>CM076584.1:469966906-470480718 GCA_034641835.2 Pinus albicaulis | reverse complement strand
TGATAATAGAAGTAATAGTTCTAATAGAAGTGGGTGTTGGGAGCGCGCTCTGCAACTTAGGGTTCCCTGCGACCTCTGCAACGGTGCAGTCTGATTCTTCTCTGCCACGATTCTCCATTCGCCCTACTGCTCGCATCGATTGCCCGCCGGTATAGTCCGCTCCACTATGGCAGACCCTTTGGGGGGGGCCTCGATGCCTTCCCCCATCGTTGAGAATGGTATTCCAACGCAGACTCTGTCGGGGCCGTCCGGTCCAAAGCAAATAATCACGGAATCTAAAGATACCCCAATGCAAGAAACGAAAAATGCTTCTTCTGATCAGTCAAAAAAGCAGAGTGAAGCTCTAGAAGGCGAGACAGACCAAAAGGATACGCCTAAGGTTACATCAGTGACATCCAAGTCGATAGCAGCTGAACGACCCATGATAGAACTTCCCAGCCACAGAATCAATGGTCAAATCCAGTACATGAGGGACCATGCCCTCATTGGCAAATTTATTGGATATTGGCCAACTGAAAAAGCTCTGCAAGGCTGGATCTCGGCCAAATGGAAACCTAAGGGGCATGTTACCTTGCAGCTGGGTCCAAAGGGGTTTTTTACAGCGATATTCATTTGTATCGAAGATAGGAATAGGGTCATGGATGAAGGCCCTTACTTCTTCAACTCAGCCGATTTGTATCTAAGGGAGTGGGTCGAGAGATTCAACCCTGACAAAGAGGATTTCAGCTGGGCGCCTGTCTGGATCCGGATGTACTCGCTCCCACGGGAATATTGGGATGAAGAATCACTGAAAGACATTGGCAAAGGACTAGGAGAATTCATTAAAATAGCTGAAGAAACAAAGCTGCGTAGATACACCTCCTATGCCCGTATTTGTGTTTTCATGCGCCTGGACAAGGCCCTCCCGGATTCAGTAAGTCTATACCATGATGATTATGAATGGATTCAACCCTTAGATTTTGAACATGTTCCTTTTCGCTGTCGTAAGTGTCATGCACATGGTCATCTCTTCCGGAACTGCCCTCTAAATGTCAAACCCCAAACCTCTAACCCCTCTGACCAACCAGCTCAAGATGGCTTCACCAAGGTCGCCTCCAGAAAGAGATCGCAAAATAAACCCTCCTCCGAGAAAAAACCCTTTCCGAGCGATACCCCTGTTCCATCTACTAGTAATAGTTTTGAGGTGCTTGCTAAAACCTCAGAAGATCCTTCTCAGCACTCTTCGCCTATCCCTCCTTTGATCATCTCTACCTCTTCCCCCCCTAGACCGGGCCCTACTCCCACTCCCTCACCCCAGGTTCACATCTCTGGAGCGCCTGAGGCGTCTCAGAAGGATCCGAAGTGGAAACCTAATGGCATGGATGTGGACTGTATCCCCAGTCAGACAATGAACTCTACCTTCACTTCAGCTGAAAGTAGTCAGACGCAACACATGGAAGAAGAACCAGAAAGCATTGATCTGGGTGGGCTTGACATCCTTGAACTAGAACAAGTTTGCAGGAAGAAAGACTACGACAAGATTCAGGAGAATCAACTCAATACCCTAGAAGTCATCATCTCCAGGGCTTATCAGCAACAAAAACTAGGCATACAACCAGGAAGTCAATGGGATGGCAACCTATTTCTCAAAGACTCCAAAAAACGTGGCAGAAAGACTGATCTTCAAAGAACTATTACAATAGGGAAAATCCTGGTGGAATCAGGCAGATATGCAAAGCTGAAAAAGTACTATAAGCCCACCCCTAATAGTGAATCATGAAGCTCACTTCATGGAATTTAAGAGGGCTCAACAGCCCAGGGAAACTCAGAATGATAAAAAACATGATAAAGCAGGAGCAGCCCCAGATCTTCTTTATGCAAGAAACGAAATGTAGCAGTAATACTCTCGGTCAAATCCTCTCTAGAGCCTGGCCAGGTTGCCACTCGGTTGCAGTGGATGCTTCAGGGGCCTCAGGAGGTTTGGCAATAGCATGGAATACGCAAGCCATAGCCCTTTCAGATT
Organism: Pinus albicaulis; assembly: GCA_034641835.2. Classification (NCBI taxonomy): domain Eukaryota; kingdom Viridiplantae; phylum Streptophyta; class Pinopsida; order Pinales; family Pinaceae; genus Pinus; species Pinus albicaulis. The sequence goes on along the minus strand of CM076584.1, from coordinate 470,478,716 downwards.
TTCATGCTTCCCATCACATCATACAGGCCACTTTTCATATCATCGGCACCAAAATCCATGGACATCTCACCAATGTCTACTTCCCTCAGGAAGCAGGTAACAAAATTTCTCTTCTTAACACAATTGAAGTGCTTAACCTTAATAGACTCTTTCCTCTCTGGATCGTTGGAGGAGACTTCAACATGATTACCAAGCTGGAGGAAAAGCAGGGGGGACGGGCCAAGTTGGAACAGGAAAATAACCATTTCAAAGACTTTATTCAAAACAATATGTTAATTGATTTGAAATTCTGCAATGGAATGCACACTTGGAGCAATCGTAGGGCTGGTCGGCAACAAATTGCTTCCAAATTGGACAGATTCCTCATATCAGACAATGAAGTGCATCTCGGAGGCGATATCTTGGCATCTATTCTTCCATACTCGGGCTCAGATTACTGGCCGATCGCCCTCCAATGGCAAAGACCAAGCGACTCCACCAGACGCCCCTTCCACTTCGAAGATTTTTGGCTTACTCACCCCGCATTCAATGACTTCATCAGATCCACCTGGGTTACTTACTCTCCGCCAGTAGGCTCAAAAATGTATCAGTTTCAACAGAAACTCAAATTCCTCAAATCCCAAATCAAGCGCTGGAACCAAGAGACTTTCGGAAACATCTTCCAGGCTCAACAAGTTTTAAATAAATAAATGAATGAACTCCAGCAACAGATAATCGCATAATGTTGGCGATTGATCAGGTCTCGCGAGCAAGACCCAGGTTCAGGAGTTGTGGCCAACAAAGGAGTCTGTTGTATTCTAGGATCACGCCGGCATTATCACCCTACTCTGGGGAGTAGAGAGTCTCACCCGAGGCGTGCCGCGACCACATGTAGAAAGGGAATAGACCAGTGGCAAGGAACAGATCCGCAACTCATTTCCATCAGTGATTAGATTGCATAGATAGAATCACATACGCAACAGCATTCAAGAAGCATACAGATATTAAGCATATGAAATTTTAAAGCATCTCAACCAACACACATGCATGTGAATCACACAAATAGACAGTAACCTGCAATTGTATTAGCTCTTGGCCAAATCCCAGTTACATAGCTTTGCAATGGGCTTACAGATCTGATACATATGCCTTGCGGAACAGAGATTTTACATCAATAGACCCTAGGAACTACAGAGACCTCATCCATGCTCTAGATTCCTGCTGCAGCATGCGTTTCCTCTCCTTAGTCGCTCTCTTCTCTCTTCTGCCGTGGAATCATCTCCTCTTTCATCCGGATGACTGCTATTTATTCACCCGTTGTCGCGACTGTTAGTTCTTCTTATGTCCTTCTTCAGCTGCTTCTAGATTTTCTCTGATTATCTGTGTGTTCTGCTTGCATTCTTCTGCTGTATCTTTTTTTTATATGTACTTATGCATCTAGTTTCCTCTGCTATGTGCCTGTTCCGTCGCAACCTTGGTACCTCCACCATTTGATGTGGTTGCGACTTGGTTGCGGCTGCCATGTGCCATCGTTCCGCAACCCCAAAATCTGGTCGTTGGTTCAAATTCAAAACTTTCAAAACAAGGTTTTTCAAAACAAGGGCCCCAACAGGCCCTAACCACAATTCCTTGACTCGTCCCCGAGTCAATAACAAATTACAGTTTCTACCTCCATTGCCCTGCTTGACCGCGTGCCCTGTTCACCCTGTGTGCTTTCATCCTGTGCTCGTTCCTGCTGTGTGCCTTCATCTTGTTCCTGTCCTTGCTGTGCGTCTTCAGGCGGTTGTTCAAATAAGGGCCCCAACTCCGGGACCCTTTGGAATGTTGTAGCTCGGAGCTCAGTAAAAGCTGACACAACTTGCTGCCACCCCTGGATGAGCGAGTCTATTTCCTCAGCGAGCTTGGTGACAGCAGCCTCCTCAATGTGCATTGGGACAGCTCCGAACATTGCGCTGATCTGGGTCTCGACTGCCGCTGCGAGCTGTTGTATGGCCCGAGCGCTAGATTGAAGGGGTGACCGGAGCTCACGAATGACGCGTTTGGCCTCCGCCGAGCAAGCCTCTGTGTGTTGGAGCTGTGCCTCAAGTTCATCAGGGACGAGGTCTGAAGGCCCCTGAACGTTGGTAACAGGGGACTGGCGAGGTTGCCGGCTGTAGTGCAATAGTCCTCCATATATGCCTGCCGCTGGAGGGACGGAAATTTGGCAGCATTTGAGAGGTTGGCGTCAATCAAGGCTGCACTATCATATTTGCCCACAAGGGACTTGGTCTTGTGAATCCGAGTGTCAAGCTCTGGTTCAATAACGGCTGGGACGGCCTTCGGCATTTTGGCCCGGCGCTGATAGACCTGTAGAATCTGCCTTGGTCGCCTTTCTTGGTGCAATGCGTTCCGAGAATTCAACGGCTTTGGTGCAGCTGCAATTGCTAATTCGAACAGGTCCGGAATTCTCGTGCTTTGGGTGTCCATGCAAGTTATGTCAGCACCTGGCACGAGTGGAGTTGATGAGACCCCCTAACGAATTAATTCCTGCTGGCATTCTGTCTGCGATAATCGTGCGATCAATCGCATGCCAATGAGTACTGTGACAGTTGCTGACGGTGGCATGGGGAAATGGGCGGACGCGACGGCTGAGGTTACTGCGGGTGATGGCCGAATGATGACGGCGCGGTTACTATCAAATATGGTAATTAATGATGCAGATCCAGGCGATCCTACGGACTGACACAAGTACGTGGGTGGACTGAGCTAGACTGACGTGGAGACTGGTACGGAGCCTACAGGGATGACACGCTGGACCAGCATCGCCCCGACCACAGTCGGTTGCGGTGCGGCCCCCGCAACTGAGCAGTTATTGACACACGACCTATGAACAGAGAAGACCTCCTACGCTCATCCCGGTTGCGGGAGAGTTATTCAACTATGCTACGCTACGGGTGCTCTCGGGTGCGAGAGTTATTGATGAGAAATGAAAGGTATTTACTCCTGGTAGGGTTTCAGGCGTGCGCCATTCACCCACCCAGGAAGAACCGTATCGTCCAGCTGTGCCAACCGAACGGCTCCGGAATCGCGAATCTCGATAACAAAGTAGGGTCCCAACCAGTGCATCTGGAGCTTTCCTAGGAACTTCTGGAACCTGCTGTCGTATAAAAGAACTTTGCCGCCAACCTGAAAGATTTTGTGCTTAATGTGGCGGTCGTGCCACGCTTTCTGCCGGTCTTTCTGAACCTTCTGGTGGAATTCGGCCAGAAATCAGGCCTCATCCAGTTCCTGTAATTCATGGAGGCGCTCCTGGAGGGAGGCCTCTTCCGAAATCTTCAGAGACGTGGCAGTCAACAGGCTTGGTACAATAAACTCGGTGGGGATCACAGCCTCCCGGCCGTACACGAGCTGGAACGGTGTTTGGTTGGTCAAGCGCTTCACCATAGTCCGATAGGCCCATAAGGCCGCTGATAGGCGCTCATCCCAATCATCCCGCTGGGCATTGCAAATCTTAGTCAAGCCTTTCTCAAGAATCTTATTGAAGGCTTCCACCATACCATTAACCTGCGGGTGATACGGGCTACTCTTGTGATGTTGAACCATGAAGGTGTCCAGCAGTGTCTTGACCGTGTCATTAATGAAGTGCGTACCCTGATCACTGGTTAAACTTCACGGGCAGTCAAACCGGCAAATGATGTGCTCAAAAATGAACTGGGCGGCGGTACCCATTGTGCAGACACGTACCGCGGCTGCCTCAGCCCACCTGGTGAGTTAATCCGTGGCGGTAACGATGTACCGGGCCTTGTAGTGTCTGGCAACCGGGGCTTTGGGGCCCACGAAATCGACAGCCCACTTCTCGAACGGCCGCAACACATGCACTGGGTGTAACGAAAGCTCGTCCCGGTGAGAGGGCCTTCCCGTCCTCTGGCAGACATCGCATCGCTTCACGTAGGCCTTAAAATCAGTATGTACTGTCGGCCACCACAGGCCAGCTTGGAGCACCTTTCTTGCGGTTGGTTTCGCACCCACATGCCCTCCCGCAACACCGCTGTGACATTCCCACATTACCGCTTCCCGTTCGTGGTCAAGGACGCATCTACGCAAAACCTCATCAAGGCCCAGTTTGTATAGCTGCCCTGCGATCAATTGGTAGTCAGTGGCACGGACAACCAAATGCCGTTTCTGAAGCAGGGTATAATCCTGAGGGTATTTCCCTGTGGCCAGATAGGCGGCAATACCGGCCAAGTAATCTGGTACAGCTTCGACGCGGAAGAGGTCAGCGTCTGGCAACTGGTCATCAAGGGAGCCGTCATTCTCCCCCGTCTCCAACCTGGATAGGTGATCGGGCCCGAAATTCAACCTCCCGGGCTTGACGATTACTTCGAACGTGAATTCTTGAAATAGCAGAAGCCAACGGCAAATCCGTCCTTCCAGAACAGGCTTGTTGACCAAGTACTTCAGGGCAGAGTGGTCTGTGAAGAACTTGAACTTGCCACTAGAAGATAGTGGAGGAACTTTTGAAGAGAGTACACCATCGCCAGCGCCTCCCTCTCGGTCGTGGTGTAATTCTTCTCCGCATTTGGACAGTTTGCGACTGGCAAAGTAGACCGGGTGGTCAACGGTTGTATCGCCAGGTTGGGCGAAGATAGCCCCAAGTGCAACACTGGAAGCGTCGATATGCACATGGAACTGCTTATCCCAGTCTGCATGAACTAGAATAGGCGCCGACGCCAGCTTTTCCTTCAGGGTGTCCAAGGCTACCCGACACTCCTTCGTCCATTGGAAGATTGCGGACTTCCGCAGAAGCTGTTCCAACGGAGCAGTGATCCTGGCATAATTGCGGATAAACCTCTTGTAGTATCCCGTGTGCCCGAGCAACGCCCGCAACTGTTTCACCGTCTCGGGGGCCTCCATGTGTACGATCACCGCAACCTTGGCGGGTCGACGCAGACCCCTTGCTTGCATACCACATGTCCCAACAACGTGCCGAACGGAACGGTGAAAATACATTTCTTTAAGTTCAAGGAAATCTGCAGCTGGCGACACCGATCAAACATGACCCGCAACAGGGTAGCGTGTTTCTTTAATAAACTGTAGACAGTCCAGTCATCCATGTAGACTTCCAGGAACTTGTGAATGTACTCCCGGAAGGCGGCGATGACAATCCGGGAAAACACGGCCGGAGCGTTCTTCAAGCCAAACGGCATGACGTGGTATGCAAACGACCCCCATTCGGTGGTGAATGTGGTCTTAGCCTTATCTTCTTCCGCAATACGCACCTGATGGTAGCTCGAAAAGCCATCAGTGAAAGAGTAGGCCTTGTTCCCCACAACATGGTCCAACACTTCATCGCTGAAAGGGGTAGGAAACGGATCATGAATTCAGGCATTGTTCAGACTGCGATAGTCGACACAAACTCGTATCTCCGCCTTGTCCTTCTTATTCTGGATGACGATAGGGCTCACCCACTCTGCTTCCTCCACGGGAAATATTAGACCTGCGGCCAGCATCTTATCGATTTCCGTCTTAACCTTCTCTTTAACCCGCGGGTTCAGCCGGTAGGGTCGGTGCTTCACAGGCCTGGCACCCGGTTTCAGCACGATGCACATTTCGCCAAGGTCACCTTTGATGCCCTTCAGATCTGCGACCGACGAAGGGAACAAGTCCTCATATTCCTGGAGGAGGCTGAAAATCTCCTTGGTCATCTCCTCGTCCCAGTAATCGCCCACTGTAGAGAACTTAGGCTTCTCCTCCATACCGATGTTTATCTTCTTTGTCTTCAGCGGCCATAAATGGATCCCTTCGGTGGCCGGCTCTTCGTTAATGTTCCGCTCGCCTTCCTTCTCTTCGAAATACAGGTGCCTCAGGTCCTCCAGACCATCGTTGTTTGGATCGTCGTCAATCCTTTGGCAAACCAACGCTTGCACGGCCTTGGGACGGGCAGGCAGCGTGCAGCCGTCGGTCTACGGATTGCGGAAAAATAGTATCGCCCCGATAGCGTGCAATGCCTGAGATTCCAACTCTGTGTCTCCCGTGAAAGAGAAGCACCGCGCAAATTTGCTCGCGACTTCCGTCCAAGAACTAGTCCCTCATTTTTGTTCTTCCTCCAAGTACCATGCGTGGGGAATGGTGTCTAAAGAGTGGACAAACCGATGAACCAACAGCTCTTCCGGGTATCCTATACTTCGCCACTGCTCCTCACAGGCCCGCAAGTGGTCCTGCGGATTGGAAGTCCCATAGTACCGCTGCCTGCTTCGAGGGCCTTCGTCTTCTTTGAACCGTGCCCGCAACGCGTCCGCTACACTATTCCACCGCGACAAGGTATTGCGGTGATTTTTCCACCAGCGGGCGGTTGTAGACTGTAATGCGACGTCCAAAAGGGGTAGTCTGCTCCGTTCTGGTACGATGTCCTCAACCTTGGTAATAAAAGTGTTGACATCTTGCATGTTTGACAGGGTGGGGTATTGTCTGAACTCAGCACCAATCCAACTGACGCGGCCAACATGAGCACATCTCCGCGTGCTGGTCTGATACCCCCCTGTTGCCAGTCTTCCCACGCGAGTTCGGATACCAGCTCCGAGCTCTGGACACTCCGCCAACTGACAGAGCCAGTTGCGGTTGGGTTAATGTAGTCTTCCCGCTTCCCTGCAGTCATCTTGTAGAGGTGGTCCATCATCTGAGCATCCTCCCGGTTATCCACCATCTCGGTATACCTCGGGCCTTGATATGGGTCGAGAGGCTGAGTGACCCGAACCTCCCCATCTTCAAAGATCATCAGCTCCTTTTTGAGGTCGATGATAACATAATTCTCAAAATCCCGATCAATGCCTAACAGGGCGGGGTAAGGATCCTTGTCTCCCATAATATCAATAACCTCAAAATCGATGTACGTCTTTACCCCCGCAATGTCGACCTCGACACCTTCGAGTCGGCCAATCGGCAGAATGCAGTACTGGTTCGCCATTCTGAGTTGAATAGGCGAGTAGGCCAGCCGTGGCTTTCCGAGAGCCTCCCACGTCTTGCGCGGCAGGATGTTGACGTCAGACCCTAAATCGAGCATCGTGTCGCTGATTTGGAATCCCCCAACCTGCGTATTGAGTCGAAACTCTTTACCTGTTCATCGCTTATTTCGCTTGATGCGCTGCACCGATTGGGGGGCTGTGTCCACTGGTTCCCCCAATCCTGTCCTCCCCCGCAGTGCCCCTTCCAAAGTACACTTGAGCTGCTGCCGCAGAGCAGCACTGTCAACAATCTTGAGGAATAGCTGGAGCCACTCTTCAATCAGGGTTCTTGGGGTGTGATGTGGCCTAGGATCTGTCGGCAGGGGTGCCTCCAGATCTCTCGCTTCGCGCAGCTGAGCAAATGCCTCAACTGCCTCCTGAAAATACTTCTTCTGTGCCTCGGGTCTGATTACCCGATGCGAGGAGGCTGGCCTGGCAACTGGTGCCGAATCCTTTCCGCGAGCATCCTCCCCCGTTTTCTTATCGCCCCTCGTCACAATAGCGACGTTCTGCATGGCCGGATTCGCGGCCACCCGCGGCTCGGTGTTTACCAAGTTCGTGCCCCTCTGCCGTGCACGTTCTTCCCACTTTTTGATGAGCTCGGGACAGTCTTCTGTCGCATGGGTGTTTACACGGCACTGGGAACACCACGAACGGCGAGGGAGGGGACATTCGCGAGCCACATGGCCCTCCTGGTCGCAGTTATAGCATTTCACCGCCCCGCGGCCCCCAGCGCAGCCTCCGCGCGCCCCGCCCCCTCTTCCTCTAGGAGCCTCATTCACCCTATAGGAGGGTCGGTCCAACCGGTCCGTGAGTGCATCGTGAGCCCGACATTGCTTAGTGTTGTGATTCGTGGAAGCGCAAAACTCATAATATACGTTTTTTGGCACATTGGAATACTTTTGTAGGATCAGGCACATCCGAGGTGGATGTCCCACCATCTGGAAAATCTCACAATACTCCGTGGAGGCTGGGTTGAGCTGGGAGGGGAACCCCGCATATGGCTGTTGCGGCTGGTATACCCCCTGCGGATTCAGCGCCGCGCCACCCCCCGTGGGTAGCCCCCCTTGAATCGCCGCGACCGAGGGTCCAACCCCCGTGCCACATAACCGAGGACACTCAGTTGCGACATGGCCTTCAACCAGGCAGTGAGTACACCAAACGTTCGGCCTGGCTAGTCTGACCGGCTGTATATCCTTGAGATTTTCAGTCAAGCTAGCTATCTGATGCTGCAATCCCACCAGGGAGGGATCCTGTGGGGCTGGCCCTCCCCGATATTCCTGAGGGTAGCCTGCCATGGCCTCGATCTTCATGGCCTGCTCCAAAGCGTCCTGCAGATTGTCAATCTTCTGTTGGATGAGGGGGGTTCGCGTCAAGGGAAGCAAAGCCTTGATGAACCAGTCCCTCTGATGGTTCGGATCGATTGGGTAACTGAGTTTCCCGATCGCGTCCTTGAATCGCCGCATTAGCTCCCATGTGGTTTCTCCTTCCTTCTATTTAATTTCCCAGAGCTCGGACAGACCCTGTTGGTCCGTCTGGGGAAGCTTAAATTCCCGGACTAAATTCCGCTTCACGTCCGCAATGACGGGATTCAGGTGGGCCTCGGACCACTTGATGAACCATCGCAGAGCCCTCTCTCTGACCGTGGTTTGGAACTCTATTAGTTTCCCTGCGTCCGGCGTCTGCCGAGCCCTCCAAATGGCTTCGCACAGATACCAGTGTTGCTCTACATCATCATTACCCCGGCCCGAGAACTCGGGATACCGGGTAAAAGACCTAGCCATGTTCACTTGCAGCGGGTTGACCAGGATAAATTCTCCAGGTCCTGGTTGCGTGACTGTTCCACTTGGGAATGCAATACTACTAGTGCTGTTGCTACTAACGAGTGTCGTCGTCGACACTGAACTACTGTGTAATTGACTCAATGCTTTAAATTTAACGAAAATATTACTCAAAAGGTTGATAAAGTACCAGGGGAAGGTAGGGATCCTGGCCATGCAGATTGGGGGGGGTATGGCAGCCTGGAGAACTAAATGTCGTCCACTCTTGAAACAGCTGCTGCATCACAACGTACCATTCTCCATCGGAACTTCCCTCGGGCTACATACCTTCATCATCTTCGTCAGTCACTGTCTCTCTTGCTCACTTGGCAGGGCTCCCATGCACCCATCGCACTCCCACAGCGGTCCCTTCTCATCCCTGGGTATCTGCGTCCATACTTCCTACCATCTGAGGCGCCTCCTTCTGATTCTTCCTCTCGATCTCCCGTCTTTTAAAATCTCGCATCACCCTTCTTTGCCACTATCGGCAATCTGTGCCCGCCGATGTGCACGTTGCTCCCTCAGCGTCCCTGCGGCCTCAGCATCCATTCCCCCCTCCCCGTGTCACACTCTACGTAGCATCGGTCCCTTCAACCCTTCCCCCAGCACCGGTAGTTTACGCTTCCATACTCATCTTATGGAATTCTATCAACCCTTCATCCACCATCAGAGATTTAATCCACAGCGGAATCTCCTTGAGCAACTTCCCCCTGAGCCCGGAGCGGAAGATAGCCTCGGCCTTCGAGAAGGATTGATAGCACTCAGCAGCAAACTCCACAATGTATCCTTCCAACGTGGTCTCCACCCAAAAATCCACCGCGCGGGTCAACTTGGTGTTCACCCGATGCAGAGCCACCAAGTCTCCGTGCGCCCACCTGCGGTTTATCTTCTGCAAGCCATCTCGAGGCACCTTCGTCTGTAACCTCCGCAACCAATTGTAAAGGTCAGTAGGGAACCTTCCCCAGAAAATTTTGTACGTATCACCGGCTAAATCTGAGAAAGGGACGAGTTCCTTGGTCGTTGCCTCCCCTTTCTTAGTCAACTCCGCTTGCTGAGCAATGAAATGGTCTAAATTATTATCCCACCATCGCTGTATCTCCCCTTCGAAGATCCGCGATACCATGGTCTAGATCCCCTCATATCATGCGGGTCCCGGCAATGGAACCATTTGTTGGTGATTGATCAGGTCTCGCGGGCAAGACCCAGGTTCAGGAGTTGTGGCCAACAAAGGAGTCCGATGTAGTCTAGGATCACGCCGGCATTATCACCCTACTCTAGGGAGTAGAGAGTCTCACCCGAGGCGTGCCACGACTACATGCAGAAAGGGAATAGACCAGTGGCAAGGAACAGATCCGCAACTCATTTCCATCAGTGATTAGATTGCATAGATAGAATCACATACGCAACAGCATTCAAGAAGCATACAGATATTAAGCAAATGAAATTTTAAAGCGTCTCAACCAACACACATGCATGTGAATCACACAAATAGACAGTAACCTGCAATTGTATTAGCTCTTGGCAAAATCCCAGTTACATAGCTTTGCAATGGGCTTACAGATCTGATACATATGCCTTGCGGAACAAATATTTTACATCAATAGACCCTAGGAACTACAGAGACCTCATCCATGCTCTGGATTCCTGCTGCAGCATGCGTTTCCTCTCCTTAGTCGCTCTCTTCTCTCTTCTGCCGTGGAATCATCTCCTCTTTCATCCAGGTGACTGCTATTTATTCACCCGCTGTCGCGACTGTTAGTTCTTCTTATGTCCTTCTTCAGCTGCTTCTAGCTTTTCTCTGATTATCTGTGTGTTCTGCTTGCGTTCTTCTGCTGTATCTTTTCCTTATCTGTACGTATGCATCTAGTTTCCTCCGCTATGTGCCTGTTCCGTCGCAACCTTGGTAGCTCCGTCGTTTGATGTGGTTGCGACTTGGTTGCAGATGCCATGTGCCCTCATTCTGCAACCCCAAAATCTGGCCGTTGGTTCAAATTCAAAACATTCAAAACAAGGTTTTTGAAAACAAGGGCCCCAACACAGAAGGATACAAGGAAGGAACCTTGGAAAAGGAAAAGCACATTCACAATCAATTGGAGGAGAGAAGGAAGCAGGAAGAAATTCTCTGGAAGCAAAAATCCAGAATTAGATGGCTGAAGGAGGGCGAAAGGAATACTAAATTCTTCCATAGAACTACCGTTCAGAGAAGAATGCATAACACCATCTCCTTCATACAAAAGCGAGAGGGGCAACGAGTGGAAAGCCATGAGGAGATCGAACAGGAGTTCATCAACCACTTTAAAGAGGTTCATTCGAAACTCCCAATTGATAGGCGGCTTGCAATTGAAAAGATCACTCAAAATGTGCCGAAACTCATCACTGAAGAACATAATCAACTTCTTCTTCGACCTGTTATGCCTCAGGAGGTTGATTTGGCTATGAACCAGCTCAAGGATGGCAAAGCACCTAGACCGGACAGTTTTACCTCGAACTTCTTCCACTCTTTCTGGGATCTCATCAAAGAAGAGGTCTGGCAAGTGGTGGAGGAATCCCGCACTCTTCACTGGCTTCTGCCCTCTCTGAACTCTACTTTCATAGCCTTAATCCCAAAGGAAGAGAATACTAGTACTCTGGATAAGTTCCGTCCTATAGCTCTATGCAACATCATATACAAGGTGATCTCAAAAGTCATTGCAAACAGGTTGAAGCCGCTGCTACCCATGCTCATTTCGCCAGAACAATCCGGATATGTTGAAGGACGACAGATCTTGGACAGCATTATACTCACTCATGAAATCATCCACTCTCTCAAGCACTCCAAACAGGCAGGTATGCTTCTCAAGATTGATCTCTCCAAAGCTTTTGACAAGCTCAGCTGGATTTATATTCAAAAAATGCTAAAAGCCTTTGGCTTCTCCCCAATGTGGATTCGATGGATTCTAATCTTACTATCATCTACGTTTTTTTTCGATCCTTTTAAATGGCATCCCCTCCCGACCTTTCCACCCCTCCAGAGGAATTCTTCAAGGAGATCCCCTCTCCCCCTTCCTTTTTTTTCTTATGGCGGAAGGTCTGGGTCGCCACATTAAACATGCTCTTCTCTCCCAACATCTCAAAGGTCTCTCGGTTCACAACTCTCCTGCCATCACACACCAACAATTTGTTGATGACAACATGTTGTTCGGGTACCCCTCTGTTCAGGAAGCCTCCCATTTCAGATCCCTTCTGAACGATTTCTCTGAAGCCTCAGGAATGTGCATAAACTCGGCCAAGTCGCAGATCTTTTTCTTCCACACCCCCCCCCTGTCACTCAGCATGCCATAGCCCGCATTTTGGGTTTCCCCATTGACTCTCTACCCTCCAAATACCTGGGTGCTTCGTTAATAGACTTTGCCATCAAGAACACCTCATGGCGTAGGCTCCTGGAGAAACTTGAATCTCGTCTCACTTTATGGACTCATAGAACTCTGATCATCGCCAGCAGATTAGTGCTAATAAAGGTTGTGCTTCAGGCAATGCCTCTTTATCTTTTCTCAATATTGGCCGCGCCCAAATGGGTCCTAAAAAAAATAAAAGCTCTGCAACGCAATTTTCTTTGGGGTGCTACAGGAACAAATCGCAAATGGGCTCTGGCTAAATGGTCGACAGCATGCCAGCCAAAAGAAAAAGGAGCCATAGGTCTGAGAGACCCTCAGCACAGCAACGCTATAATGGGGGAAAAAATATGGTGGCAATGGCTCTCCTCTCCCAAAAAACCTTGGGCAGACATCTGGACTGCTAATTATGCCAATCACAGACCTAAGGATGAGCTAATCAGATTCAATCCCACTGAAAAAGGATCACTTATTTGGAATGCTGCCAGGCAACACTACGCGCTCATTCAACAACACAGCTTTTGGGAGATAAGAAATGGCAGTACTGCACGGTTCTGAATGGATGCCTGGCACCAACTTCCAAGGCTCACCAGCATCTACAATCCACCTAACAGTCAAGAATGGGTGGAGCAACAACAGGAAACTGTCAACCAGCAATGGACACCGGAAACAAAGCAGGGGTACAGATAATGGAAGCAGATCAACCGGCTGATCAGAAACGCAGACAATCAGGATAAGGAGGTCATGGAGCGTGAGCTCCAAAACAGGCGCATTAGATATTCTGAGAGAAGGGACATCTTACAATGGGGATATTCTCCAAAAGGCTCCTTTTCCACCAAAGAGGCTTATAAACTTATTTGCAACGATCCAATGCCCTTGGACCCCATCTAGAGCAAAATCTGGTCGTCGGGCACCTGGCCCAAAATCTCTCTTTTCTTATGGCTTGTGGGGCACCGGAAAATCCTCACTTGGGACAATATTCGAAAACGAAACTTTCACGGGCCCTCCATATGTCCCAACTGCAATGCTCAGGAGGGAACTCTCCAACACCTCCTAAACTCTTGCCCTCTTGCCAACCATCTTTGGGAGAAGGCCAGCTTCCGTTGTCAAAAGAATTGCAGAGTGTCCGATGATATAATCAATTCCATTCGAGATTGGCACCAGAACCCCTACAAAAGTGAACTCCTAAACCAATTATGGAGATTGATTCCCGGTCTACTCCTCTGGACTATCTGGAAAGAGAGAAACAAGCGCATATTTAAAGATCAGAATACTCCTTTAGATATCATTTGGGACACCCTCTGTCTCAATCTCAAAGAGACCCTGACTCTTCAAGATTGGCACCAGGAAGACTTCCCCACTCTTGCAAACGAAAAAGCCATCTGGGAGAATTGGAGCATTCAACTTCCACAAGGTGCGCATCATCACAGACCATCAGAAGGCTAAACCATTGGAACGCTCTTTTGGAGCCCCCCACCAAAGTACTCTTTCAAACTCAATTTCGATGGAGCTTCAAAGGGAATCTAGGCGCTGTTGGATTCGGAGGCATTTTCAGAGATTATGAGGGCATGCCGCTCCTTTTGTTCTTTGGAAACATCGGATGGGACACAAACAATTCGACTGAACTGGAGGGCCTCTGGCAAGGTCTTATCCTATCTCAGCATCATGGCTTCCATCCTCTGGAGATAGAAGGAGATTATTTTATCCTCATCAATATGGCCAACCAACTCCTCAATGGGACACATGCGAGCAAAATCACAAACATTTGGAGACTGGAAGCCAGATTAGATGCAATTGAAAAATGGCTCTACTCCAACAGGGCCATCATTTTCCACCACATCAAAAGAGAAGGTAACAAAGTGGCTGATCTTTTGGCCAATTTGGGAGTGAACAGTCGGCACACTCTTATCACGGGGGATCTGAACATAATTCAAAATTATGATAAAAAACAGGAGTGCAATCTACTCATCCAAAAGGATGCAACCCTCCCGGATGCGGGTGTGCAGACCTGAGATTATTGTGACAGGACAGGGGCGCGGCGAGGTGGATCGACACCTGCCCACCCAGGACAAGAATGATCTTCCACCTTTGTTTGCCAGATATTCACATTTAAGCCTCGCAGCTTTCAAAGGCACAGTTCATCGGAGGTCTGGCACTCATACAATGTATTCCGGTTTTGATTCTGCCATCGCATGCTTTGGCATGCTGGAGTCTGAGTTCGCCTTCAATGATACAATTATGATGGGGGCTCATCGGTATGCGAGGGAGGAGGTTAAGGGGTAGGGTGGCGTCGGGTTCTCTGTTGTGTTTCATTCCCACAGCTCCCGTTTTGGCGAGGTCTCGAACCTCAATTCTGTCTTCATTCTATATGATGTCGGTTCGACTGCTTTGGTTGTCTCTCGTTGTCTGGATGGGGAGGCTCTCTTCGAGCCCTGCTCAAATCCTAGGGCGAAGACAACACTGTTGAATCTTGTGCACTTTGTTCGAACCTCTGGCCTCTGCTCGCGCTAGTTTAATTTTGTCGCCATTGCTGCCCAGCCACCACCTACTCCCTCCATGCCTCGGCTTCGCCATAGGATGAGGAGCCGCAGAGGTGGCTCCAGGGGTCGTCCGCCTAGCACTTCTTCCAGCCTTTCGTTCGGTGCGCCTGCTCACTCCAGTGGTCTTCTGGCTGGCCATTACCCACGTACTCGCAGTGGGAGAGGGCGATTTAGAGACTCTTCCACTCCCCGCCCACAAGGATCTCTGCCTTTGCCCACCACGGGCACTGCGCGCTTCACATTTGATAGCACACTGAATCACCCCAAGATTTCAGTTCTCTTTACTGTCATCTTCCAGGAGGAGGCTCAGCCGGGGGAGTCCAATGCTCATCCAACATGCCTCATTCCGGACTCTACACAGATGGGAATCGGTTGTGCGTCGTTGCAACCTCCGGATGACCCTGCTCGCAACGTTCCTGAGGTGGTGATGGCGCCCGCTGATCAGGGCCCCTCTGCCTCCGAAGATACTTTGGGGCAGGATATGCTTGCTACGGGTTGGTGTCGCATCGTTGAAGTCCCTCCTAATGAATAGTATGTTTACTGTGGTGTCTTCCTCTCACCTTGCGGCCCATTCTATGGGGTTTATTTATGTTCAGCCGATTATGTGGATTTTTGGCTTGTTTCTGTTCATTTTTGTTTCCATGCACACTCTGCTATCTCAGGATGTTTTCAAAGTGAGCCCCTGCGTAGGTTTTGGACTTCTTTTCCAGGCTGGTTTCCTTGTTCAAGGGCAGTCTCTATATGTGTTTTGCATGTTAATTCTACCTTCTCCAAGGCAGTAGTTTTTGGCCTCGGTCAAGTTGTATTTTTACACCCATGTTAATAGATCAATCTTATTTAGAAAAAAAAAAACAGTGGCTCCACTTGGCATAGTGTGCCCCTATGGTACACTAAGAACTGGTAGCTCTAGTATTGCTATCCATTTTATTTAGAATAAATTTCTGAAATTTTTCCAAGTTTCTCATCAAAATTTAATGGCCTTCACCTCAGGCTTAAGCTTGATGATTTCTGCAAAAATCACTCAAACTGTACCTACTAAAAAACGCTCAGTCAACCTTGAGCTTATTTGCACATTCCTACCTACCCTATCAGCTGCAAACTCCATCTTAGCTCAATCAATATGAAATTTCCAATGTAGCCAATCATTTGTTTTATCTGATATTTGAAACTCTTAACTATGTTCAGAATCAAAGTAACCATGATACTGAGATGACCAAAGCGACTTATAATTTATCTGATCTTCATGATGCAAATGAAAATGAAACATTGGAGTGCAAAGCTCTTCCATGTATTCAGTTATGGGGTCCAAAAAGGCATGATCAGTTTGATGTTCTTTATGACATTCTGCAGCTTTGGACAACTCATCCATACTTTGATCATCTACATAAGACTTCATTTGTGTGATTTCAAATTGCTCCTCAAATTGATTTTCAAAAACAATGTATTCTTCCTTAAACACAAAAGAGAAAGGAATCAACACCTTCTCTTTGTGTTCTGCCATAGAAAGCTTTTGAAAAGAATGATCATAGGTCAAATAGTTACACTGAAGTTATCTGATCAGCAGCCAATCAGGTACGATTTTAGTGATAACATCTTGGTGTGTCTACCAGGAGTCTGAAGATATACATATCCCAAAAATTTTGAAGCTGAACTTCTGAAGGTAGCAACAGCTCAGGAAGTTGTTCGAGGCTGCAGAACTACCTTAGCGACTCCATTGTTGAAAAATTCAAAATTCATAGATTCATGGCGATTCTACTGGACTTATGAAGAACTCAGATGTTTCCATCTATAACTATCTATCTATTTGATTTCAGTGTTTTCCTATGTTTATTGTGTAATCCTATTCAATTATGTGAATTTTTTCTTTACATGTGTTGCAAATGTATGTCTAAAACTTGATTAGCAAAAGAATCAGTCAATGTGTTCAAATTTCTGGAAAGTGTTGATATTGAATAAAATCAAAGTGTCTTTCCAAAAGTCGAACTCTTAGGAACAAACGATGTAGTGTTGGATTTATAGCAGTACAAACACTAGTAAGTTGTAATACCACAAGTTGTGAGTCTAACCTTATGATAATGTTGTTAATACCAAATGAAATGGAATCAGAGAGAAGTTCGATCAACGTGTTATACTCAGCGATATTGTTTGTTGATATACCGATACAAATCCCTTGAAAACTCACTAACTCATTATTCGGAGCGAAAATGGCCCACGCTGCAGAGGATAGATTTTGCGTACTACAACTAGCACCATCAGCATATCCAACAAAAGGTTACAAAGATTCAGACATCTGCAATGAAATGTAAAGTGGATTACTAACGTCAATAAAACTCTAAAAACAAACTAAGATAGTGAATGCAAATCAACAGCATGTATATACAATACAATACAAAAATACTACGCTCATGATTAAGCATAGTAACGTTTCAGATACAACCCATTTCTGGGTTGCGCCAACGGAATTCCATCGTAATCTACCAACTCATAGGCAGCCTTAGAAAGAACTCTTTTTACAATATAGGGGCCATGCCATAATGGATCAAATTTCCCTGTACCTATTACATTAGCTTCTTGATCATAAAAAAGGACCAACTCGCCCTCTGAGAAAATGTGAGGCTGGAATTTTTTATACGTCTCTTATGCGCTTTGTTAGCCAATTGGGCTTCACGACGCATTTCATCAAGATGGATGAGGTTAAAAAGACGTGCTTCTTCTTCTAAGGTGTCAGGTAACAAGTCGATTGCGAGTTTTAACGACGGTATTTCACATTGGATTGGCAAGATATCTTCCAGACCATACACAAATTGAAAGGGAGTAAATCCAGTTGCGTTTCTCACTAAGGTTCAATACGCCCACAAGGCTTAGTACAGGATCAAATGCCAATTTCTTTTACGAACTCCTATCATTCGTTGAAGCATACGTTTAAGAATTTATTTGATAGCCTCAACTTGTCCATTTGATTGTGGATAATAAGGAGTAGAATTATCATGTGAAAATCCTAACTTGGCAGTCAATTCAGCCATCATGTGGTTGTCAAAATTCTTCCCATGATCTGTAACTATAGCCTGTGGGACCCCAAACTGTGCAATAACATGATTAAATAAAAACAATGCAGTTGTATGTCCTGTGTTGTTGAATGTAGGCATCGCTTCGTCCCATTTGGTAAAGTAGCCTACTGCAACAATAATATAACCATGCCCCCCGGACGAACGAGGGTTACAGGTCATGAATTCAATACCCCATTTCGAAAATGGTCCCACAGAGACAACAGGATGCATTGGCACTGCCGGTTTGCGGATTTTACAATCAAAAATCTAGCACGCATGACAACTTTTGACCGCGAGAATGCAGTCGTGAAATATGGTAGGCCAAAAGTAACCAGCACAGAGTATCTTCTACGTGGTAGCATATCTAGATAAATTTCCACCACAAGCCCCAAAATGACAATCATTTAAAACCTTTTCAGCCTCCTCATGAGTGAGGCACCTTCTTAAAATAGTATCGACACCACGACGATATGTATCGCTGACTATCAGATAATCTTTGGCTTGGTATCGAATATGTCGTTGTTCAGAGCAAGAGGTATCAGGCCAAAAAGTTTGAGTCTGGAGATAAATGATGAAATATCCATACCAAGGATCAGATGATCAGATCAAAAACAAAGACTCGTCAGGAATTGATGGTTCTGACGTAGTAGCAGTACCATCAAAGGGAAGGTCACAAAGAAGCTCTGCCAAAATTAAAGACTTCTTTGACCTGGATTTGATGAATTCCAAATCCCTGCAAAATAAAAATCCAATTTTAATATTTTCCCCTTAGCAATTGACGTGATAAGATATAAGTCATGGCGTTTCAATCTAAAACGACAATGGTCTTTCGGAACAAGATATAATGGCGAAATATTTGGACAGCTTGAACAGCTGCCAAGACAACATTTTCTATGTATGAATACTTAACTTCCGTATCATTGAGATTATGACTCAAATAATAGATTGGATGTTCTATCCCATCTTCTACTTGGACCAATACCATAGCAATGGTCGTTTCAACCACGGCGATATATAGGAAATAATCTTTCTGATAATTTGGGGGATACATTAATGACGCCTGGACAAGAGTATCCTTAACAGCATCAAAAGAAGCTTGTGCAACTTGGTCCCAATGGAAAAGAACCCCATTTTTCAAGAGTAGAGTAAATCCTTTTGCCATTTCGGTGTAGTTTGGAATGAACATTCTTAGGAAGTTAGCCTTTCCTTGAAGTTTATGTATCTGAAGTAAATTTGATGGTACAGGCAAATCAAGAATAGCCTAGACCTTCAATCGTTCGATTCGAATTCCTTCTTTTGAGACGACGAATCCAAGCAAACGACCAGAACCAATACAAAACACACATTTATGTGGACTGAGGCGTATTTTGTAGTGTTGGCAACGTAAAAAGATGACTCTCAAATGCATCGGGTGATCAGTCTGATTCTGTGAATGTGTAGGTAAATCATCTAGATAAGGTTGAAAAATGTGCTTGAAGTCATTGAAAGCATAATCCATTGCTCTCTGAAAATTTTCCCCATCGTTCTTTAAACCAAACGCTAGTTTCCTATAGGAGAATGTGCCCCAGGGACAGATGAATATTGTCTTATGTTGATCCTCTGGGTGGATATTGATTTGATTGTAGCCAGAAAATCCATCCATGAACGAAAATATTTCACATCCATCACAATTGTCAATAATTTGGTCGATAAAGGGAGTAGGATAGTTGTCTTTTGGACAAGAAATGTTGACGACCTAATAATCGACACACACTCTGATGGTTCCTTGTTTTTTCATGACAGGAACAATGTTGGAAACCCACTCAGTTAGCGAAACAAGGTAAATGAAACCAGCACGCAAAAGTTTTTCAAATTCTACTTTGATGGTAGCGGCTTTCTTCTAATGAACAGGATGAAAGCGTTGACGCGCTGGTTTGACATCAAGATACATATTAATAGTGTGTTCAACAATACTAGTATCTATGCCTGGAATTTCCTTGTAAGACCAAGAAAATACATCACATAATTCTCGAAAAAGAGAGAAATATGTTTTGAGTTATAATGGAGAACAATATACACCGACATGAATATTTTCTACAACGCCAGGTTTGGTCTAAATATCAATAGAAATGGTTTCTTCAATATTTGATAGATTTCGCTCAGAATCGATTGCATTAATAGGTAAAGAATTCGAAAAGAAATTTTTGATTGATGGGTGATATAGTTCACTAGGATAATTTTCTTCATAATCAGGAAGATGGGAATGATGATGATAATCTTCCCATGGTTCTCCTTCTAATATCATTGCTTCCAAAATATTCTCATATGTCAATAAATTTGAGGAAAAAAGATCAGATGGAGTACCAAAATCTAAGGAACGATCTACCCAAACAAACAGCTACGTAGATTTTGGATTTTCCACCCAAGCTAGATAGATAGATTGTTATGCTAGCTCGATAGGGCTGGGTGGAGAAACTCATCCAACGTAACAATTTCATAATCACTCGTACTCTCCCTTAAGCCAGATGGAGTGGAAGAGATCATGTAGCAGGTCTCTATGCTTGCAATTTGTGTCGATGTCGCATGCAACGGTAATGAAAAGGTTCCCATGAGAGTGGAATCCTTTAAGAGTCCCAAACCAAAGTTATAAAGTTCTATTTGCGGTGCGTGAACAAACGGAACACTTCCAGCTACCTGCGAAGCGGAGGCAAAGAAGGATAGTTGCTTGATGACTATGATTGTACCTTTATATGGAAAGATGATCATTCTAAAATATGTAAAAACAATTGCAGTCATAGCATATACCCATGGCCTTCCAAGTAGAATATTATAGTCAAGGGGTTCATCAACAACCTCGACATCAACATTCACTATTTTTCCCCCTAGTTCAACATGCAGGTTATTGATAATACCACAAGGCTTCGTTGTACGTCCATCGAAAGCCTTCAACATTGTTGATGAATGAGATAAGCGCGGCGAGCCAAGTGACTTCCAATAGTTTAGAGACATAATATAGGTAGATGCTCCCTCATCAATAATAGTACGATGAACAAGGTGATTGAGAACATTTACTTGTATGGAGAATGCCAATTCTGTTGGTAGTTGCGGCACATAGCCCGTATGATTAAAGAGGACAAGATTAGAATCAATCGGATTAATTCCACCAATAGCCGACAATAAATCTTATTTATGGGAGGGACAATTTTGTAATACCTCAAGAGCAGACATAGCTGAAGGGGATTGAGCCAAATCTTTAACTATATTATAATTTTGAGCAGCTCTTGCTCGAGGATTATATGTCAATTTATGAACGACTCCCTTTGGTGGCTTAATCGTCAATTCAGGAATAGCAGTAGGCGGTACTGATTCTATAGACGGATTCGTAGTCGAGGTAGTAGGTTGATCAGTGGCCTGAATACCATAATCTTTATTACGCGTTGACACCAAAATATTTGCTGAAGGTTTTGTGACAGATAACATAAGTACTTGGGAATTAGAAGCTGGATCCGTAGCAACCAAATTTGGTTCCGGATTCGGAAACGGATCTGTCAACACAGCTAACGCATGGGAAGTCTTAATGATTTTTGAGAATTCAGCGCAGTGAGGACAATCCCGAACAAAGTGTTCCTAATTACATATTATGCACGGATAACGAGGTTTCCTAGGTCCAGATGATTGATCAAATGATATTTCCTGCGGGTTAGAAGTTTTCTTTTTCTTATATTTCCCTTTTTTCTTACTTCCAGGTTGCTTGTCACTTTTTCCCTTGTCAAATGACACGACATTAATTTTGGAAGAAGGTGCAGGATCAGATGCAGTAGTATGATGTGTGCTTGCAGTACCAATCAAGTCGTCTCTGGCACGAGAGTCCTTTAATTGAGGAGGAACATTAAAATTAGATCGCGGCACATTAGGAATTTTTTCATAGAGCGTGCCAGATTGAGTATAGATCAAGTCTAAATATTGGGCACGGGAAATAACCTTCTCTTAGTGACGACACCACCCTTAGCCACATCCTCAGTTATAGATGGTAACAAAGACTTAATGAACCACTCAGCAAGGAGCTAATTAGGAACAAATGTCTTAACCATTCTACGACGACGACACCACTCATGAATATGATCAGAAATGTGAGTAGCATTAGTCTATTTGAAATTGGTCAAGAGTATTGTTCTAGTTTCATATCATATGGGTAACTGGAAGTGAGTCAAAAAGACAGTATCTAGTGTAGTGAAATTATCAAAAGAAGCTCTAGGTAACTCAATATACCATTTTTCAGTCGAACCAATGAGCGTACGCTAGAAAAGACGTAGTCGAACAGAATCATCATTTAGGGAGTTTGATGAACACCATAAATGATAAGTCATAACATGAGTTGACGAGTCTTCCCTAGGGTTTCCATTAAACTTAGGAATATCCAAGGGTAATTTGTGAGGTATCACCAGCCACCAAGGAGCATAGTTGATTGGATCATTGGCAATTTAAATCTGGTAAATCTAAAGTTACAACAAAGGGAAATTGTCGATTAACGTCAAGTTTAGCATAGCTAGAGTATGATGGAATTGCTTGAGCAACAGGCCTTTGAGCACCAGCATAAGGAATCTACTGCTGGTAACCCAAATAAGGATTGTTTTAATAAGCAAACACTTGAGGATTCTATTGACCAAAACCTAGATATGATGCTTGTTGAAATGAAGGTTGAGGCATTTGCGCCTGAGGTTGCCAAGGGGTCTGTCCACCAATGTTATAACCCAAATTAGGATAACTTGGATTTGGTTGGGGGTAAGTATAACTTGGTTGTGGCTGTGACATCCCATAAAATGGTAAACCAACTTGTGAATATATTATTCCAGGTACAGGTTGTTGTTGTAAATTAACTGGAGGATTTGGGGTCTGTGGGCCCAAAACTTGAGGGTATTGAGTTGAACGACCCGCCTGAAATGCTTTTTGTACAAAATTTTGATTATGTAATAGGGGGATAGATGTATTAACAAGTGGAAATGACGTGGGTGTAATAGTTTGAACTGGTTGATACAAGTGTACAATCGTTTGTGGTTGGATAGGCAGAGTGGGCTGCCATTGACAAACATTCATTTCAACATTAGGTTGACCAAAAAGTGACGGAGTATTGTCAAAGTGGGTAACCAAAGGTTGCCCCCCAGCATGAGGAGGATAATAAGACGAAAAATATTGCTCTCCAAATGTAGGGAGTCCAGTTGATATGGTACTGGATGGAATAGACCCATAAGGACCAGCTTGATATTTACCTGATGATGTATACAAAGAATCAAGTCGTTCAAAACTCACTATAGGTTTACCAATTAGAATACCAGACGATGACATTGGTGAAGTCCATGGGTTTGAAGATGCACTAGAGAAAATTCCAGATAAATATTTATAACCTGATGGGACCAAAGGGCCACCATGAAAATATGACTCTGGTGAAGTTGTAAACATCAACAAGGTAGCTAGGGCAGGTACTGATGTAATTGGAACAGATGGCCCAACCGAAGATGTTGGTTCAGGCATGGTTACTTGACCAAATGTATACCCTTTTGAATCGATGGGATTTTGAATAGGAACAGGATCAAGAAAAGCAGAGGGTGGTGATTGAGGAAAAGACTCGTACAGGTAAAGATCCTCCCCAAAATGGGTTGGAGTTAAAGGTGACTCGTCTTGTGGGATTTCTTAAATCAAAATTAAACCAGGTGGAAGTATTTCACCGTCAAGCCCAAAGTATATTTCAGGAGGTTGACTGTGTGTGATGGGAGACTCAATGGCTACAATAGAATGTGGGATGACCAATCTAGGAATAAATTTCGGTAGTTCGACTTCGAGATGCATATGTTCTAGCAAAAAGGAGACAAGATCTGGATCAACTTCCGGTTGAACAACGCCGGCTTCAAGAGGTATGGTCTCACTAATTGGATGGATAGTGACCACGAGTAGTTGTGAGGACTCCGTCTTGACAACAGTAGACGAACCAGGATGTGTAGAAACAACTTGTGCCAACTTTGGTATATGGGAAGATGATGCTTCACCAGAGGTACTGATAGTACTGGTTTCGGTAGAGTGATTTCTCCTTCGCTGACCAGGAGTAACTTCTGGTGGTAAAGGTGGTTTCAATGCTAATCTACACGAATGACAACGAAAAGGATTTTTTTCTTCCACGGTGACTGATTTATTTATAAAAAAACAAATAAACAAAATAAAAGGGTAATGCTAGGCAAAAAGGTTTACCAAGAAACTGTGAACTGCAGAATACCTCCTAGCGAACCAAGAAGTATGGGCATGAAATATCCCCGAATGTTGTGTTCGGTGTATCACAATTTATAAGGCATCTGACTCGGTTCACTATGGATGGATATCAACCTAAATTTTTCCTCCCAAATATACCCGAAGGTACATGGAGGACCAAGTCAGTATTAGCGTTGTCTAATGCGAAATTGCACAGTGAGAGCACTCGTTTATAATTTTCGTACTGTAACACCACTCGATATATCCAAAAGTACGTGGACGAGCTACAATATACTTACATACGTGGAGTGAGATATAACATTCGGAATGTATCGCAGATAATTAACGACATTTGTTATGTTTTACGATGTTGAAACATGTTTCTAACCTAGACCTTCCAAATGTTATCGTTATGGTTCCAATGCTTTGTTAGGTGAATTGATGTAAATTTTAAGTTGATCTTGTTTATTAATTTGCCTTTCAAGGTTCACCGCAATGATGTATTGGAAATTCCTAAAATGCAAACTAAAATGACAAGCAATCTTTTCACTTTTAGTTTTTTCAATGAAAAACCTAGCTACTAGAGGGAAAGAGAAATTAATTTGAGAGAAAACAATCAAAGAGCACAAACTAAAATGCATCTTTCCTACTTGTTCCTATGCAAAACACACAATCCACAACATGAAAATGCAGGTTTTTCTTTTTAGTCCCTTTAATGTGAATGCAGAAAAGGAAACTAAGCATCAAATCAATAATAAAAAAATGCCTTTTACTTTGAGAAATGAGGAATTTGAACAACAATTTCTCTTCATAGGAAAAATGAAGAATATAACTACAATTTCTCCTACAGGAAACGAAGAATTTAACGACAATTTCCTTTTCAAAAGCAAATGGATCTAATGCAGCACTGAAAATACTTTGAAATTAATTCGTCAGTGATAAATTAAAACACTTTAAATAAATATTGAACAAAATTTTCTTTCAAAGGAGGAAGAAGTAGATAAAGTTACTAGTCAATATGAGGCATCAGGCCCTTGAAAACACAGCAAACAAAAAATTGAAAGCAGATGCAATGACAAATTCAATGGAATTTGGTTGGCTCTAAGGGGCAACACAGTCTCTAAAGGGAGACAGTGCATTGCAACGCACCCCTGAGAGGGAGACAATGCTATGCAAAGCACTGTGTCCTGTTCAACAGTGTGTTGGGCGCAGCAGAGAACAAAAAAATCAACTATTTAACACACCTCTAATGCAAATTTTTATTTCAAAATCCTAATATTTCAGAGTAAATGCTATTGCGTGAATAAACAGAGACAAACAGAGGAAAATACACCAAGGATGAAGGGTAAACTCCCCAGTGGAGTCGCCAATTTTTTATGCGGAATTATGGATTACGAATAAAACATTCTGCCCTAAATGTGGTGTGCATTTAGAAAAACATGTTAAATACTTTGCAACTACTTTACTTAACAGTAAATAGACACACATAATAGATCAAGAAACTTACTTGGAATCCAAACGCTTCCAAATATCCTTCTATTGCTCTTATTGTAGCTTCAAATCCAACCTAGATCGCCAAAATATTTACTGCAAGAATGAACACTAAACAACAAATAGATAGAAATATACAGATGCATATTCAATTTATTCAGTTAAATCAATGAAACATGAACCATATACATCAGATAAGAATTCGTAATAAGAAAGATAGAAGCTTATACAAATACATATGTGGGAAAGTAAACAGCAATATTTAGTAATGGATAGAAGGGGAGGTTACAACCCAATGATTGATTTTAGGTCACCATCTCTAGCAGCATCCCAGCCTCATCACAATGCACATCTCTCCAGTAGCATGTCTCTCAAATCAACTCCTCAATTGAAATTCCACCAGCATTTCTCTACTCAAATTCTTCCTTCTCAAACACTAGGATATGTGCTCAATTTATAGATGAGCTGAAGGTAGTTTTACAATCAATGACTTTCTAATAATAGGAAATACATCTTCCCAATCTCAAAGATGTCAAATGGACACATGGATTCGAAGTTTGACACATATGAACTCTTCTAGAAGGCACTGGCCAAGTGGAGATTCTAGAACAATGAGAATTTCGCTCCCAATTGACCAACGTACCCTTGAGTGTCGGGAAGTGCTTTGCAGAGCACCTTTGAATGGAGGTACCTACATATGCAATGCACTTAGCCCCTTGAGAGACTGCGTTGGTGAGGTCATAGGTGATTTATCATGTACTTCAAATCTTGGAAACCTTGCAAATGGAAGTCATGGATGATTTGTCTTGTTCTTTGTCTTAGGGCATGTGGAAACTGAAATTATACGAGATGATAGACCCTATTCATTAGTTCTGGGGATGATCTCCAGTTAACCAGGTCATTGGGACTGGTGCCCAAATTGACCTATAACAACATATTTGTGGCATTAGCCAAGACCTTCAGTTCATTTTGCAATATTTTCAAGTTGTTGTCTTTTCTTTTTCATATTACTTTATATTGACTTTAATTGTTCGCATCCATGTGTTTGCAGGTTGGGAACTATGTTGGTTCCATTGGAAATTTCATTACACGTAGTCAAGGCCTTCTAGCTGGTTAGGTTAGGTTAGGATTATGTATAGTTGCATCCTAGGTTTCCTTTACACTCATCCTGCACTTTCTCTCCATTATTCTTTCCATGGTTTTTATATTTTTCTCCCATGATTGTTTTTAGTTCAGTCCTCCATTTGCTTTGTTCTTTTGATCTTGTTTCGTGTGGTTTTGTTATGTCTTTTATCTCGTGTCTTTTTTTAATAAGACTTTGAAATGAAACTGCTCTCTTTTGGCTCAAAATGCAATGTGTTGAAACTTGAAAAGGGTGATTGTGAATACGAAAAATGCTTGGCTAATATGTCAACTTCTTCTCTATTTGGGTTTACATATCTTTAATTTCAATGATGTATAGACATAAAATATGATTCATTCTGAATGAAAATCATTTTTTCGAACTATAAATCTCATATATATTCTAGGATCTTCATTTCTTAACTCGGTATTGTAATTAAATGGTGTTTTTCTTACCGATCCAATCAATTATATAAGGGAAAGGGTAAAATCAATAACGAGCAGATAAATATTAGAGGCATATATACATGTCTCTGAAGGAAAAACCTCTCATGTTCTCAATAAGTCAGGATCCCTCTTCCGCCGAGATAAAATAATAAGTGCCTAAGCACATTTAAACTTATAATAAATGAAATAAATGATGAAAGAAGAGAAAGGCTTCCTGCACATAAAGGAGAAGAAAGTAACTTCATTGGGGTATTGAACACGCTCGCTGACAGCGAAGCAATGCTTGTGTTCCTGAAGTGACTCTATCAGGGATTTTTTCAAGCCTATTGGCAACAGAGCAACACCAGACATGAAAAATAAGACTCTTATTATCTTAAACTCGCAATTACATATTACCTTTCTCCTAGATCAAAACAATTGTGATTTAAAAAGATTTTATAATGATTTTAATTGAGAAAAGGAATATAGGAGACTGTATCTATAACCGAGTCAAATGGGGAAGCCAAGGTAATCCACTCGATGAATTAATACTTATGAAAGGCTAAGAAATGTGCTCAAAAGTAGACCTAAATAGAGAATTTGGAGTTCTTTCAATGCGTCCCTAAGTGTTGATGTTGCGATCAACACCCTCAACAATTTTGCCAACACTTGAATTTGGGAGCCTACTAAGGATCTTGTGTGTCGTTCCAAAGTCACTTCATCGTAGAATGATGTTTTTCTAAGTACGCAAATCTTCTTTTTGGATTCTAAGTGTCAATTTCACTTGCTCACACATGCTTAGTCCTTGATAAAGGTATTTCTTCTGCAAGCATAAGATAGGCATTGTGCAATTCTTAGAAGTAAGGTTTGTGTAGTCTCCAGAAATAGAGCTTGTGCAATGCTCAGTTACAGTGCATTCCCAGTCACAGTTTACAATGACTACACAACCCATAAGGATAGTTCATTGTGCATCCTATGTCAATTGTCAGTACACACTCTTCATTGACAATCTCTCTCTCTCACTGTGGTCGCAATTGTACTTCTATTTCGGTGAGTTTTCCCAACTGTCGCTTTTTTTCACCCTTGATTTCACAAGTGTCACTTTCAATTTCACAATTGTTGATGCATAACTTATGCAGGATATCATCATTGATGTCAATTCGATTCAATAGTGATAAAACCCTAACTCTAGGGTTTCGATTCCCTCGATGATTCTCATACCTTGCAGTTGTTGGAGGATTTTGAAGCAGAAAAACATCGAGGTTGCATTAGAGACACTTTTTGTTAGATTCTACTCATCAGGTTGATTCTGGTGATATGTGGAGTGTCGTGTGGGCCTTCACGATTTGAGAGATACACTCAATGAAAGTTGGTTCACACTAATTGAGTTCAATTCCATCTTTTCTATTTTTCATGGAGCTAATACTCACCAAATGGGCCATCTGTGAAGATATAATTGTAAACTTTACATGGGGTGTGTCATAAAATGTTCAAATATTATGGAAATTATACCACGAGGTGAGATTGAGTAATTAAGGATCATATAAATTCCACATAGATGGAAGAATCCCAAGGGCCTTTTAATTGTTAAAAATAAATACTATAACCACCAATCAAACAAAAATATCCTATTTTTTTGTTCACAAGGGCTATTTCCAAGTCAAATTAAGCACTATTGCGGAAAGATATTACAAACCACAAAAAACCAATAACATATTATTAATCATCAATGGAATCATAGAGATATTAAGATTTAGTGTTAAAATTCAAATAAAAAGAAATAAAAAAATTTAATTCCAAGGTTTCGTTCAATGAAAAGTTGTAAGAGGTAAATTAAAAGGGAAATTTAAAAATAAATTTAAATTATGTAAGTTTCAAAAGAGTTATAGAAGTCAATTCGGAGGTAAAAAGTATAAAGTGGAACACAAAATCTAGGTGTTAATTTGATTTAAATAAAACAAAAGGGGACTATTTAATCATAAAAGCTCTTTCAAAAAATACATGGTTCCCAACTCAATATCAATTTGTGGCTTCCTTGAATTTCACATGTCAACTTATCATGGAGAATACATAAGTCGTTGTCTACCGAGGCCACAATTTCGCTCAGACAACGAAATTCTTGCCAGAATCCGATGATTTTTTTTTTCCAAAATCCAATTTTTGGAATGTTTGAATCCTTTATTTGATGGTGGAAATGGATTCAAAACCATCAAGAACCCTTAGGCACCCAAAACCTTGAAGCTTGACAACTATAACCAATATTTCCAAAAAAATATGTCAGATTTTTTCAAAATCCTGCCGGAATTTCCATTTTTTCAAGGCGAAATTATGGCCTCGTTAGACTACGGCAATATATAAGATGTGTAATTAAAATATCCTTCCATGTAAATCTTCAACAATGCAAAATAGAGATAAATAATAGCGAAATAAGAAGATTCCTTGAAACTTTTTTTTAGTGTTACGTATAATCAAGAGGACATTTGGAGGGAAATAGATCATTATTTCTATTGCTCTGATTGATTGTAATAATCATGTTAGTGTTGAATTCATTGATATGTTGGTGATTATCGAGTCAAAAATATAATTGAAAAACTATAATATTAGGACATGAAACAATATGACGTGATTGATTTACAATTTAACATTAGATATTGTACTTTTGTATAACAATTCTTTATTAGAGCTTTATGGAGTGATGATGCTAACATACTTTTGGCTTCACCGTGGATGGAAACATTAGGGTCTTCCATCTTAAGCATGAAGAAGAAAATTTTGACATTCTAAAAAGGAAAAGAAGATAACGTTATAGAATTTTAAACTGAATTTGGATTTAGTAACATTGAAATACCTTAAAGATATCTCAAAAAATATCCTTCACGATAATTAGAAAACAATATAAAAATTTTAAAAAGAATTTTCTAAATTTAATGTAGATAAAGATGAAGAAATTTCTTATCTTATGAATCATAGTAAATTCTTAAATGCATAGATTAAGAAGTTAAAAAGTGAAAATAAGTCACAACAAGAACTGATAAAGCAACTTACCATGAAGGAATCACTAATTGATAAAGAAATAGCGATCATTCTTGTTGAAATAGTGAAGCCATCACTTGTAAATTCAAAACTGTGGAAAATGAAACCAATACAGATCCAGACGAAATATTATCAAACAACATATCATCAGAAATATCAAAATGGGGTTTCCAAAAATAAAACGCAAGAAATGAGGATGCCTTATTGATATCCAAACTATAAAGATCATTGTATTAATGAAAAAACTAACCAAAAACAAAATCAACATGAGAAACTAAGTGAAGATTCCATTAATCAAAGAGAAGTGTAAGTGTGGACACTTATCATCCCCCAAATCATAAGAGTCATTGCCACACAATTGTGAAGAAAACTAAATTAGGTGGTTTGACCCTGTTGAAGGTTGGAAAGTGACTTCCTCAACATTGGGGATTCCACCCGGTCGAGAGCTTGAAACAACTCCTTTTCTGTTGAAATGGTGGGTCTGACTGGGGATGTAGGGACCAGTTTCCCATATAAAGAGAGTTTATATAACAAAAGAAATAAAATCAACACTAGCGGGGTGATTTATTCTAATGATAACATAAATTAAAACTAAATTTAAATACTTCCCGGGATTGGATTCATTTATATGATTATGGAGTATAATTTCACAAGCATGAAATAATATAGATCATTGCATTCTTAATGAATATAAGCACATTTAAGAAAAAGATCAATTTATTTGTTTTAGTCGATGAAGAACATTAATCACATAAAATATCTCTAAGTCTCACATCAACAAGCATATCATTCAATATATTATGTTAATAGTAATAAGAACATATATCACTTCAATGCTTATCAGAATGAAACTAATAGACATAAATAAGTTTGCCAAAACTTCATAAACATAAAACAATCAATACACAGATAATATTACTCGTTGCACCATAGCTTTAGATCTAAAAAGATAGCTTCAGGGCTTAGACTTTCAATTAGATAACTTTCATTCAAACAATAGTGTAAGTTCCAAAATCTTTCTTCTCAAAATTCTGGACCCCTTTCTAAATGCATGAAAGGGGTTTAAATACTAATTAATATTACAAAAATATAAGACTTGTAAAAGAAGTCTCTAATATTACTCTAAACTATAAGACTAAAAACTAGGAAAATAAAATGCATAAGTTGTAACAGTCTCATGACTGTTTCCCAGATTCACTCTCTAGATGGTCTTTGAGTTGGCATGCTTTAATCATATGTTTGAGATGGGGGGGATGAATCGACTGCATTCTCATTTGTCCCATGAATATTGGATCGTTCAGTGCTGTAAGAAGTTGAGCTACTGCGTTGGAGAGACACCTCAACACTACCAATTAGTTATGGGGCTTAATCAATAAGTACCAGTAAATCTCCATATTTAACCTTGTCAGGTTTTCTATGTCAAGAGCTTTTCTGTTTGATGTCTCTTGACAGGATTGCTTTAAGAAACTGATATTTGGCATGGTGTCTTTTGGTGCTTCTTGAATCAGGTTGGCTTGCAGAAGAGAATATTTTCTATACTCAGAGATGTTGGAAGATAAATTCTTAGCTTTGATAATAGCTAATTCAATGCTCTTCATTTTAATATATGAATCTCCAAATATTATATATTTAATTGATTCTTCAAGACGAGGGAGATCGACCGATCTACCATGTGCAGTGTCTTTCCAATCTATATATTTTCACACCTTATCATCAATCTCTTCATAATAAGTTCTCAGATTATAAATATGAGTGACTAATTGATCATTGGTCTTAACTTGCTCTTGAATTTGATTATACTTCTGATAGAAAATTGTTTGTTGTGTTACCATTAATTCTTCCAACTATGTTGCTTATTTCTTTACTTCATTGATTTCGGGCTTTTCTTGTAGCTTTTCAATCCTCTGCTACAATTAATGAATTATTTGATATTTTTCTTTGATCTCGTTTTCAAGTTTGAGTTTAAGACCTTCATACTCTTGTTGCGGATTATTAATGCTTGACTGCAGCTCCTACTCGATCCTTTGATTTTCATCAAAGAAAACTTGCCCCATTTGAGCAATTTTCTGATCCTTTTCTATAATTAATGATTCAACTTCTTTTGCCTTATGAATGGTTGCATTTGCGTAAGCACCTGCAAATTGAGATAATCTGTTAAGTTCCTTCCCTGGAGCTGATTGAGTTTCTTTCCAAAGGACTTGCATTGGTGTTGCATCTATAGGGAATTCTGGAGAATCTTCCATCTCATGTTTCTTCTTTAACCTAGTCATGACAAATTTTTGTTTTGGACTATAAAATACATCCAATGGAGGTATTTCTTCAATTTTTAGGACTATTTCAGTAGTCAGAAACCCAGGATGATTTCCATATCTTAGACTGATGTATCTTCTGGTTTCTCCTATGTATCATTGTGTCCTTCGATCTGGATTTCCTCGAGAAAAATTTTGGAAACCTCTGCAGTACATGAGTTTTCTCTAATTTCTTCATGATCCTTGGAGTTGTCTATATCAGTAGAAACACGTTGCACACCTGGCTCATATGTATGAGTTACGGAACTTGTAGCACCCACAATAGGCATGGTTTCTGAATGAATGGAATTCTAAGTGGCAGGAGTATTAGTCTCAGATAGTGCTTTCTCAAAATCTTCCCAATTTTGGGTGAATTTAGCATCTTGTTGAACATTTGAGATTTCTTCTTCTTGAATTGGTATTGGTACCTGAGAATTCATTGAAACTATAACTTGTTCTGCCTTCGGCGTTGGTCTGTGAAACAAATAATCTGGAAAATGGGCATTTCTCCGTTCTCGATACACTTTGAATCTTAACAAATATTCCAGGCTGAACCTTTCAGCTGCCTTTTGCTGAACTGTTGAAAATTCATGAATTTATTCAAACATATCGTCAAATCTATCAGGCTTTCTTGGAAATGCTCACAGCTTGACCTGATTCATTATATCTCTAGCAATGCCATATGAATCATAATTTTAATTAGGTAATACTGGAAAATTGAAAGGTTTTAATCAATCAATTTCAAGACAGACATGCTTGAAATTCTCTAGGGCATATGAACCACAAGAAAAAGGAAAAGTTGGCCAAACGATATTTTTAACATCTTTCACGGCTTTTGTCAAACCATTACCAATTGTTTAAAAAGAAATTTTTTTGGCCAACAATTTGTCTAGTATATACAAGGGTAGGAAATGAGGATGAGCATAACTTCCAAAAACACAGATGTATGTAAAGTTCTCATCACCAAACCACCTACCTACAGACTTAAGACTTGTATTGGCTTCAGGGGTGACTCTAGGGATTTTCCTTTCAAAAATGACTTGGAAGACCGGGAGCATTATATCATTGCATATTCTGAACATAAGAGAGAAATATTTTGATTCCCAAAAGAAATCTAACTGTACATATATGGGGGTTTCAACTTCTCTGGTCCATTTCGATCCTAATGACGAAAATTCAAATGAAAAACAGACTGTGTCTAAGATATAATAACTCATATAAAAAGGAGGGTCTACATTGGGTGGGTAATTTCAATTTTTTCTATAGTTTGTGATAAATCTTATCAAATTATCAGAAAGAATAGTAGCCCAATCTAGAATATAGTCGTCAGAGGTTGCTTCTATCAAGGGTGTCCAATTCTCTCTAAACTTGGTCGTATTTACAGATCCAAAGAGACGACACATCATTGCAGCTATCTGAGAGAATGGGATTTTAAGAGAGATGACTGAATACATACCCTTATCGTCACGCTTATGCCAGTTAGGATCATTTCTCCATTCTTTAATTACAGTCGCAGGATGGTCATTCTCCTGCATGAACCCTTGAACAAATTGGGTATCATATCTCTTCTAGGGTTTTGGCAGTTTATACATATTCTTCAAAACTGATGGCCTAAGAGAGCCAATGACAGTTCTGATTCTAGTAACAAATTTCACGTCTCTAATATCTACATTATCCAACACTCATTTCACTAAATCAGTATATGGCAGCATCTTAGGACGAGCAGCAATTCTGTGAAGAAAAGAATTAGCAGTATCCGTCCATGATTTTGAATCATTGGATAGAGTATCATCGGCCACAACTTTTCTATCCAGAATTACTTACAAATTCTCATTCTCGAATAACTAATAGATCCCTTCCCAGCTTGAAGAACCAATATCCGGGTTGCATGTAGTATCCGAGATTAAGGGAGCCATTTCGCTGTTTTCCTCTTGTTGTATGAATAACTGTGGTGGGATGGCGGATTTCCTTCACACTTTAATCAGCCTTGACATCCTTTTATGCCTTTTTTTTTGGAATTACCCTGTTGAAAAGAAAACCAGAGAGGATAATCTGAAATCACTTCGAACGCTATTAACTGTCCTATCAACTTAGCTCATGCATAATGGGAAATCCTTGGTATTTAAATTGGAAATAATTACAAATCGATTGCAAGCCTCAAGATTACAAAACACCTGAATTAACATTAAATTGATAAGCATGGGTTTGTGTGATTTTGACAGATGTCATCATGTTGGGATTTTTTGATCGACAATTTTGGTAGTTGGCGAGTTTTAGCGCTTCAAAACAATCTGCGAAATGTGAAATTGCGATAGCGCGATGATTTTAGACGACATACGATATCAGGGTATGTCAGATGACAGAATGCGATATCGGCATCTGTTATGTGATGGGTTTCGCTATTTCGCATTTCAGCAATTCGCATTTCGTCTATTTGTTATTCGTACTTCGGCAATTCGTTATTTTGGCGATTCGCTATTCGCATATCGTCTATTCGTTATTCGTAATTCGACAATTCCTTATTTCAGTGATTCGCTATTCGCAACTTTGCTGCTATTTTCTTCCCACTTTTATGCTTTTTGCTTTGTGGGTTCTTTTAGGCGTTCTTTAGGTGATTTTCTTATTTTTTAAAGAAAAATTAAAACTTAATCTAATAAAATCCTATATTTAGGCTTTATTTCTAAAAATAAATATTAATCCTAAAAATTTTAAAGGGTCCCTATTATCCTTTCTAATCTATTTTACTTGGATAATGGGAAGTTGTTGTAATAATACAACAGACCCTTTCACAATTCAATGGTTATGTTCAACTATGCATCACAGATATTTCACATATCATCAACCATGACAACATTAAGATCATCGTGTGAAAACATTACGAACTAGAAAACACAAAGCCCTTCTATAAACATGTTTTGAGGACAAAGCATTTATAAAGGGGAACATAATGTAATAATAATAATTATAATTAATGAATAAATGCATCGTAATGATCTAGGTGGATTTTGGTGGACACCCACCTATTCCATCTAGACCTCCAGTCGGTTTCATCAGTTTCCTTGTTTATAGCAGTGTTTACTATTTTTAGCAGTTTTTCGGGTCTTGAACTTCTAGAGCAGTTTTTACCTCCTAAACGGTGTTTTTTCTAGGTCCGCAGTAGACTCGTAGCCATAGGCATGGGCCTATGGAAATACCACTAGTACTCAGAGAGATATTTTCGACAATGTATCGTATGTGCCAAATGAAGATAAGATGACAAGTTACAACCCCGGGAAGTTGGCTGCCCAACTAACCCCAATAGGGCACACAAACTCTTGGAGTTCCATCTCCTAGGGTTAGTGTTTTGGTTGTTTAGGGTTTTCCCACATTGTTAAATAATAAAAATGCCCTTGAGCCTCATTGTAATATATTTCAGACACAGGTAGCCGCCACATCTCTTCTCAGAGATAAGCTACCATCACCCGAGCTAGTTTATTTCCATTTTGTTTGTAAGTTTATTTCAGTTATTTGAGATTAATGAAATGAAGTATATTTTCTGTTGCATCTCTATGTTTATGTATATTTATGTATTTTATTATGTTCATGCATAAATCTGGATCAGTGATATCAGAGCGGTCTTCTCTTTCTCAATCTTTCTTTGCATGTCCCCAACGAGATCAGGGTATAAGGAGTTAGGGCTCGATCTGGTTGAACCTTTGCAAGATCATCCTCACAAACCCCGACGACGTCCCATGGCGAAGGAAAATAAATATGAGGGAGCAAGAGATCCTATAAAAAATTTGCTCGAGAAGGCCCTCAAGAAACATAGGAATGCGATGATGGATAACCTTGCCTAGATCCTTTGACGCCTACCCAAAGGCGATGGATCTTCATCTAACAGCCACTCTGGAGGTACCACTCCTTTTAAGGTATAAGTTAACTTCGACATTCCCATATTTGAGGGCCAAATATATGCAAATGATGTAGATAGATGGCTGAATCTATTAGAAGGATATTTTTCGGTTCATGACTTTTCTAATCGGGAAAAGACTACTTTGCACTCCTCAAAGCTACCCCCCATGTCAAGGATGGGTGGGAAACCTACTGTGAGAAAAAGGACGACGAGGAATCCTCCATGTACTCAGTCGCACCCACTTGGAACTGTTTCCGAGACACCATCAAGGAACAATACTACCCCGTGGGGAGTTATGAGGACAAGTACATACAATGGACTACGTTGCAGTAACAAAAGGGATCAAGATGTGCATGAGCTGACGAATTTGTTCCATACCTTGTGCACAAAGTTGGGTCTCAAAGATTCAGAGAAAAATTTGGTGCTTAAGTACTGCATTTGTCTACACAGATACATCCAGGAGGAAATGGAGTTCCTCGACATCTCCTCGCTTGGTGCAGCATACCGGTATGCTGCCAAGATTGAGCAGAAATTCAAACAGAAGAAGCGAGACTTTTGATCTGTGAATCAAAAGCAAGGGAAAGGTGCCCCCAAACCGCAGAGCAAAGGACAAGGCCAAGGAAAAGTTGGGGTGGCCTAGATCAACCCTTTGAAGCCGCAAGTGAAGAACAACACCACGAAGCCAAAGAAGGACACGAGAAAGTGGTGTGAGTTCCACAATAGCACCACTCATAACACAAGTGAGTGTCGATCTAAGCAGTCACTAGTGGTCGAGCTGAAGGCTTCCGAATCAAATTCATGTTCTGACTCTGGGTCAGAACCCGACAAGGGGAATGATAAAGGGAAGCAGATTATCGATGTGGAGCCCAGTGCCACTGTTGCCACCACCGAGATCCAGAAGGGAGAGTTAGGAGATCGAGAGGAGGGGGAGCACCTCTTCCATTCTCATATGTGGGTGAAGGGTATCCCACTACAGTTCATTGTCGACAGCGAGAGCCAAAAGAACCTCATTTCAACAGAGTTTGTCAAGCAGTTGGGTCTGCCAATCATAGCACACCATCAACCATACACTATCGGGTGGCTTCACAAAGCACGGGATCTTTGCATCAACTAGTAGTGTCACCTTCCCTACAACATAAAGCCCTTCACGGATGAGGTATTATGTGATGTTTATCCTCTTGAAGTTTGTGATGTATTATTAGGCCAACCATACTTGTGGAAGCGACATGTTGTGTATGAGTCTCGACCTTGCGCAGTTATTGTTACTTTAGGTAATAAATTGTACAGCATACCGGAGGTAGCACCGGATATTGCCATCTCTTTGATCAATGCGAAGCAATGAAGAATTCTCATTTCCCAAACCAGGAATTTTTTTTTCCTTATGATCTGACGTTAGGGCAAGAAGAAGATTGTGGCTGCGACCTCCAGACAAGGCTCCTCCAAGCGAGAAAAATATATGGACAAGGTCGTGGAGGACTACGGGGACATCTTCACCTCACCTATAGGGGTGCCTCTGCACTTTCAGGTCAAGCACTCCATCAAACTGACCCCAAGCATGTTGCTACCCAATAGACCAATCTATCAGTGCTTTGTTCTAGAGAACGACGAAATCAAGAGGCAGATTTAGGAGCTGCTACAGAAAGGTCACATCCGGCCAAATTCATTGCCCTATGGGAGCCAGATCATGTTTGTGCAAAAGAAGGATGGGACTTGGAGACTCTGTATTGACTATCGGGAGCTAAACAAGATCATTTTCCAGAATAGATATCCTAACCCACAGATTGATGACTTTATGGACCAACTCAAGGGGGCCAAATATTTCAAGAATATTGACTTGAAGTCTGGGTATCACCAGGTACCAATCGAACCCTCTGATATGTGGAAGACTGCCTTCAAAGCTAAGGAGGGCTTTTTGAATGGTTGGGCATGCCTTTCGGGTTGAAGAATGCTCCCACAACCTTCATGGGGCTGATGGACGACATCTTGCAGCCATTAACCAACTCATTCATGGTGGTGTATTTGGATGACATCCTCATCTTCAGCCAGAGTTGGAAAGAGCACCTCCACCACATTCGACAGGTCCTCCAAACACTGCGAAAACACAAGTTGTGTGTTAATTTGGAGAAATGCACTTTTGGCATGACCCAGGTTCAATATCTAGGATACATTATTGATGAGAAGGGGGTGAAAGTGGACCCAGCCAATATCCATGTCATTCGGGATTGGTCTGCCCCAACCACTCTAACAGAGCTTCGCAGCTTTCTGGGTCTTGCCAATTTCTATCACAGGTTTGTATTGGGGTTCTCTCATATCACTTGGCCTTTGAGTCAAGTCACCAAGGGAGGAGCAACAACAAAATTCTTTTGGTCTGGATCTCAACATAAGGTGTTTGCAGAGTTGAAGCATCACCTCTTCTATGCACCAGTTCTCACATTACCAGACTTGCAACAATCATTTGATATCAAGACATATGCCTCTAACTATGGTATTGGGGCAGTACTTACCTAGTAGGGTCATCCAATGGAATATCACAGTGAAAAAATTTCAGACACAGTCTGAAAGTATGTTACCTTCGAAAGAGAGATGTATTCCATTATGTAGGCCTCTCAACAATGGAAGCATTACAGTTTGGAGAAGGAAACAATCATCTAGATCACCGACCCCTGAAATTCATATAGACACAAGGGAAGCTGCAGAACAATCGCCATCATAAATGGTCCACATACCTGCAACAATTCCATTTGAACATCAAGTAAAAGAAGGTTACCACCAATAATGTTGCAGACTGCCTCAGAGAACTGTCGATCATGGCGCTAACCACAGTGCTCGACCCTTGTGGGCACGAGACTTTGGGTTGGTTGCATCTCTAAAAAGGTGATCCAGAATTAGGTCACACATATGAGACGCTCCTGAAGGGTAAGAAAGTTCCAGATTTTCACCTCCACGATGCATTGTTATGCCACCTGGGACACCTTTGTGTTCCTTCAAGGGAGTGTGCCAAGATGATTTTTGAAGTGCACTACAGTTGGTTCGCTGGACATTACGGGGTTGAGAAAATAGTGGTAGTACTGCAGAAGTATTTATGTTGGTCGAAGCTTTGACATGATGTCGAGAAGTACATCAGATCCTCCATTGCCTGCGCCATTTCCAAACTGACATCAAGAAGAAAGGCCTATATACTCTGCTGCCTATCCTTAGTCGACCGTGGGAATCCATCTCCATGGATTACATGTCGAGCCTTTTCAAAGATCCTGCCCTCATGGGTATTTTTCCTCTTCCTCCACCTAATACTGTTCAGATCAATATGATCTCTCGGTTTGATGACCCATGGATCGTCCCTTCACCTTAGCAGGTCGATTCTTTTGGAGACTCGATGCCTTTAAGTTTGATTGAATGTGAAATATCTTTGCTCAAATTAGATGTTGAATTACTGCCCAACACTTCACCTGAAGAAGAGCATCTTCTCTACTTAGAAAGGCTGGATGAAACTCACCGCTTTGTTGCTTTGGTCATCGAGGCACAAAAGAAGCGGGTCAAAGCCCATTTTGACCAATAGATTTCCCCTCGCTCCTTTGTAGAAGGAGACCTTGTCCTCCAATACGACCAAGCTCATGATAAGTTGGGGGCAGGCAAATTTCAACCCATGTGGCATGGGCCTTACATCATTAAACGTGTTTTGAAGAAGGGGGCCTATGAGCTTATTGATTACAAATTTCATTCTTTATATCAGCCCAAGAATGGGTTGTATCTCAAGAAGTATTATGCATGAGTCATTCATGCATGTTTTGTGTACATAGGTGTTTTTTTCATTTTTGTACATTTTTTGGCTTGGTGTGTTTTGCGAGCGTTTTCCTGCTTATTGGGTCATTGCTTATTATGCAGATGTCTATTACCCCTTATGTTGGTTTCGTGGATGGTGCTTCCCGCAGTACCCAGAACTTGTCTTCAACAGCCTGGGTGATTTATGATCATGCTGGTGAGTTGATAGACCTACAAGGTATTTGTCTAGGACAAACTACAAACAATGTCGCTGAATATAGTGTTGTCATTGAACTATTAACCGGGGCAATTACCCTCGGCATTAGTGCATTGGTTGTAAATCTAGACTCACAACTTGTTGTTCTTCAGCTTAATGGGAATTATTCAGTTATAAACCCGCACATTTTAAGGTTGTATTTACATGTTTTTTTGTTGGAAATACATTTTGATTATATCACATATCAACATATTCCTAGACAAATGAATGCATTAACTAATACAGTGGCTAACATTGTATTAGATAGACATTTGTGTAATGTATAAAATCATCATCACATGAGAGACTCATATCAAATAGGAAAATAGATGTATGTATATATCCAAGGTTTGCATTAGTGTGCACCATTAGTTTCAAAAAATATGTGTGCTTCTATTACATCCTAAGACATCATGTCTCTTAACAAAATGCAAAAATAAAAGCCTAGGTGTCTAATCGGCATCATGATCATGATAGCATGTCACTGCCCAAACAAGCCGCCTCAGCAAGCGGTGAAATCGGTTTGACACCCCTACAGTATGCCTTTGATATGCACAAGGAACATCGTCAAAACGCGAATAGTCTGGGACCCCACGGGTGATTCCCTCCAAGTTGTGCAAGATATCCTCCTCCTCACCTTGAGGGGCAACGTCAAAATCATGAGGTATTTGCTTCGCTATCAGAGACATTCCTGCAGGTCTCTCTGGGCCTACATCTGCAAATGCATGGATAAAGTGTCAGAACATACATACCCAAAAAAAAAACATATTACTCATAAAAATTGAAAAAGTGAGTCTTACCAAGTGCTTCATCCCAATCCTCTCCTTCCGGGATTGGGAGGTCCAGATCACCACTAAAATCTATGCCAGAGTAGGGCCAATCCTCCACGACAATCATTTGTCGACGGAGCCAATCAAAGAACTCGGGTCTCCAAGACATCTGCTGACTGCCCCCTAACCTTGGCATCAGAGCTGCCCATCGGGCCATCCGTGGTTCCAGTGCTGGTGGTGTTGGGACTATCACCTCCTGACACTGAAAGATTGGTAGTCGTTCCAAAATGAACGATACCAGGATAGATCCATAACCAAACTATTTTAATTTGGTCTTCTTGCACTTTGTTAGCTGACGTTTCATATTGATTGTCACAGCTTCTGCCTAGTTGTAGATGGTAAGTGACAAGCAGTCTACAACAAGAAGTAACTGTGTTTTTGTTGCTTCGTGTGGTGCTTGTGATCCTGCAGCTCGTGCGATCGTGTGTAGCGCTACCCTCAATATCAGATTAGGGATAGTCTGGACGTCCACCTTCCCTCTTTTTGACCCTTTCTGTGCCCCTGGATATACCCTGTCTATTACCATACCCATGCTATCCATGGTGGGCCAGGTGCCAGTCATGATTGGTGCTACCCCCCTCCATGACAGTCCTGTGATGAAATAGACATCAGAAACATCAATCTCAAGCTCCTGATCTCGAAGAATGAATTTTTATTGATCCTCATCCCAAATGTTGATCAAGTATTGTAGTAGCTCCGGTTGAGCTCTAAGACACGGTGTCAAGAAGAATTTTTTCATCCCACAGTCTCTAAGAGCTTCCATGCATCTCTCATTTCCCATGGCAAGCTCATCCTCTTCATTGTGTTCCCGTTCCTTCCACTCTATCACCATTTTGTCGCTCTTTCACCTGGAAATATGTTCATATGGACATTATTAACTAAATCAAAAGCTGAAATTCGTGAAAATTGGGTTTTCTTGCTTACATTGAGAGCTTTAAAGGGTCTGCGCAGTTGGCACGATTGTTTTAGAAACATTCGCGCCAATTGGCGTGCCCCAGTTCAAAAAAATCTGGCGGTTGGCGCAAGTCCGTGCCCGAAACCCACGCCGACCGTCGTCCCTAGTTTTCACAATTTCTCCCTCATAAATAAAAAAATGAAGGTTGTAGATGATGAAAGAATGCTTAAAATGTGGGGAAGGATGTCAAATCTTACCTGGAATTGACAAATTCGAGATTGGTCTGCTAGATTGCCCGCTATCGTCACCGCAAAATCACAAGGTAAAATGGGTCACTATTGCTCCACAAGAGGTAAAAGTGAAAAGTAATTATTTTTTACCATTTTTTGCATTTTCTAACTTTTAAAAACCCTAATTAGGTTTTAAGACATGTTTTTTTATTGTTACATTATGTTATTTCGAGAAATGGGTTTTACGTTTGCTTCTTGTGCAGCGACAGGTCTTTAATGCGATAGTGATGAAGTCATGAGTTGTATTTTATACTTTTTCAGACTCAGTAAAAATGCGAAAAAGTCACTACTAGAGTCATCTTTCAGTTATTTTCTAACTCTCAAAAATTGAAAAAAATTCGAGACTCTTGTCATTTTGAACTCGTTAAATGGCTGCGAAACGATATCTACCCAGTATACGTTTACCCCTTTTTCGAGCTGGGATAGATTATTTAGGAAAAAGGAATACCTTAGCCTATCACGACTAAGAGGTTCTTTCAGATATTGTTTTCTACCTTTTTGGATCTGAGAGACTACTTACGAAAAGGGACATATTGGAGTTTTCTTTTCCGCTTCTTTTCAAACTCTCTAAACATGAAAAGATGTCAAGTTCTTCCTTTGTCAGACTCGTTAAACCCTGATGACATTGGACATCTTCACCATGACATTCATCAAGTTCCTCCTTCTTAGGGCTTGTAAAATGTACTAGGTTGGATTTGTCTGAAGGAAAAACTTACAGCACAAGCATATGTTATCCCCTTCAAGCTTGTTTAAAAAAAATAAATGGGGTACTCGCCAGAAATGGTGGGGTAAAATTGAACCAGTCTTCAGTTATGTTAGCAGTATGTCGCTCTTGAACATGACACTCGTATGCATTCGTGTCGGGTTGGGGACATCTCATTTCATAATTCTTTGCCTCCATGGGTTTGGGTAATATGTTTTGACCTCTCATCTGCTCTTTGCCACGTCATCATGATCTCAGATCCCTTGATGTCAAATACTGCCAAATCCAGAGTCGTGTCGCCAATATGTTCAAGATAATTTTTTCCTCTGCAATTTTCAACCTCCCTCTGATTCTCTGTTGGTCATAATTCACTATCATTATGTTCCTCTATCTCATGTCGATGATGTGGGAAACATTATGGCCCTTCTTCGACCAAGTCACTTCCTGTCGACTTCAGCTCATTATCCAGGAAGTTGATCTCCAGACTCCCTTTCGGTACCTTAGAGCCTGCATGCCTCAATGGCAGGTTCTTCACATTCAAAGACAAGTCCACATCATTGGCCTCCGTTCGAGTTATTCTGTGGGTGTTTGATGTCAGCTCACTGTTCACATTCCGTGGATTGTACCTGTTGTACCTTGAGAACCATTGTCATTATTGGTAGTTTCTCTCGCACCTGTTAACAGTTTTCATCATTGGCTGGTAATCAAGTGATTTTTCTTGCATGTTTGACATCAGCTCACATCTTCGCATGCTTGAAATGTGTACTTGTTCAGATCGAGATGGAGCGCAAGACCCTGGATTTTATTTAATAAGATCCAGGCTGCAGGATACTATGATTTATCATGACTTTATTACCTGACTTTTTGATTGGATGGTTACGACCATATCTGATTCTATTTGTTGATCCTCACTACTAGATGGCTGCATCCATACCATGGATATCAATTTACATGTACTATATTATGGATGGCTACGCCCATGCCGCATGTTTGTGTCTCAGATATATCAGTTGTACTTGTCATTGGAGGCCTTCCGACAGCGGTGTTTGGTTCGAACGTGTTCTCGTAAAGCATTTCACCCCTCCCTCTCTCTCGGAC
This sequence comes from Pinus albicaulis, assembly GCA_034641835.2. Taxonomy (NCBI): domain Eukaryota; kingdom Viridiplantae; phylum Streptophyta; class Pinopsida; order Pinales; family Pinaceae; genus Pinus; species Pinus albicaulis. The sequence goes on along the minus strand of CM076584.1, from coordinate 470,434,680 downwards.
TTCATGCTTTAGGGGGCATCTGTTACACAACATTTTATCACTGTCCCTGCAATCCCCATAACCACACATTGGAGGCTCATTTATTTGGTCAAAATAAAGTGTCATGCCTTGCAAATACCATCATTGCATCCCTTATCACGAGTCTAACATTCCTTTTGTTGACCATTTCGTGAACAGACCACCAAAAACCCTTGTTTTTACCTTGGTGCTGGTAGCCAGTTATGCCCTCGCGCCGATGAGGTAGATTAAAACTGGCCCCCGTGCCAGCTGGCGCTCTGTCTCAGTTAGCCACCCGCGCCAATCTTTTTATGGAAAGTTTTTTTAAAAATAGAGGCGAATTTTCAATCACGGCAATTACGTGGATGAGTCATGGGGAGTGGTTCGACTGAATAACCACGACCTTCCTCCTTTGGCCTCTTGTTTCCACCTTTTTGGGAAACCTCCCAAGAGATAAGGCCTCCCTTCCACTATAGTAGGGATCCCAACCTCCTCCTCTCCCTCTATAAATATAGCCATCCTCCATTGTCGAAGCTATTTTAATTGAAGATAATATAGCATAAACGCTGGAGAGATAGAACAGAAGAGTCCCTCATTGAGAGAGCTTAGGCTTGTGCCTTCATCCCGTCCGAATTTCCTGACATTCGTCGAGACACACTTCAACTGAACCCCACTGAAGGAGGCTGCAACGTCAAGGCTTGGTTGTAACTCTTTCTTCTATTAATACATATGTATAACTATTGTCTGGTTCCCATTTTGCGTTGATGTTTTCTATTTGATGCAACATGCTTAACCCTCCTTGACTGGTTAGTAATTATGAATGAGATCGTTGTTCCATATGTTGCTCTTGTTTGTTGATCTTGTGCAGGTATCCAAGCATCACTGTGAATGGATTGTGATTTGCTGAGATAGGAATTGAGAGGCCACCACTACGACAGCTACGATGACAGCATTGGACTCCAGGTAGGTCAATCTACTGCGTCTATTTCATTCAGTAATTAGGATCCTACACCCTAGTTTGTCCTATTGTTAGAACCACTCTAGGACTAGAGGGATCATCTCTGTCTGTAGAGAGGATTTACCTTCATAACAATAAGGCCTTCATTGTCTATCATCATTCTATAATCACATACATTTTATTCAATATATTGTACTATTTTTGATGAATTTCTTTATATTTTTCCAAATAGTTTGGACATTCATGATTTAAAACATATTACTTCATTATATGTACATGACAAAATGTGACTTTTACGATAATATACCTTTCCACTGGATGCATTCAATAACTATTACATAATTCTCTTAAATCTTTCATAATAATTGTCAATGCTCCTTCCATGAGAAAGTTGTCATCAACAAACTAGGAATGGTTGATTGCTTTAACTTCCTTAACAATCATAATCCCTTTAAGATAATTGATTATTCTTTCTTGCTCCAATTTCAAACTTAAAGATTGAAACACAATAATATAAAGGAGAGGCAAGAGAACATGTCCTTAGTGAATGATCTTGGTTGTACAAGGAATGAAATGAAAGGTGAGAAAATAAATGGAACACACACAAAAATAAATATATCATTGAGTGTAATAATATAGTGAAAATTCAGCTTCTATTAACAAATAAAATAGCAAAATATTGTAGAACACAAATTGGTTAGAAAGGTGGTACCATATATTTGAAGAGAGAGATGAAAGTTATACTCATTCGCAAAATCTATTACAATAGGTTGAAAGAATGGCATTTTAACATAAATAAGAGAACCCTAAGGTTCTAAAACTCTAACCTTCAAAGATGAAGCACCAAAAGTTCTATGAGCCCCAAGGTGGTTTTTTGTTACATCAACTTCCTGAGAGTTTAAATTTTGCATATAGTCTTAGTTTGGGGCACATTGTGGCTTGTTGGAAAGAACTATTAGAGGATTACAACTTTTGGCTAGGGCTAAGGTATTCCATGGAAATCCTTGGCTCTCATAATAGCTAAAAAATATCGTTTAAGATCTGAAAACAACCATGAAAATTTGGGATATGAAAAACCATAGAAATATTACAAAGAATATGGAGAACCTTTGAATCATTTGAAGGTGGGTGGCCTCCAATATCCATTTACATTGGTGAAGCCTCTACTTGCGTTGGAATAATGGGATAGGTCATCTATTATTTATAGAGGCAATCCAAGGACTTTCTCTACAAACCTTGATTCAATGGATTACATGAAAAACAAAATCAAATATTCCTTGGACATCACACAGGAAGGAGTGTTGAACTTTGTCAAGTGCATTAGCTATGTATATTTTGATGAGAATCCATTTTTCTTTGTTCTGCTTGCTTGAGGGAATCACCTCTTGGAGCAACCTGAGATCATCAACTAATTGTGTCTATTGCATGAAACACTGCTAATTTTTTAGAATAAATTTGAGAGGATTTTATAATTTTATTTGCTCATATTTTTGTCAAAATATTTTAGGCATCCTTATAGAAAGAGATGGGTATGAACCTTGATAATAACAGACGAAGGCTTTCTTTCAGAATAAGAGTAGTAGGAAGAAATCATAATTCTTCCTATTTTAAGTTTTTATATACATATATATACTAAATAATTATCCAAGAGGATATCAATGATCACCCACCTATTACACTAGCTCACGTCACAATTTTCCAATTCTGGAAATTTTCTATTTTTGGCAGTTTTTAGGTCCTGAGATTTTAGATCCGTTTTGAGGCCCTAAACAACGTTTTTTAGGGAAACAGGTTGATGATTGAAATATACTGGCATTAGTGGTCAAAATTTATATACCTCGAATATACATTTCCAATGGGATATTGTGCATGTCAAACAAATATAGTATACCAAAGTTACAACCCAAGGAAGTTGACATCCCAGCTTATCCCATCGGGGCTCATAAGCCTTTGGGGCTTCATCTACTAGGGTTAGGTTTTTGAATGTCTAGGGTTTCTCATTGTTTCTTCCTAATAAAATTCCTATGAACCTTATTGTAACATAGTTTAGGAAGGTGTGTAGCCCTCACATCTCTTCTCGGAGATAAGCTACCACCGTTCGAGCTAGTTTACTTTCATTCTACATGTATGCAGTTTCAACATTTTCGATTTATTAACTGAAGTCAAGTTTCATTGTATCTTTGTGTTTTGGTTTTAAATAAGTATTTAATTTTGTTGTCTTCATAAATTCAGATCAAATAATGTAAATAAATATCTCATAATTAAATAATAATTAGTATAATGGAGGGACATGTCTCAACATGGATATTAATGAAAGAGCATCCTTGCTACATATATATACATAATCCTTATTTGTAAATCATGTCATTTTCTCATACATTATTCAATATATTATATTTTATCCTCAATGAAATACTTTATATTCAAAGTCTCTTGGTTTTTAACTTGTGAACTAAGTTTGGTTGTCACATTTGGTATCACCAGCCTAGATCCATCTAAATCTGGATCTATCATGCGCCGAGAGGGATCAAATCTCTCGAGGTGCAAACCTATTTTTTGAGTGCAAAACTTGAGGAAAGGTTTGCACCTCGAGAGATTTGATCCCTCTCGGCGCATGATAGATCCAGAGTAAGATGGATCTAGGCTGGTTCCAGTTGGAGGCATCATCGTCACATTTTTCAGATTATTAAATTTTTTGTATATTTTTGAGATGTAAGATAGATCTAGGCTGGTTTCAGTCGTGTGCTGCCAAGGAAAGTCTATCAAAGATATGATTAATTTTATCGGTAATATGTAAATATATCAAATATTAATATAATCATTTTAAATATGCTAAATATTTCTGAGATTGACTTGGTCATTTTAATTTTAAATTTTCTTAGTTACCTCGGTTCGTTGAGATGATAATTATTGTTAATAACTATAATGATGAAAAATGATGAAATGTTTTTTTTAAATGCAAAGTGACAATAATAGTGTTGAAAGATAGAAAATGTGAATAATAAGAACGTATTCATGTTACAATCAATCTCAAACTATTTTCTTCTACTATTCTTATTTCCTCCCTTGTTAGTTTTGTTATCTTTTCATATCGATTATATGAAAAAGAAAATTTAAATCGTAAACCATTTAAATCTTTAGCTCGATATGTTGTAGTAAACATGATACCTTGTCTCTCTTTCTCTCCAATATTAATAGCTTAAATTACTATAACACAAAAATCAATCTACATTGTTAATAACTTTTTGTGCTTACACTAAAATCAATGCATATTGTTAATCCAATCACTTTAATATTAATGTGCCGTCATATATCCAATTACATCAAATCATAAATCAACATATACATTGAAATCAATGCATTTAATGCAAGCAATCAAATAAGATTAGAAAATAACTTCTACATTGAAATCAATGCACCTAATGCAATCACTCAAATAAGATTAGAAACCAACATCTACATTGAAATCAATGCATTTACTCAGAGCAATCAAATAGGATTAGAAATCGCCATCTACACTGAAATCAATGCATTTAGCACAAACAATCAAATAGTATTAGGAATAATCTACATTGAAATCAATGCATCTAGTGCAAGCAATCAAATATAATTATAAATCGACGTCTAAATTGAAATCAACACATCGAGTGCAAGCAATCAAATAGTATTAGGAATCATCACCTACACTGAAATCAATGCATCTAGTGCAAGTAATCATATATCATTAGAAATAAATATCTACACTAAAATCGATGCATCTAGTGCAAATAATCAAATAGGATTATAAATCACCATCTCCACTTAAATCAATCCATCTAGTGCAAGAAATATTCTTCTCTCTCTCCACCCTCCATCCATATCTATATCCCCATCCATCTCTTTTTTTTTGTCTCTATCTCACCCCCCTAAACACACACGCTCTCGCACTCCATATATATCATTCTCTTTGTCGATCACCCTCTCTCCCCATCTCTCTCTTATTCCCTCTCTTCCCCTTCTCTCCCTCTCCCCCGCTAATATCTCTCTTTCCTCCTTTTGTCCTCTCTCTCTCTCTCTCCATCTTCCTTATCACTCACTCTCTCTCTCTCTAGGAACCAACATCTACACTGAAATCAATGCATTTAGTGCAAACAATCAAATAGGATTAGAAATCGCCATCTACACTGAAATCAATGCATTTAGTGCAAACAATCAAATAGGATTAGAAATCATCTACATTGAAATTAAGTCATCTAGTGCAAGTAATCAAATATAATTATAAATCGACATCGAAATTGATAATCAACACATTCAGTGCAAGTAATCAAATTGTATTAGAAATCACCACCTACACTGAAATCAATGCATCTAGTGCAAGTAATCAAATATCATTAGAAATAAGTATCTACACTAAAATCGATGCATCTAGTGCAAACAATCAAATAGGATTAGAAATTAGCATCTCCACTTATATCAATCCATCTAGTGCGAAAAATATTCCTCCCTCTCTCCACGCTCGATTCATATCTATATCCCCCTCCATCTATTCTTTTTTATCTCTCTATCTCACCCCCTTAAACACACGCGCTCTCATACTCCATATATATCAATCTCTTTTTCAATCACCCCCTCTCCCCATCTCTATCTTCTTCCCTCTCTTCACCTTCCATCTATATCTCTATCTTCCCCTTCTCTCCCTCTCCCCCATTAATATATCTCTTTCCTCCTTTGGCCCTCTCTCCCTCTCTCTCCATCTTCCTTATCACACTCTCTCTCTCTCTAGAAACCAACATCTACACTGAAATCAATGCATTTACTCAAATAAATCAAATAGGATTAGAAATCGCCATCTACACTGAAATCAATGCATTTAGTGCAAACAATCAAATAGGATTAGAAATCATCTACATTGAAACCAATTCATCTAGTGCAAGTAATCAAATATAATTATAAATTGACATCTAAATTGAAATCAACAAATTCGGTGCAAGCAATCAAATTGTATTAGAAATCACCACCTACACTGAAATCAATGCATTTAGTGCAAGTAATCAAATATCATTAGAAATAAATATCTACACTAAAATCGATGCATATAGTGCAAATAATCAAATAGGATTATAAATCACCATCTCCACTTTTATCAATCCATCTAGTGTGAGAAATATTCTTCCCTCTCTCCACCCTCCATCCATATCTATATCCCCCTCCATCTCTTCTTTTCTGTCTCTCTATCTCACCCCCTTTAACACACACACTCTCGCAATCCATATATATCAATCTCTTTGTCAATCCCCTCCTCTCCCCATCTCTCTCTTCTTCCCTCTCTTCACCTTCCATCTATATCTCTATCTTTCCCCCCTCTCCCTCTCTCTCCATCTTCCTTATCACTCACTCACTCTCTCTCTCTCCACCTTTCTCTCTATATTTCTTTCTTCTTACCGCTCTCCCCCTCCCCCTCCAAGTCCATCTCTCTTTCCCTCCCTCTCTCCACTCTCTCACGTCCTCTCTCTTCCTTCCTCTCTTTCCCTTTCTATCCCATCTCTCTCTCCCTCTCTCTCTCTCTTAACCCACCAACTATGTTAATATATCCCTCCCTCTCTCCTTATATCTCCTTCTCTCCCCTTATCTCCATCTCTCCTTATTTGTCTTTTTATCTCAGCCCCAAACATACACGCTCTCTCTCTGTCTCTCCCTTGTCACTCCTTCTCTCTCTCCACTTCTCACTCTCTATATTTCTTATTTCCTACATCTCTCCCCCTCCAACTCCATCTCTTTTATCAATCCCCCTCTCTCTCTCTCTCTCTCTCCAATACTCTCTCTTCCCCCATCACTCTCCTCCTCTCTCTCATCCTTCCTCTCTCTCCCTTTCTCTCCCACCTCTCTCTCTCTCTTTTCCCTCCAATCCTCTCTTTTCCCCCATATCTCTCTCTCTCTCTCTCTAATCCTCTCTCTTCCCACATCCCTTTCTCTCTCTCTCTCTTTCCACCACTCTCTCTCTCCAACTACATTACTATATCCCTCCCTCTCTCCTTCTCACTTCTTCTCTCCTCCCTTCTTTCCATACATATTACTTTGTTTCTTTATCTCACCCCTAAACATACACACTCTCTCTCCATCTCTCCCTTATCACTCTCTCTCTCTCTCTCTCTCTCTCTTCTTAGTTATGTAAACTAATGAACATAAATATTCGTAAATATAAAGCAGATTATGGAGTTAATATGAAAAGAGGTTTTATTTACTTACCATACCTCTAGTTTATTTATATTTTTATTTATTTACAATACCCCTTTTCTTTACTATGGTATTTGGCCCATAGGCTTGTTATATAATTATATTTTTATTTATAATCCTATTTGATATATTTTTATTTATTTACCTTACCTCTTTATGCCTCTTTTATATTTATTTATTTACCATACATCTAGTTTATATATATTTTTATTTATTTTCCATAGCTCTGGAGTAAGTATAAATTCATTTTACAAATATTTAATTAAAAGAAATATTAAAAGATTTTGGATTTTGATTGTTTGTGTTGAATTAAATCTTTTCCTTTGATTTAGGAAATGGTATTGACTTTAGTAAAGAGTAAAGATGTTTAAAATTTTACTTAATTTGGAAATTCAATGTGGTATTTTTTTTTTGTTAACGGTAAATTTATGATCCATTCAAATTCACGTATATAATTTACTATCCATTCAAATTATATAAATAATACATAATTGTATTAGAAATTGATATATGTTATAGCACAATGCGATTTTATTTTTATTTTTGTTAAATTTAAAACTTAAGTCGACATTTTGTATGAGGACGTGACCCACCTGACATCGGGGTCATATTGGGCTGTAGATGCGCCTCTCGGCGCAATAACCTTATTTTCTGATCTCTGCCATTGCACATACTTCATTTAAACTTTGTTTAATCTAGTTGTTGGGCACAACCACCACTTTTCAAAGTTTTCTAAAAATGCATTTGACCACAACTTAGCCCTTGGCCATCCAAAAGGAAAAAAAAATTAAAAAAAAATAAAAAAAATCCATACATTCTAACGAATTTATTCACAAAATGGCCCCCCAAAAAAATGCTACCAGTTGAAAATAAATGGTATCCACTAGTCTATAAAATGTATTATTATTGAGAAATAGTGATATATTGAGCCATTTTTTTTACTCAACATAATTACATTAAGAAACTCTCCCTGAATATCCTGAGAGTTGGCCAATATAATTTGTGGAGAAATAAACAGGGATACTACTGCATATGGAAGAAAAAAGAAACCCTCAAGAGGAAGTTATAGGATAGACTAATTACATAATAAGTTGGTGTCAAAATAGAAATAGTGTGTGGAGGTACTAATAAGTTCAAATCAAACTAAGTGTGTCTATAAGACATGCATAAGAACATTCTTTTCCAAACATCATATTTGTTTGCATGATTGTGGGGTTAGAACCTTCCAATTCATTTTCAGTGTTGAGAAAAACACAAAGCCATAGAATCATCATTTAGAATTGGCATCATACGTCGTTAATTTGTAGGAGATTGAGACATCAACAAGCCTAGTCATGACTTTTCAAATTGGACCACTATTTTAAGCTATCATGGTTTCCAATTGCAGTGACCTCCCACCAAAAATGACCAATCAATTATTTAATTAATCAAACCATCTCAACTGGCATAAAAAATGATACTCTATCCTCTGATTGGAGTGTGAGAGAGGAACAAGTGGATCGTAGGAGAACCATGATGATGATAATACGACCAAAGGAATGTGGAGAAGGGCGGGAAAATCAATGTCACCACATTCCATAGTTAATAATGACAGTGAGAGGGAAGGTGTGGGCCAGCTAGGGTACCATAGGGCTAGGGTCCGACAGGTGTTTTGTTAAGTCGAGCATGCAGTTCATGCATCTTAGTATGCAAAGCAGGAAAAACATAAGGAGGAAGGACAAGTGCATGCTCGAGCTATTGAACCTGCGGGAAGGTCTATGCCGTTGGTCTCCGTTGATGATCTGGATCTGGTATGTTACTCTGTCCCTCCTTTCGTTTACTATGAGGAAGAGGATCGTGGCACTAAGAGGCAACAATAAGCCAAATTGGTTAATTTTGAATTGGGCACTGTCGAAGGGGGGAAGAGGGACGGGATATGTTTCAATTTTCCTCAGTTTACTGCATTTCTCTCATGGAGGTTATGAACCTCCTCGCTCTTTAGCCAAGACTTCTCTCGCAATTCCGCATGCTGCTTGTCGCTTCTTTGGGGGGGCAAGGGTAGGGGAGTTTGGAGAGGCTGAGGGGGATGGCATTGGGTGGGAACGGGTCACCCGTTGTGTTAATTGAGGAAGGAAGGGTTGGGAACCTGTTTTGCAACTCGGGAAGTCACTTGGGTAAGTCAGGGGCGATGAAAGAGGGCAAAAAAACCAACACTCTGGGTTGGAAGAGAGTCAGTGAGAGGATCTGCCACCCTTGGGCTCAAAAGATGTACGTAGAACAGAGCTCCTGAGCACTTCTCTTTCACAAGGGATGGGTAGCAGCATGGCCCAGCTAGAGGGTCATATAGGCTCAACATTTAAGTACAAGGAGGGCCATAAAGGTGGGAACTGGGTCACGGGTCTAGTGGGTAGCCTTAGTAGCGTCCCTCAAGCAGAGGTTTCAATCTCTGGTTGCCTACCACTGGATGAGTTTCCGTGGGAACTTACCCCTGCACCCAGTCAAGATAGTACCTGGTTCGGAATGGCAAAGGTGGTAATTGAATAGAGGGGTTTTGCCTTAGAAAATAAAACTCCTCCTAATACGCTCACTGGAACTGCATGTATTACAGGTCCGAGTAAGTGGCAATTGTCTTCATACCTAGTTCCATGGAAAACATTGTTGGTGCGAGCACTGATAGTGGTTTAGCAGGTAGCAAGCGCACCAAGAGGAAAAATGAAGAAAGAAGTTGCGGAACGACAAAAGGGCTGAGGCAGCCGAAATGAAATTGGCAAGGGGAAAGGAAGGTGACGACTTCCACTAGTTGACCACTGAAGAAGAGAGAAAGGAAACCAGGAGTGGAAACCATGTAGAATTTACTACATGCTTACATTGAAAGTACACCAACAAGGGTAAAGACTGAGATTTCCAATTGGGAAATTGAGCTGAAGAAGAAGGTAGGAAGAAAACATTACAAGAAAAAGAATAAGAACCAATGGCAGAGGACCCAGGCAACACAAGAGGAAGGTTGACATTGTTTAGACAGACCATCCAAACTTTTTTGACAATGAAGTACCTAGTGGAAAAAGCCATGACCGAAAACTAGTAGCCAAGAGAAGAACCTAAGCAATGAAGGCAGCCTCAACACTAAGAAGATGAACCTAGCCTAGCAGTGATTCAAAAATAAATACAGTATGTACAAGTGCAGTTGTACCACCAAAATGTCAAGCTCGAGCGAATGGAGAAGTTGTTGTAGAGCATGCAACAACAGGAGATACCGAGATCGAGCGCGAAGGATCCGGCCTCGGTAGACTCTTCTGATCAGTAACTGTCAGCAGATCTAGATGATCCTGCATCTTCTGTCATTTTTTTTTACTTATGTCGGATAGCATTTACATTGTCAGTTGCCAATATACTTTGAAAGTAGATAGAATAGTGTTGAACATGTGGAGGGAAATTCTCAAAACATTTCAATTTTGGATGGCATATGATGATGACCGGTGGCAAACAGACCTGGTTTCCTACGGGAAGTTTGAGGTCATCGGAAACATATTTTTGTAACTTTCTTCAAAGATGATTAATAGAGGAGTACTGCCAAGTTTACCACAACAAAAAATAAAAAATAAAATGATATTGTATGAAAGATATAAATTCATAGTAATACAAGGCCATTTTCTCCTTTGCGTTCATTGGACATCACCTTGCCGTCATCATGGATGTTTTCGTGTCACTATGGAAGTTGTGGTAGGATAATTAAAACAGTTAACACCTAATCCTAAGGGATTGGGTGAAATTGTATAATAATGTAAATTAGGAAATAAGGAAGACTAAGAGACATTGAGAAATGAATCCCAACGATCTCACCTCCGTGTATAAATTCATGTACACCCTTTATCAAATTCATATTCTATTTTGTGGAGTTACCTCATGGTTTGACATGGTATCAGAGCCAACTCTTTTTTGGCATTCCTGCCTTTGTTGTAACTCCCTCCTATCTCTGTTCTGCATTTTTGCAGACTGCCATATTCCTGTTGTTTGAAAGCCTGTGCATTCAGATTTTTTTTTGTTGCTCCTTGTTGCATTCAGATTTTTTTTGGTGCTCCCTGTTGCATTCAGTTTTTTTTGCTGCCCCTACTACATTCGATTTTTTTTTTGTTGCTACTTCTTGGCAGCCGAGTCCAGAGCCTTCTCATCGCTCACCACCGCATCCAGAGCCTACACCTTCCGCTCCCCGCTGCTCATGGCTCTTCATTCCTCTCCCTTTGCTCACGGCTCTCCACAGCTCCCCCTCACAACTCTCTCTCTCTCTCTCATTCCCATCCCCATCCCCATAGACCTCTCCCGCTCTGTTCCCGTCCCCCTCCCCCTCACCTCTCTCCTGTCACCCCTCCCCGCTCATCACTCCTCCCTCTCCCTGTTCCCCTCCCCCTACCCCTCACCCCCTTTGCCCTCCCCCTCACCACTCCCACAGTCCCTCCCCCTCACCACTCCGCTTTAACCTCCCCCTAACCCACCTCCCCCAGGTCCAACCCTCCCCAAGTATGACCTCCCCTGCACAGACTTTTTTTTTTCAATTTTTTTACACACACAAAATATATATATATATATATATATTCCAGAACTGGTTTTTTTTTAATAGCAGAACATACATTTTTACCAGAATTGAATTTTTACAGCCCAGTGCATTTTCACTCCAAAATTGAGTTTTTTGTAGCAAAGTACATTTTACATCAAAATTGAGTTTTTTTTCTCCAACATATTTTTTTTCAAAAGTCACAATGCATTCACTCATATCTATTGTGGGAGTTGTTCTCTCCGACAAGGAAAACTATCTTGAATGGTCTCAGAAAATCAAGCACACTCTCATTTTTAATGAGTTGTGGAGAGGAATTTGTGAAGGAGAAGGAGACAATCCACCGACAAAGCCCACCTCAGACAAGGAGATCACCATTTAAGAAAACAAGAATTGCAAGGCCTATGCCTTGATTCCAGCTTCTGTAAATGAAGAGGTGAGTCTCCATATTACATCATTTTCAAATTCCTATGAAGCCTTGAGAAAAATAAAAGAACTTATGACTCACATTCAGAACTTGAAATTGTTCAATTAATGACTAAGTTGTTCAGCCTTGAATTGAAAAATGATGACCCTCTTGCTTTAGCATCAGAAGTAAGATCTATCATGCATGACATTAAGAATACTGGTGTAGAAGTTAACATACCTCTCATATCTTATGTTAAGGCATTGTATCCCACTTACTCACATTACCTTGAGCCATTGCAAGCAAGTGGAAACCTCATGAAGATAACCTTTGATTCCCTTGAGAAAATGATTGCAAAAAGAGAGAAGGCTTTTGGAAAGAAGACAACCCCTCTGTCTTCTGAAGAAGTTGTATGTTTCACGCATAGAGAGAAGAATCATGCTCAATATTCTTCCATAGGAAGAGGTGGCCGAAGAGGAAGAGGAAGAAGGAATTTCAGAGGAGGGGGGGGGGGGGGGGGGCATACAAACTCAAAGTGAAAATTTTGATCTTCATTGCATATGTTGCAATAAATATTGGCATGATGCATCTCCATGTAAGCTACCTTGGGACAAAATTGAGTAGCAAAGAAATCAAGAAAAAGGTAAAACTCATGACAGATACAATGGTAAAGCGCCCGAATCCGCTCATTATGTTGTAGCACATTGTAACATTGGAGTAACTGAAGACTTGTTTGATGTTTCACTTGCTTCTTGGAGAAATGATTAGTTGCTAGATTCAGGAGAAACATGTAACATGAATTTTAGAAAATATTTTTTTGAAGAATTTACTGACAAGGTTGATGGAGCAGTATACTTTGCAGACAAATCTAAAATCAAGCCATTAGGGCTTGGCACAATCAGGCTTAAGTTGTCTGGTCTTCGAGATCATCTTCTACATGAGGTTCTATACCTCCCTGAGTTGAGGAGAAACTTGCTGTCCTTGGTCCACATCTGCCAGCAAAGACACTCCATTCACATGTTTGATGGAAAGGTTGAGGTCATAAAAGCATCATATCACTCACTTGTCATGAAGGGAATAGAAGAAGGAAGACTCCTAAAGCTGCAAGGTACCTCTGCTCATGCACAAAAATTTTCATTTAGTTCTCATCATGATGAAGGTACATTCCCATCAAGTCTTTTATGGCATGCTAGATTTGGACACTTAAACTATGACGACCTTCGATTGTTGAAGAAAAATGGTATTATTGGATTGCCTACAATTCTTAGGAAAGTTCATCAATGTGATGCTTGTATTCTAGGAAAGCATAGCAAACAGTCCTTTCATTATTCGCATTCCAAACCACATCGAAAACTTGAGCTTATTCATTCATATTTATGTGGCCCCATGCTTATTTCTTCTACAAATGGAAATAAATATATGATGACATTTATTGATGATTACACCAGAATGTGTTGTATTTAATTATTGAAGAAAAAATCATATGCTTTTCAAACATTCAAGAATTTTCATGCATGGATTGAAAATGATGCACAAAGTCATATTGGTTCTTTGCACACTAATAATGGAGAAGAATACACTTCAAACGAATTTGAAAACTAACTTCGCCAACATGGGATCAAACATCAAACAACTGTGCCCTATAATCCCCAACAGAATAGTGTAGCTGAAAGAATGAACAAGACAATTTTAAATATGGTTCACTCCATGATGTTTTTTAAGAATGTAAAATTGATGTTTTGGGCTGATGCATTTCTATGTGCTGTGTACATAAAGAATAGATGTCCTTCTAATTCAATCAAAAACAAAACTTTTTATGAAATGTGGCATGCCCACATTCCTTCGGTAAAGCATTTCAAGGTCTTTGGTTTTGTTAACACCCAATCCTAAGGGATTGGGTGAGATTGTATATTATTGTAAATTAGTAAATAAGGAAGGCCAAGAGACATTGGGAAGTGAATCCCAATAGTCTCACCTCCATGTATAAGTACACACACAATATCCATCTAATGCATCTTTAGTTTTGTAGAGCTACCTCTTGGCCTAACATGGTATCAGAGCCAGTCCCTTTTTTTTGGCATTCCTACCCTTGGAGTAACTCCCTCCTGTCTATGTTGTGCATTTTTGCAGACTACCACTGCGCATTTAGATTTTACTGCTCCTACTGCATTCAGAATTTTTGTTTCATTCTGGCTTCTCCTGGTAGACCTGCCTCTCTACCTCTTCTCCTTTTGCAATTCTAGAAAAAAATTGCATTTTTCTTTCACAGCATACATTATTTTTTTTTAGAAAATTTTGCGATCAATTTTTGCACACAACTGTGCAAATTCTACTCCAATTTTTTTGACATTCACTCCCTTGGCAGCTCACTCCCCTCACGCTCCTCACAATCACTCACTCCATCTCTCTCCATTCCCCCACACCCCATCGCTGCTCTCATCACCCCCCTCCCTCACACTCATCCCTGCTCTCACCACCCCCTCGCGCCCCGTCGCTACCTTGGCAGCTCACTCCCCTCACGCTGCCTCTCACTCTTCACAATCACTCATTCTCTCACTCTCCATTCCCTCACACCTTGTCGCTGCTCTCACCACCCCCTCCCTCACACTCATCCCTACTCTCACCACCCCCTCGCACCCCCTCGCCCCTCTTCGCACCTCGTCCCTCACACCCACACCCCTCTCCCCAACCCCGCTACCTTCCCATCATTTCCCCCTCCCCCTCCCCTCACTTCCCTCCCCTTCCCGTTCTCCCCAACCTCACTCCCTTCCCGTCGTTTCCCCCACCCCCTCCCCTCACGTCCCTCCCATTCCCATTCTCCCCAACCCCGCTCCCTTCCCGTCGTTTCCCCACCCCCTTCCTCACACCCTGTAAACACTCCCCCATCCCTCCCCTCGACCTGTCCTCCCTCCCCTTGGCCTGTCCTCCCTCCACTCCCCTCACCCTGTCCTCCCCTCCCTCGGTCTGTGCTCCCTCCCTGCCTGCGTCATTTTGTTTTACAAAAAATACCTCCCCCCAGAAAAATGCCTCCCCAGAAAATACCTCGCCCCAAAAAATGCCTCCCCAGTAAATACCTCCCCCCAAAAACGCCTCCCCAGTAAAGACCTCCCTAAAATAAACCCTCCCTTAGATAATACCTCTATTTTTTTTTTCCCAATTTTTTTTTTACAGAAAAATAATAATAATAATAATAATAATAAATATATAAATTTAAAATAAATTAATAGAATAAAATAGAATATTTGAAGTGCAGAATTTAAACCAGAATTGAGTTTTTTTTTAACCGTGGTAGCAAAGTGATTTTTTTTCAAAACAGTGCATTCTCTCATATCTATTGTGGGAGTTGTTCTCTCTCGCAAGGAGAACTATCCTAAATGGTCTCAGAAAATCAAGCACACTCTCATTTTTAATGAGTTGTGGAGAGGAATTTGTGAAGGAGAAGGAGACCATCCACCAACAAAGCCCACTTCAGACAAGGAGATCGCCATTTGGAAAAACAAGAATTGCAAGGCCTATGCCATGATTGCAGCTTCCATAAATGAAGAGGTGATTCGCCATATTATACCGTTTTCAAATGCCTATGAAGCCTTGAGAAAACCAAAAGAAATCTATGATTCACATTCATAACTTGAAATTGTTCACTTAATGATTAAGTTGTTAAGCCTTGAATTGAAAAATGATGACCCTCTTGCTTTAGCTTCAGAAGTAAGATCTATCATGCATGACATTAAGATTACTGGTGTAGAAGTTGACATACCTCTCATAGCATATGTTAAGGCATTGTATCCCACTTACTCACATTACCTTGAGTCATTGCAAGCAAGTGGAAACCTCGTGAAAATCACCTTTGATTCCCTTGAGAAAAAGTTTGCAGAAAGAGAGAAGGATTTTGGAAAGATGACAACCCCTCTATCTCCTGAATAGGCTGTATGTTTTGCACATAGAGAAAAGAGTGATGCTCAAGATTCTTCCAGAGGAAGAGGTGGCCGAAGAGGAAGAGGAAGAAGAAATTTCAGAGGCAGGGGAGGAAGACAAACTCAAACTGAAAAATATGATCTTCATTGTATACGTTGCAATAAAGAGTGGCATGATGCATCTACATGTAAGCTGGCTTGGGATAAAATTGAGCAGCAAGGAAATCAAGAAAAAGGTAAAACACATGACAGAGACAAAGGTAAAGCACCTGAATCTGATCATTATGTTGTAGCACATTGTAACAATGGAGTAACTGAAGACTTGTTTGATGTTTCATTTACTTCTTAGAGAAATGATTGGTTGCTAGATTCAGGAGCAACATGTCACATGACATTTAGAATTTTTTTTTTGAAGAATTTACTGAAAAAAGTTTATGGAGCAGTATACTTCGCAGATAAATCCAAACTCAGGCCATCAGGGCTTGGCACAATCAGGCTTAAGTTGCCTGGCCTTCCAGATCATCTTCTACATGAGGTTCTATACCTCCCTGAGTTTAGGAGAAACTCGTTGTCCTTGGTCCACATCCGCCAGCAAGGACACTCCATTCACATGTTTGATGGCAAGGTTGAGGTCAGAAAAGCATCAGATCGCTCACTTGTCATGGAGGGAATAGAAGAAGGAAGACTCCTGAAGCTGCAAGGTTCCTCTGCTCATGCACAAAACTTTGCATTTATATCACACAATGATGAAGGTACATTCCCATCAAGTCTCTTATGGCATGCTAGATTTGGACACTTAAACTATGACAGCCTTCGATTTCTGAAGAAAAATGGTGTTACTCGACTGCCTACAATTCCTAGGAAACTTAAGCAATGTGATGCTTGTATTCTAGGAAAGCATAGCAAACAGCCATTTCATGATTCACATTCTAGAGCACATACAAAACTTGAGCTTATTCATTCAGATTTATGTGGCCCTGTGCCTATTTCTTCTACAAATGGAACTAAATATATGATGACATTTATTGATGATTACACCATAATTTGTTGGGTTTACTTATTGAACAACAAATCTGATGCTTTTCAAACATTCAAGAATTTTCATGCATGGATTGAAAATAATGCACAAACTCATATTGGCTCTTTGTGCACTGATAACGGAAAAGAATACACTTCAAACAAATTTGAAAACTATCTTCGTCAACATGGGATCAAACATCAAACAATTGTGCCCTACAATCCCCAACAGAACGGTGTAGCTGAAAGAATGAACAGGACAATTTTAAATATGGTTCGCTCCATGATGTTTCTTAAGAATGTAAAAATGATATTTTGGGTTGATGCAATTCTATCTGCTATATACACAAAGAATATGTGTCCTTCAAATTCAATCAGAAATCAAACTCCTTATGAAATGTGGCATGGCCACATTCCTTCAGTAAAGCATTTCAGGGTCTTTGGTTCCACCTGTTATGCTTTAATGCCTAAGGTACAAAGGAATAAACTTGGTGCTAGAAGTCGAAAATGTATCTTCTTGGGGTACACCAATACCTCCAAAGGATATCGTCTCTATGATGAAGTCAATAAGAAGTTTGTAGTAGTAAGAGATGTCATTTTCCTTAAATCTTCCAAGACTGAGAATGTTGTTGAGCGGCAACTTGATCGCTTGGATAGATTCACACATGCAAATTATTTTCAAGAATTTGATAATCAGATTCCACATCTTGAAGGGGGGATTCCTATACTGAATCAATATGTGGAATCATTTTCCGAAGCACTCTCTCCCCCACATGAATAACCAACCATGCCCAATCATCAACTCATAAGCTCGGACGAAGCTAAGCCGGGATGAAGCAGCAATCCCCCAGATGCAGATACGGGTATCAAGCTCATAAACCTAAATCTCAATCCAGAAGCTCAAATCCCATTATTCTTTCTCAAATATGCGTTTGGCTAAGCTTTTTGATCAACCGGAACAACCCCACAAGACCAAACTAGCTCTATGGATGGAATAATCTTAAATGCACTAAATCATCTCAGCTTTTGCTTTATAGGTTTGGCGTTGGCCTTGAGCAAGCAGTTGTACACCACCAACTTGGGATCTGTGCGAGAGATTGAATCTTGATTCAATTCCAACTCAGTCAAATGAGCAGCCTTGGCCATCTCATAAAGGTCCCCCAAAATGGCTGACAAAGACACTAGAAAACGTTCGTCCCAATGAGGTTGGAAAGACAGGAATAAGAAATTTCACTAGACAAAAAGAGTTCTAAAGTACTTGAAGGGGACTCAAGACTTTGGACTCAAATATACACAGGTAGGTGAATTCAGCTTGATCGGATACTCTGATTTAGACTTTGATGCGGAAAAATAAACTGGAGTTTCTACTTCAGGTTATACCACAAGTCTTGGATCAGGAGTTGTCTCATGGAGATCATGCAAACAGTCAATTCCAGCAGATTCCACAACCAAGGCAAAATATGTGGCAGCGGCAGAAGCAACAAAGGAAATTGTGTGGCTCAGGAAAATCCTAGAAGATTTGCAGATGAAACAAATGCATTCAACACCACTCATGCTCGACAACACTTCTGCAATAAAGTTGGCCAAGAACCCAAAGTTTCATGATCGAACAAAGCACACAAATACAAAATACCATCTTATTCGACATCATGTTGAGGCCAAAACTATCCATCTACGTCATTGTTCCACAACTTAGTAGACTAAAGACATCTTCACCAAAGCGCTTGGAAGAGAAAAGTTTGAAAGGTTCAGAACAATGCTTGGACTCACCAACATCCCTTCAGATTAAAGGGGGGAATCTTGACACCTAATCCTAAGGGATTGGGTGAGATTGTATAGTATTGTAAATTAGTAAATAAGGAAGGCCAAGAGACATTGGGAAGTGAATCCCAATAGTATCACCTCCATGTATAAGTACACACACAATCTCCATTTAATGCATCTTCAGTTTTGCGGAGTTACCTCCTGGCCTGACAGGTTCCACCTGATATGCTTTGATACCTAAGTTACAAAGAAATAAACTTGGCGCTAGAAGTCGAAAATGTATCTTCTTAGGGTATTCCAATACCTCCAGAGGATATTTTCTCTATGATGAAGTCAATAATAAGTTTGTAGTATCTAGAGATGTCATATTCCTTGAATCTTCCAAGACTGACAATGTTGTTCAGTGGCAACTTGATCGCTTGGATAGATTCACACATGCAAATTCATTTCAGGAATTTGATAATAAGATTCCACATCTTGAAGGGGGGATTCCTGCACTGAATCAATTTGTGGAATCATCTTTTGAAGCACTCTCTCCCCCGCATAAAGAACCAACCACGGATGACACCTTGAATGATGTGATTGACAGAATTGGTAAATTGAATCTTGATTCAATTCCAACTCAGTCAAATGAGCAGCCTGGGCCATCTTAGAAAGGTCCCCCAAAATGACTGACAAAGACACTAGAAAATGTTCGTCCCGATGAGGTTGGAAATACAAGAACAAGAAGTTACATTAGGAAAAATGGAGGTGACATAGATAATTCTGATTCACCTATTGATATGGATATTGCTTATAACTGTGAACTAAATTTGTCTACAGATCTTGAACCAACTTCCTTCAAAGAAGCTGCTTCTCATGATTAATGGAATGAAGCGATGCAAAAGGAGTATGATGCCTTGATAAATAATTGCACTTGGAAGTTGGTTGATCCTCCATTGAGAACCAAACCAATTGGTTGCAAGTGGGTCTACAAGAACAAGTACAAAGCGGATGGCTCACTTGACAAGCACAAAGCCAGGCTTGTGTCAAAAGGATTTGGACAGAAAGAAGGGGTCGATTATGAGGAAACTTTTTTCCCCAGAGCAAAATGGGCCACCATTCGAACACTCTTTGCCTTAGTAGCTCATAAGGGTTGGAAAGTCCATCAGATGGATGTAAAAACTGCCTTTTTGAATGGATATCTAAAGGAGAAGGTTTTTATGTCAAATCCAGAAGGATTTTTTGAGAAATTAACTAAGCATCTTCTGAAACTTAACTTCAAACATTTTGATCTTTATGATGCAACTTTGTTTGTTAAGAAAGTTGGGAAAACAGTTGTATATCTAGTGGTGTATGTAAATGATCTTTTAATGACAGGGAACAATGAGAATTATATTGCATCCATAAAGAAAGAATTGAAGAAAGGTTTTGAAATGACTTATTTGGGCTATGTTCACTACTATCTTGTTATTGAAGTACCTCAACAACCTAAATTTATATTTATTTCTCAAAAGCAGTACATTGGAGATCTTTTGAACAAGTTTGGCATGGATGAATGCAATCCTTTGACCACTCCAATGGAACAAAACTTTAAACTCACATCCATTGAAGGGAAGGAATTCGAGGGTGCAACGAAGTATAGACAACTTGTAGGAAGTCTCATCTACCTGACAACTACTAGACCATACATCTAATTTTCTGTTGGAATTCTCTCTAGGTTTATGCAAAAGCCTTGTGAAGGACATTGGTTTGCTACAAAAAGAGTTCTAAAATACTTGAAGGGGACTCAAGACTTTGGACTCAAATATACACAGGTGGGAGACTTCAGCTTGATCAGATACTCTGAATCGGACTTTGATGGGGACAAATAAATTGGGGTATCTACTTTAGGTTATATGAGTCTTGGATCAGGATCTGTCTCCTAGAGATCACGCAAACAGTTAGTTCCAGTGGATTCCACAACTGAGGCACAATATGTGGCAGCAGCTGAAGAGACAAAGGAAATTGTGTGGCTCAGAAAAATCCTAGAATATTTGCAGATAAAACAAATGCATTCAACTCCACTCATGATCGACAACACTTATGCAATAAAGTTGGCCAAGAATCCAAAGTTCCATGATTGAACGAAGCACATCAATACAAAATACCATCTGATTCGACATCATGTTGAGGCCAAAACTATCCATCTACGTCATTGTTCCACAAATGAGCAGACTGCAAACATCTTCACCAAAGCGCTTGGAAGAGAAAAGTTTGAAAAATTCAGAACGATGCTTGGACTCACAAACATCCCTTCAGATTAAGTCGGGGGGGGGGGGGGGATGTTGACACCTAGTCCTAAGGGATTGGGTGAAATTGTATAATGAAAATTAGAAAATAAGGAATTCTAAGAGACATTGGGAAATGAATCCCAACGGTCTCACCTCCATGTATAAATTAATGTACACCCTCTATCAAATTCATATTCTATTTTGTGCAGTTACCTCCTGGTCTGAAAAAAACAATAGCAGCCATAACACAAACCTCACTCTTGGGTAAATTTAAATTAAAAGGTTTAATCACCTAAACATAAGAAAAAGCCTTATATGAAGTGGAAAAGTAATTAACGCATTAAAAATGGGTATTTCATTCAAAATAATTTTTCCAAATTTGTGGAGAGACTGAACTAACAATTGCCCCTAAAGGTGCAAAGATACGTCGAAAGAATATAAGGTTTGGTTCCCCTACCATGTTCCACTAATATAGTAAACACTACTTTAGGAATGACCCTAATGTTTTTATTACAAGAAAAGAAAAAAAAATTGTTCAAAATTGAAGAACAGCCTTCTACTTAAGCGGTTGATTACTTGCTAATAAAAATTCGACGTTGCAGTATTTGGTTACTCCCAGACTAAAATGACTAATGGAAAACTACGCAGTTAAATAACTAAATGATGACAAATTCCTTAACATTTTTTTTCTAAATCCATTCTTAATTAATGGAATTGATCATAAATATTCTCAATTAGTAGAACTCATCACACATATTTGTTAAAACCATTCTTGATATGAAATAGCATCCTCACTATTCATTATCTACAATAACATATTCTACTTTTCACATATATTTTACTTTATAACAAATCTACATGGAAAAAATTTATTTTCAATATAACACAAATCTCATGCACATATTATTAAATATATTTTCAAATCCTCAAACTCATAAACTCTAAAAATATATATGAGCAATAACATATAACTTATAAACACTAAATAGTTACTATTTATTTAATAATTTTATAAGAAATATTTTGTATTTTTAATGAAATATATAATTTAAATTATATATCATTTGATCTAATTTATTTTAACTAAAACAATAACTTTTTAATAATTTGTTTTAGTATTTTAGTTATACTAAATTTAGAGGTTAATCTCAATGTTGAATGAAAATAAAAAGACTATTTATTTTTAAAAACAAATCTTATCTTAACAAATATTTAATATTCGCTTGATTATTCAAAACCAATTTTGAGATGTTAAATATTCTCGTCATTATTCCTTTGGAATCTTAAATTAAGACATTGATACCCTATTACCCACGCTTAAATGATGGATGCTCCCATAATTAAACATCATTTGGCTCAAAACTTCATAAAATTATATCAATATTTCTGAGATCACATAATGTCTGCAGATTGAGTAATGTTCCCTGTCGTCAACGATGTTACAAAATTAACTTTTGAAGATGCATTTCCCATTATTCATTTCATAAAAAATGGTGAGTATTTTTTGAAAGGAACTAATTGTGATTTCCCAGTATAACCATTTATTTTCCAAATATATCATTTTTGCTACATTTTCGGGCTTCATGACATTTGATTTTCTAAACATCAGAAATGATTCTTTATCTTATTTTTATTTAATTATAACGTTCAGATTTAGGCTTGACGGGTAATAGTTGTATTGAATTTGAGTAGTTCAATTTAATTATAATGTTCCATTTAATTATAGTGTTCATATATAGGCTTAAAGGGTAATAGTTGTATTGAATTTGAGCAATTCAATAATGGCAAGGGCAAAAGGATTTCTCTCCATTCTATACATAAAATAATATGCACTATATGTTTTATTTCATGATTCCCTGATTCCCTAGGTGAGATAGTTGAAAAATATAGTGGATAACAATAACTTGGAAAAAAAATGGCCAAGAAATATATATATATATATGCCTATGGATTCACATAAAAAAAGACAAAGTTTTTTGTTTTTTACTACCTTCTTTGTTTTTGCTATTCTTGGACTGGAAATTGTTTGCTTTTGATTTCTCCAACATTTTCAAACCATACGAAATAATGGTGCCTCTCTATCCATAAAGTCTTAGTTTGGATCACTACAACTTTGTTATGTTGTAGGTGTCTCCATTTTTCTCGGTTTCATTATGCAACGTGTCTCTCTTTAAACTAATTTTGTTAATAAAGGAGTTGATTCTCTATGTGCATCGCCATGGATTATCCTGCCGCATGCGTTTAGTGATGTGGTTGATAATGGGTTGTTAGTAATTGCCATTATTGCAAGATCTCGATGCTTCCAGGGAAGATGTACTCGATCAGATTTAGAGCCTCAAAAATTACTTGCAAGATTGGTGTGGTAAGCTCGATACTCAAATCAAGACTCATCGATATGAACTTGGAGATATGAATAATTTCCTCAATGATGAAGTGGAACAACTAAGATCTGTGTTCCAGGAGTTGAAAAACAATTTGCTAATTGAAAAACTATTTGCTTAAGAAGCTAAATGATCTTTGAAAAAAAAGGCTTTGTTTTGTTGTAAAATATTTGTTGATTTTTCCTATTCAGTATGTTTATCTTAACTATTATGATTATTCTTTAAAAATAATTCATCACAACGTTCCTTTTAACTGAGAATTAGCAAATACAACTATCTCTTTGGAAGTATGTTTTCTTTTTTTTGGAACTAGTATGAACAAGTTCTAGTGAAAAGATAGAATTAAATTGATACAGAAAATTAATTGTAATGAACAGAAAACCTGGTTTTTTCTAATAATAGTTTTTTGCAAGCTGTCCTGGTACATAATATACACCAGAGTATTTTTCACGTTAAAAATAAATAAAAAATACAACTATCTCTTTTATTCTGCGAGTAATCTAGGACCAATTTATGCATTCAGACGAGGTGGAGGCGAAAGTTCTACAATAAATCCAGGACCAATTTCTATGATAAATCCATGAAATTCTCCTATAAATCTAGGACCTTGAGCTTTAGTAGATGGCCGAGCTTCGTTGGAACAATGTCAAGGATCTAGTTGAAGTCAAGGCATAGGTCTTGCAAGTTGGTGAAATCTCTCGGGCCCGCGGGTATCTAGACATGAGGTCCAAAATGTGAAAGAAGTTGAGCTGCAAGTATCAACACAAGTGGAGAGTCAAATGGTGGAAGGAGTTGAGCTGGCAATGATATCAACACATTTGACGAGACCAAACACGTGGTAAAAATCGATTGGAAGATGGTGTTAAACTAAATCTCTACAGTGTTGGCCTACGAATTTGTACAGTGTTAGTAAGAGGAACCTCACAATAAGAACGCCTTCAACGTAATTATAAATATTAAATTACTTTTATGGTAATACAAAGTATAACATAAATTATACATTGAAAGAAACTATATAAATAAGCTTATTAAAGGTCAATTAAACGAGGGTTTTATATTTTTGAGAAGTAGTTTTAGAAAATATGGTAAGAAGGTTAAGTTTATTTAATCCATGTTAATAAATAAATAAATTTAAAATTTAAAAAATAAAGATAAAGTAAAGATGGATTATTTAATTAAAAGACATAAAGAAGTTTTGAAGTAAAAAAAGGATAATTCAAAAGTGATAAACAAATATTCTCTAAAAAGTTAATATGATGTTTTGTTATAGATTATGTTCATTAAAGAAGAGTATTGAAGGAAAAAGTAAAGTTTTTTTTTTATGTAATCTTAACAGGACTACATCTTTATCATGTCTAATATATCACCCTGATCGGGGTGAGGAATTGAACCGGTGACTTCACATCAAGGAGTGACTTAACAGAACACCCCATCACTGTTTATCCAAGACCCTATGGATGAAGGAAAAATTAAAGTTAATATTGTTATGAGTAAGAATAATGAGGAAAATTGCATTATTGTCAATTTGGCAAATCAATTATTAGTTTCGCAACCCATTATACTTGAGAATAAAGATGTTTCTTATTTCAAAGCATAATATGAAATTAAGGACTTGCGAGTAATAGTTGGTGTTTATGAATTCATATCTCAATTCGATGTTGTGACAATGTTTAAAGAAGACATTGACATAATTCTTGGTTTACCTTGGTTTGAAACAATGGATACCTTCATGTTAAACACAGAGAATAACTTTTTTATGTTTCCCTATAAGAAGAAGATTATGACATTCTTGGACGTTATAATGAATTCAAAATTGATAATATCTTAAACAACAGAATTTAAATATATCTTGAAGGTGATGCTTCAAGAAAATCAAAATTCAATATCAAGGACGCATAAATAATTTGATAAAGTTATCTTAAAAAATAAAAATAAAATAATCGCTTAAGATCACAATCATAAATTATTTGCACAAGTCAAGAATTGTAATACTATGAAACAAAAAATAGAACAAGGGAAACAAGGTTTTGAGAAGAAACTCAATGAAGGACTGTTATAATAAGATGATGAAAGTTTCAGCTTAAAAGCCTAAACCAAAAATTGTTGGAATAAATTAAAACTTTAAAAAATAATGAACTTGTGTATCAAAATATTGAAGATAAACTCTATAAATCACAAGCTAAAGGACTTTCACATCTCAAACATCATAATAAAAATTTACTCACACAAATTAAGAAATCTAAGAATAATAAGCACTCATTGAAAATTATAATGGAACAACATGTTTGGATAGAAACATCAAAGTATTTAGGTAAAGAAGTCTAGATTGTTGAGAAGGGAACAAATGCAGATCCCGATAATCTCAAATCTCATAAAGATGTCAATCTAATTAAAGTCAAAACATACACAAATGTTGTAGTATAGACAACGGAAATTCCAAGTGATGATCTAGTAATCAACCAAACAATATCAATACATGAAAAATATCTTACATCTAAAATAAACCAAGAACACTACACGCACCATAAAAGAAAAATCATATTACGAAAATACCTTATTGACATCCTCGTGATAAAAATGAATACTTTAATCAGTCAATGTATCAACCTCAATTAGAACAAAAACAACTAACAAATGTTATGGAATAAAATATGATGTTACCAATATTAAGACTCGTGATAACAACTTATCTTGGGAAGTATATAAGCACAATGTTCCTCGGAGGATCAAATTGGGATGCTTAAATCATTTTTTAGTTCGCCAATTTTGCTCAGCACTCAAAGGTCCATTTTGCCCTATAACATCAAAGAAGATGACACATCTAGGAATTGAGAAAGATGTGAAGACATTAGAAGACAGAAAAAATTATCAATCCTTTTCATCAATATGATTTAAGGAAAAAACAATTTTAAGAGGAAAACAATGTTATTATCATAAATATATTAAATAATATAAATAAATAGTATATAGTTAAATAATAATTAGTATAATGAAAGCATGTGTCTAAAATGAAATAATTATTAATGAAAGAGCACCTTGCCTAAGTATATATACAAAGCCATTATTTGTAAATCATACCATTTTCTCATACATTATTCAATATATTATATTTTATCCACCAAAGGTTACTCTATATTTCAAGTCCTTTGGTTATTTAACTTGCAAGCCAAGTTTGGTTGTCACATGGCCTTGAGTCTTGATTAGTTAGCATGTGACGGAGATAAATTTGATGATGATCCAATAAGCTCAAAATAAACGAACAAATAATCCATTAGATCTAGACACTTTATTAAGCTCAACACCTAGAATTATTTTTACAACCCCTTGTTCGTATATTTCCTTTCCAAGCTTAAGATTTTCCTCCACTGATTAAATATGGGACTCCTCAAAGCATCTCTTTTATACAATACAAATCAACCTCTTCCTTCTCAAAATACAAATTTTAATATCCCAAACTAGGAAATACAATGAATACCAAAACATGCACTAAGCTACAACAAGAAAATACAACCATGCAAGCACAAAATTTTAAACTACCAGAAATAGATCAATAAACCATAGAATAACGACAACAAATCTGAGTAATTTGATTAAAATTTCTTTCGAGTTGAGTACAATAGAGTAGAATGATAGAACTTGGGGGCTTGCTACCTAGGTGAAGATCTAAGCAAAACTCCAACTGAAATTGCTCAATTTGTCCCAATGCACTGCCCATAAAATTTTGTCCCTGCTATTGGAGGAGAGCTGTCATATTTTCCATTAGATTTGCTCCAACAAATTTGAAAAAATAGAGAGGCTCCTCACAACCAACCGATAAAACTCAATTTCAGCTGACCCCGAATGCCCAAAATAGTGTAAAAATCCTAGCTAAACTAGCAATTCACCCTGCTATAATAATAAGGATTTTAGGCCCGAATATCACCAGGAATTTTTTGAATTTTAACTGTAGTCTCCTCTCACCAAACCCACAAAACCCAAAAAAAAATCAAGATAAATCCACCAATCACTGAAACCCCAAAATCAATGTGTAGCCCTTCACACTTTTCCAGTGAGCTACAAAAATTGTATCCTTCAAGAATGCACAATTTACCCAAAGGGAAACTCCTCCAAATCCTAGCAAAATTACTTCCTCAAACTTTTGGTCAAAATAAGCTCCAATACCCAGCAAAACACTACTACTCGTCCCCTGCAAAATAGTTGGAACTCCAACCCACAATATTTGATCCTCAAATGAGCAACTTGAACTACCTTTGTGCCCAAGGAGTGGAAAATTGAGTGAATACCTGCAATAAAGCTATGCGGAAATCTTGAATTGGACTACCCAAATTACCTCAATAGGGAGACACTCAAAGTTCTCTGAAATGAGGGTGGAATTCCGCTTAGTAATTCCTTGTGGTAAACAAAAATGGTTGACTTGGCTAAGCAGCTCAAGAAAACTCTCCAATTCTGAAATGAAATGCCAAAATAGAATGATCAAAATGAGGCTTTAGTCTTCCTTTTATTGTCGTTTTCCCTTCCTCATACCATGGCTTGATTTCTCTGACATTGTGCTTTGATACCATGCTTTTATTATTCCCATGGTATGATTTCCCTTTCTCATAACCTCCACAACTTATGTTCACTTTAATTTTTCTTCTTTTCCTAAGTCCCAACCATTTCCTTTTCTACAAAATTTATTTAATACCTCCATAACTTATTTCTCCTAATTTTATTTATCTAAAAATATTTATTTTTCACCAAATTTGAAAAAATGAGAATTTATATTTGAAGTGATTAAGAGCTTCTTCTTTAATTGCCGCAAAAGTCGTGAACCTTTCTCCATTATCCCATAATATTTGTTTGATGTTGTTCTTATGTAATCTTGGTTATGGAAAAATAATGTATTATTGTCCCCAACCTGAAGGCCTCAAAATGTTGGATTTTAACCTCGAATGCTCTTCCTCCTTTCTATCAGCTTAATGGAGCTCGCTAATCAGAATCGTCTCCTTTATAATGGTATGTTGGTTAACGTATTCCAACTCTATTTTAACTTGCAAGTTGGTTGTTTGTTTGTTTGTTTTTTATTTTATTTTATTATTATTTTTTAAAATATGGAGATTTGAATAAATATTTCACCTGCAACTTCAACTCATATTTGACCATTTTTCACTTCATTTCCAAAATGAAAGAAGGGAAGCCTTGAGCCACTATGCTCCAAGTCTTCCCAACAATGTTGAGAGCTTTTGCATGTTGAAACTAAAGATGGTTTGAGTGGAGGGGGATTGGCCCAAGATTCTCTTCATAAAAACAAAAGAGATAAGTTTATGATTAGAATCCCCACAGGACATAGTGTGCCAAGATATTGAAACATTTTCTAATGGAAATCACTATAGATATGAAATCGATACAACCTTGTTTTATATCCCCGGTTCCACCTAACAATTTTACTAAGTAATTTCCCCATTTTGAGGACTATCTCAATGAAGTCTCATTCTAAGATCAAAAGCTTCGTTATTTATCTAAATAGATTGCCCACTATATTGCTTCCTCTCTTCTCCTTATTAGTCAACACCAAATTTAAATCCCTAGCAATAACACTATTCTTATCATAGCTAGACTCTTTCATCTCAACTAACACATGCCAAAATTGGACTCTCTCTCCATATTGCATTGGGACATAAACGTTAAAAATCTAGATCCACCCTATATTTTTATGCACTAGAGTGTCCAATATCTAAATATGGGTAGATTGATAGTATATTGCCTCAAAACTATTTGAACCCTAAGGAGTACACAATCCCCCAAACACTCGTTGAGTAGTTACTGCTACTCCTTAACTTAATTTCCAATGCTTATTACCCACGTAAGGAGAATTGAAAGATTTTCCATTATTACAAGATCCTCTCGAGCTCTTGTCTCCAAGCCACTGCCTAGTCTCCTATAATTCCAAAAGACAATATTCATTATTCCATGTAAGAAGAATTATAACCATCGCTACAAGGATCCAATGGCTTTTATATCTTGAACTTTTAATGGAATGGATTTTGACTCTAGACCCAAAAAAACTTTCAATTGAAGTTTGAAGTCCAAATTATTTTATTTCATTACTATTTATTCTCTTTTTCCTTTTGAAGGTTCCCTCATAGGATTATTTAGAAGGCATTCTTGATCCATAAACTGTTATGGATATTCCACTTGACAGTTCATCACACCAGATCTAATAAAAATGTACTATAATCCGAAGTTTATACTACGAGGGCTAATTTTCCTTAGATTTTATGGATTTCTTAAATTACTTTTCTTTTTTTCTCGAAACAGAGAACAAATAAAAAAATCACTCACAAACCGCAACAACACCAAGATATGACCCAGGAAACCCTTTCAGAAGAAAACCTAATTGGAAGGTAAAGGTGATATGCTATTTCTTTCTCTATATAGAATTTGTGCAAATATAAATGAGTGAGACATGTGCCACATGAGATTCTACGAATTACAAACCCTCTTTGTTTTCCCCTCTCTCGATCCACTCTCAGCTACTATGCCCTGTTATGGAACAAAACTCACTATAATAGAATCGAATCCCTTTTCTTCCTAGTGGCCTCGTTATAACATAACCTGATAACCAATAGAGTTTCAATTTAACCCATTCAACCCTCAATATAAGTTACAACTCGACCCTTCTCTAGTTTTCTTCATAGTGCTCACATGGCTAGCCCTTTTTCATGAGTAACAAGGGTTGATGGTTTTCAAACACTATAGATCAACTTCCGAGAGGGATAAATTTTGCATCCAAACTCCAATTGATGTGATTCTTGCATTGTTGAAAAGGTATTAAAGTATAGAGTAACTAGGGGGTACCAAACTTAAGCGAAAAAAAAAAGGAAAAAATTTACCCCCCAAAAAATGTCGTTTAATGCCTCAAACTAGGCCTAGAAGATTCCTTATCCCAATCTTCCAAACTGGGACCCACCACTAAATTTATTCTCGTAAGCTGATTTATTTTATTTTTCCAGATCGAAAGCATTGAGATGGATGACAAACAATATAAATATCCAACCCAAATCAACTCTTCTTCCATATATTCATCATCCTCTTTGAGGTGTTGTTAAACTCTTTTATTAGTCACCATACCACATGGAGGAGGAAAATATTTATTTGTAGGGGGACGTTTTCTAATCATAGGAAGATATATTTGAAATGGAGATTTGTGTTCCTAACTCCGGGGTTTTGGAAAGAGGGCAATAATAGTGGTTTTCTTAGAGATTCACATAGATTTAGGAATTGTAGGGGGCTTTCCTCCATGATTTTGATATGTTGAGTGTGTAGAGACAGAGGGAGGTGGATCGTTTGGGCCAAGATATAACTTTACATCTATTAATGTGAGCAAGTAAAAATCCTAGGGTCAGTTTGGACAAAGAAAAAGTGGTAATTTATTCCAAGAATATTTTTTAACTCTGTCATTGCATCATTCTCTTAGGGAGCATAAATAGAAACAGATTTCTTGCAATCATTGGTAAAATGTTCATATTCACAAAAATCATTGCGTTTAAAGGGGAGCTACTCATAATCAATCTTTCGAACATGGTTCCAATTGTCTAGAGTCAAAGTAATAGCTTTGGGGAAGCCCTTTGTTTATCCCCGTTTCAACACAAATTCTCGTGCAAGCAAATTCGTGACTCAGGTGTTGAGAAGTGTAACAAGACAAGCTTAATTTGACTTAGCCTTGGTCAAATGGAGAAAATTCGAAATTTCCACATCAACAAACAACTTGGAGTTAGTTAACTGAGGTGACATGGCTCTTGTCACTCAGTTAGCTCAATAAATTTGAGTTAGAGGGCTTGAAGTTTAGTTAAGCATGTGTGATTGCTAATTTTAACAATCAAGTTCAGATATTCCCAGTTCTACTCAGTTAAACTAGTTCTAATAGTTAATAGAACTAGTTGCGGGTTAGTTATGCAGTGGGACAATAGTTTAAGTCAGAGATCATCCAGTTAACTAATCAATCAACCAAAAATAGCTCATGCATGCAAGGAATTCAGATTTCTTAGTTGTGGTGGAGATTCCAAGGCATTTGTAACATTAATTGTAACTAGTCTTGAGTGTACATGTGTTTCATGCAATCAGAGATCAATCCTTGGGATTTGTGCAATCAATTTGGAGGAAATTCCTAAAAAATAAGGGCCAATTTCCTTTGGATTTGTGCAAGGAAATAGGAGCTCAGGTGGAGGCAGAAATTTGACTAATTCTGGATCAAAGCTTCTCATTGAGAAAAGAGAACAATTATTCTTTTGCAGGTTGAGCTCGAAGCGAGCTAGCAATTGTAATAGATTATCTATTCATCTGATTAATGAAATTAGACTTAAGGTGTTTTTACGAGTTGTTTTCCCCTAGATAAATATGTGTACTTGTGTATGTGATTGATGTATGTTTGCGAATGTTGTTCTAAATTGTGAATTAATTTCCACACAATAGTAAAGCAGAAATGTGTCTCTTGATTTAGATTAAATTTCTCGAGCAGTTGCAATTCTGTCACCATATTTCTCCATGGTATCCGAGAAAGGTTCACATTAGAACAAGAATTTCAAAGTTGTTCCTAAGGAGGTTTGAATTAGCATCTTCAATGTAGCATGATTTCTTCAGAGTTGGGAGAATGGCCTTCAATGGACTAAGATTAGAGTATGCCTTGGAAGGAAACTCAAATATCATTGCACGGAAAGATCACAGGGAGGCAGTGCTTAATGACAATGGATTGTTGGAATATGTCGAGACAAACATTCCAAAACAAAGATGAGATAATGCCCAGAACCTAGCCCAAATGGAATAAATATGTAGCCAAGGCGAGGAAAATAATCTTGGAGGGGGTGAGAGACCACATTGTCATATTCACAAAAATCACCGCAGTTAAGGTGGAGCTACTCATAATCTATCTTTTGGACATGGTTCTAATTTTCTAGATTCAAAGTAATAGCCTTGGGGAAGCCCTCTGTTTATCTCCTTTTCAACATAAATACTCGTGCAAGCGAACATTCGTGACTTAGGTGTTGATAAGTGTAGCAAGAAAGGCTCAATTTGACATAGCCTTGGTCAAATCGAGAAAATTCGAAATTTCCACATCATCAGACAACTAGGATTTAGTTAACTCAGGTGATAGGGCTCTTGTCACTCATTTAGCTCAATAAATTCGAGTTAGAGGGCTTGAAGTTAAGTTATGCATGTGTAACTGCTAATTTATAGCAATCTAATTTAGTTGTTTCCAGTTGTACTCAGTTAAACTAGTTCTAATAGTTAATAGAATTAGTTGGATGTCAGTTGTGCAGTAGGACAACAGTCTAACTCATAGATCATCTAGTTAACTGATCAATCAACCAAAAATAGATCATGCATGCAAGGAATTCAAATTTCTTAGTTATGATGGAGATTCCAAGGCAATGTAACATCAATTGTAGACTAGTCTTAAGTGTACATGTGTTGCATGCAAACATAGATCAATTTTTGGGATTTGTGAAATCAATTTGGAGGAAATTCCTAAAAAAATATGGGCCAATTTCCTCAGGATTTGCACAAGGAAATAGGAGCTTAGGTGGAGGAATAAATTGACTAAGTCTCGGTGAGAGCTTCTCATTTAGCAGAGAGAACAATTATTATTTTTCAAGTTGAGCTCGAAGCGAGCCTGTAGTTGTAATGGATTCTCTATTCATCTTATTAATGCAATCAGGCTTAAGGGGTTTTTTCCAGTTGGTTTCCCCTAGATAAATTTGTGTACTTGTGTATGTGATTGATGCACGTTTGTGAATGTTGTTCTAAATTGTGAATTGATTTCCACATAGCAATAGAGTAGAAATGTGTCTCTTGATTTAGATTAAATTTCTTGAGAAATTGTAATTATATCACCATATTTCTACATGGTATCAGGGCAAGATTCACATTAGAACAAGAATTTCGAAGTTGTTCCTCGGGAGGTTTGAATTAACATCTTCAATGTAGCAGGATTTCTTCAGATTTGGGAGAATGGCCTTCAATGGACTGAGATTAGAGTATGCCTTAGAATGCAACTCAAATTTCATTGTCTAGAAGGATCGAATGGAGGCAATGCTTGATGACAGTGGATTGTTGGATTATGTCAAGACAAACACTCCAAAACCAAGATCATTTGATGCCTAAAACCTAGCCCAAATGGAATAAAGATGTATCCAAGGCGAGGAAAATAATCTTGGAGGGAGTGAGAGACCACATCGTCTCAAATCTCCATGGAAAATAAAATCCTTTCGTAATGCGGAAGGCACTAACTGAGTCATTTGAGAATAACATTTACCATAGAAAATTGGCCCTCAAAGAGAAACTTAAACATTAAGATGTAGAAGAATGATATTGTTCTGGAGTATCTCACCAAATTTACACAAGTTCGATATGAGCTTGGAGGGTTGGTGTGAATTTGTATACGATGACATAGGAAACCACAAAAACACCAAGATATGACATGGGAAACCCTTTCAGGAGAAAACCTAATTAGAAGGTGAAGGTGCTTTTCTCTTTCTTTCTCTGAATGGAATTTGTGCAAATACAAAGGAGTGAGACCTGTGGTGCATGAGATGCTATGAATTACAAACCCTCCTTGTTTTCCCCTATGTCCATCCACTCTCAACTACTATGCTCTACTATGGAACAAAATTCACTATAATATATTTGAACCCCTTTTCCTCCTGCTGGTCTGGTTATAACATAACCTGATAACCACTAGAGTTTAAATTTAACCCATTGAACCCTCAATATAAGTTACAGCTCAACCCTTCTCTAGTTTTCTTCACAGTGCCCACATGGCTAGCCTCGTTTTCATGAGTAACAAGTGTTGATGGTTGTCAAACACTACAAATCAACTTTCGGGAGGCACAACTTTTGCATCCAAACTTCAATTGATGTGATTCTTGCATTGTTGAAAAGATATTAAAGTATAGAATAACTACGGGGTACCAAACTTAAGTGAAAAAAGAAAAGAAAAAAATTACTCCCCAAAAAATGTCATTTAAGGCCTCAAACTAGGCCTAGAAGATTCCTCACCCCAATTCTCCAAATTGGTCCCCGCCACTAAATTTGTTATCGTAAACTAATTTCTCTAATTTTTCTAGCTTGAAACCATTAAGATGGATGGCAAACAATATAACGATCCAACATAAATCAATTCTTCTTCCATATCATCATCATCCTCTTTGAGGTGTTGCTAAACTCTTTTATTAGTCACCATACCACATGGAGGAGGAAAATATTTATTTGTAGGGGGGTCTTTTCCAATCAAAGGAGGATCTAGTTGAAATGGAGAGTTGTGTTCCTAACTCTAGGGTTTTGGAAAGAGGGCAAGAATAGTGGATTTCTTAGAGATTGACATAGATTTACGAATTGGAGGGGGCTTTCCTTCATGACTTTGATATGCTTAGTGTGTATAGACAGAGGGAGGTGGATCATTTGGGCCAAGATAGGACTTTACATATATTAACGAAAGGAAGTGAAAATCCAAGGGTCACTTTGGACAAAGAAAAAATGGTAATTTATTCCTAGAAGATTTTTTAACTCGTTGTCATTGCATCCTTCTCTTAAGGAGCCTAAATAGAAACCACTTTATTTAAATCATTGGTAAAATGTTCGTATTCACAACAATCATTGCATTTAAATGGGAGCTGCTCATAATAATATTTTTGGACATGGTTCCAACTATTTAGAGTCAAATTAATAGCCTTGGGGAAGCCCTTTGTTTATCTCCATTTCAACACAAATTATCATGCAAGCGAACATTTGTGACTTAGGTGTTGAGAATTGTAGCAAGAAAGGCTCGATTCGACTTAACCTTGGTCAAATTGAGAAAATTCGAAATTTCCACATCAACGGACAACTTGGAGGTAGTTAATTGAGGTTACATGGCTCTTGTCACTTAGTTAACTCAATAAATTTGAGTTAGAGAGCTTGAAGTTCAGTTATGCATGCGTGATTGCTAATTTATAGCAATCCAATTCAGTTATTTCCAGTTGTACTCAGTTAAACTAGTTCTAATAGTTAATAGAACTAGTTGGAGGTCACTTGTGTAGTGGGGAAACAGTCTAACTTAGGGATCATCTAGTTAACTAATCAATCAACCAAAATTAGCTCATGCATTCAAGGAATCGAGTTTCTTAGTTGTGGTGGAGATTCCAAGGGAGTGTAACATCAATTGTAGACTAGTCTTGAGTGTATAGGTGTTGCATGCAATCAGGGATCAATGCTTGGGATTTGTGTAATTAATTTGAAGGAGATTCCTAAAAAACAGGGGCCAACTTCCTTAGGATTTGCGCAAGGAAATAGGAGCTCAGGTGGAGGAATAAATTGACTAAGTCTTGGTCAGAGCTTCTCATTGAGTAGAGAGAACAATTATTCTTTTGCAGGTTGAGATCGTAGCGAGCTAGCAATTATAATAGATTATCTATTCTTCTGGTTAATGCAAGAAGGCTTAAGGGGTTTTTACTAGTTGGTTTCCCCTAGATAAATCTGTGTACTTATTTATTTGATTGATGCATGTTTGTGAATGTTGTTCTAAATTGTGAATTAATTTACGTAGAGGAGTAGAGTATAAATGTGTCTCTTGATTTAGATTAAATTTCTTGAGGATTTCCAATTCTATCACCATATTTATACATGGTATCAGAGCAAGATTCAAATTAGAACAAGAATTTTGAAGTTGTTCCTCGGGAGGTTTGAATTAGCAACTTCAATGTAGCAGGATTTCTTTAGAGTTGGGAGAATGGCCTTCAATGGACTGAGATTAGAGTATGCCTTAGAATGCAGCTCGAATTTTATTTCCTAGAAGGATCAGATGGAGGCAATGCTTAATGAAAATGGATTGTTGGAAAATGTTAAGACAAATATTATAAAACCAAGATCAATTGATGCCCAGAACCTAGACCAAATGGAATAAACATGTAGCCAAGGCGAGGAAACAAACATTGGAGTGAGTGAGAGACAACATTGTCTTAAATCTCCATGGCAAAGAAAATCCTTTCATAGTGTGGAAGGCATTGACTGAGCTATTCGAGAATAACATTTACCATAGAAAATCGTCCCTCAAAGAAAAACTTCGAAACATTAAGATGCAAAAGAATGACACTATTCCACAGTATATCACCAAATTTACACAAGTTTGGGATGAGCTTGGAGGGTTGTTGTGAATATTGCATAAGATGACCTCGTGAACCTAACTCTTCTATGCCTTCCCAAAAGCTAGAATAACTACCAGGACTTGGTGAACAGAAGGGAGAAATGACCAAATTGGGAACGCTTATGGTTTTATTCGGTACAAGAATAAGTGAGGAAAAATACCAGAGATGGAAGTTCATCCAAGGCAGAGGATGAAGAAAATTTTGTATTGGCTAGAAAGGGAAGGAAGGGAAAAGGGAATAAATCTCAAACCAAACCAAAATCTATCCAAGGGGGGAAGAAGAAAGACTTATCCAAAATAAAATGCTTCAATTGTCTTGAATTCGGGCAATTTGCTACAAAGTGCCCACACAAAAAGTCTAGAAAGAACTCAGGAGGAGCAGTAGGTGAAGCATTGGCTTCACAGTTTTAGCTAGACTTCACCCTTATTGCACGCATGGCTAACATTGTGATGGGGAGTGTGTGGTACTTGGACTCAGGTGCCTCATTCCATGTGATTGGGTGTAGAGAGTTTTTCAATGACCTGGAGGAGAAATATCTCCAGATGCATATTGAGCTTGGGCACGATGAAAGGTACAATGCTACTAGGATTGGTACAGTAACCTTTAAGAGGGAGTTGGGATCCCCTCTTCGCCTCAAAGATGTCATGTTTGTACCAATCCTGAAGAAGAACCTCATATTTGTGGTAGTTTTGGAAGACTGCAATTATGATGTAATCTTCAGTAAAGGGAAAGCCTTTATGAGACACATAACTTACGGGCAGGTGAAACATATTGGGGCTGGGGGTGGGTGGGTTGTGTGAAGAACATGTACAACCATTATGTGGAAGATTGTGCTGCATTAAACAGTAAGGCAGAGAAAGTGTAGAGTCGCGACGTCGATGAACTTTGGCACAAGATATTAGGCCATTTGCATCACGACACTATTAAAATTATGCAACAAATAACCACTGGCCTCCCTAAAGGATCACTAGAGCATGATGTCTGTAAAGGCTGTACCTTGGGGAAGTATGTAAAATCCACATTCCATGATTGAGACAACAAAGTGAATGTAGGCTTGGAGAGTGTTCACTTTGATGTTTGTAGACTCTTCTCGACAACCTCCACTGCCAAACATAAACACTTTCTTTTTTTTTATTGATTATTTATCAAGAAAGTGTTGGATATTCTTCATGCGGAATAAGGATGAGACATTCTCAAAATTTGTAGAATTCAAGGTATTAGTTGAGAAAGAGATCGACAAGAAAGTGAAGGCTCACAGTAGCAACAATGGAGGCGAGTATGTTTTTAATTACTTCAATGACTTTTGTGCCAAAGAGGGGATTCGAAGAGAACTAAAAGCTCCACACATCCCAAAACATAATGGGGTATCTTAGAGGAAGAAACTGAGCACTATGGGAGATGCAAGATCTATGCTACATGACCAAGGCCTGTCGTTGCATTTGTAGGTATAAGCATGTAACACAAAAGTCTACTTGTAGAGCTAAAGTCCTCATCGAATTATTAATATGATTACACCAGAGGAGGCTTTCTTGGGGAGAAATTTGGATGTGTCTAATTTCAAAATTTTTGGAGCCTCTGTTTACTGCCATGTATCCAAAGATTCGAGGAATAAACTTGAGCCGACAACATAGTTGGGAGGTTTTTGGGTTACACTTAAACTCCACACAGTTACCGGGTGTACTTACCTTCCCTTAGAATGATAGTTGTGCGAAGGGATGTGAATTTTGATGAGGAGAAAGCAATGAGATGCTTTCTTGAGAGGGATATGCAAATCGCACCAGAAGAGGAGCTTTTAGATCCAAAGGAGGAGCCTTACGAAGTTTTGGAGCACACACAAATGGAGGATAAGAGAGGAGGAAACGTGGAGACATCCACTCGAGCAAAACCATCCAAATAAGGTAGAAAAAGAACTAGGGAAGCTGAAAGACTGGTGCAGGATGCGAGGGAGAATGTGGGAGCTCCTTCAAATTTGCACAAGAAAAGTTGGTCACCTGAGAGGTATAATGGATATATGGCTATGATGAATAAATTTGTAGAGACTGAGCCATCCTCTTTCGAGGAAGCATTTGAGCAAAAAAATTGTGTTGAGGCATGATCTGTACGAGATCTTGATGAAAATGTGCTTGAGGGTTTGTAAATTTCAAGTGTTAAAAATTGAGTTTTTGAGGGCTTTTATGTTAAATTTTTAAACACATAAAGCATGAAATAAACTCTGAAATATGCAGAAATAACAAACAAATACACCATAAAAATAACCACAACACAACAAATTATGAAAGAGTTCACCCCTCCTGGGCTACGTCTCCTTGGTCTAGCTTCCAATGGCTGGGCCCTCTTTCAATAAGCTCAAAATGGTGATTACATACATTTAAAATGATCAAATGGCTTCAAAACCTATTCTATCAGCATCATAATAACCAAAAATGCATGTCTAGGCTCTTTCTCATTCGAAATTGGTAAAAAACTGAAGAAGTTATGAGACTCCCTAGTTTTGCTTCTAACCGCACCACACTTTCCCCAAAATCCGGACTGGTCCTACAATTTCGCCTTGATTTCGGCTAATCGAGCAACAATTTCATGGATTTTCAGGTGAAATTGTCGGACAGTTAAAATGCCCAATAATGCCTAAAACCCGTAAATTAAACCATTACAATATGGCACTGAAATATTTAAAAATCTGTAGTGGGGCCTCCGCCTCTGCCGTGTCGGTGGTTCCTGCTAGTCTACATGTTCACAGGACACGGTCTAATGTGGGGTGGTTAGAATTGATGATGTCGGGGCTAGCCCTGGCCCTTAGTCTCGCCCCTTTTCTACTTGGGCGCGGTGACCGGGGCTGGGGCTAGCCCTGGCCCCTTTGCCCATATTCGCCCACTAACCATTCAAATAACATGTCGCGGCAAAGGTTTAACAAGACCCACCTTGGCGTATTGGTATGTGGTGATGTTAGTTGGACAAAGGTCTGGTGTTTGACCCTCGCTTAGTCCGCTCAACCCTTACACAAATTTTGGTGGCCTTTCGTGTTGCCACGTGGCGGCCTCCGGTTGGGCCACATGGCAGCATGTGGTTGGCCATCAACCAACCAATCATAAAATGCCAAATCAGAACCAATCAGATTCAAACAAGTGGCGAGGCCATATTTGCCTTAAAAATTTAATTTTTGACCAACCAGAAGAGGCCACGCGGTAGCCTGCCACTAGCCCAAAATACATAGTCATCTATCATTTTTTTTTTAAATTTCCTGTTTGGGAAAACGAACATAACACGTTTCCGAGAGCATACAATGTCAGTTTTCCACGAAACGAGTTGCACCGGATTCAGAACGACGAGATATACACAGTAGTTTAGGTTACATACCATTCTGACAACTTTAATTTTTTAACATAATTTTGAGCACCTAATTACACCTCCCACTAGAAACTTTTGGACCCCAAAATCTCTTTCATTATTGAACATTTGGATGAGGGTACAACCCCCCCACCCTTCTAGTCTCAATCCACTGGAATTTTCCTGAATTCAACAATTCGAGCTTTTCATAAAAACTGGTCTTTTTCCTTGATTCTGGAGACCTGTCTTGTTGTTGTAGATACCATCTTGCTACAATTTCACAGAATTTCAGAACAACAAATTGTCCTTGAAGAAACAAACATATTCCCTCCTTGGTCATCAATCAAAGGAAATTTAAACAACTTTAAATTCTTCTCACCTCAAACACTGTTGACATGACGATGCTTCGAACACTATTGACATGACGATGTTTAGCATGTCTCACCTTGTACTTGGCTCAACTCTTGACCAAATGTGATCTCCATCACCATGCAACATCCCATTTCAAATACAATACATTGTGAAACCCACAAGAAGAAATTTTGAACCCAATTCCCTCTTTTTTCATATTTCTTTGGCGCTTGCTCTTTGATCTTTGCACTCTCTTGCACCGACATCTTGTTCACGTCACTGCTTAACAATGATGCATGC
Organism: Pinus albicaulis; assembly: GCA_034641835.2. Classification (NCBI taxonomy): domain Eukaryota; kingdom Viridiplantae; phylum Streptophyta; class Pinopsida; order Pinales; family Pinaceae; genus Pinus; species Pinus albicaulis. The sequence goes on along the minus strand of CM076584.1, from coordinate 470,394,118 downwards.
TTCTGCAATTTTACCACATCTTTTTGACCTCTTTTGAAAGGAAACATGTTATAATCCTAAAACATCTTATCACAGGCATTAGCAACCTCAATGAAATCATAATTTTCATTTGATTCATCACCTTGAAAGGCCTCGTTCACAACATCTTCATGCTTGAACATTAACAAAGCAAAATTTTGACTAGCATTCACAATCCTCTTCATTTGTCCAGCATGCATAAGAGATAAGCTCGCCTTCTTACTATGCACTCTAATAATGTACTCAATCCATTCTTGAACAAGTGATACTTATTCTCATGGCGATGAAAGATTTATTTCCTATCATAAAGATATGGGCTACCCAAAACAATACCAGAAATATCAAGCGGAACAACATCAAGTTCAACTTCATCAAGAAAGTTTGCAGTGATTGCAAATCTAAGTATGCACTTCCTCGTCGCCTCCAAATTTGCATTCTTACATATCCAACCTAAAGGATAAGGTATTGGGTGAGGAATAGTTTCTAAATTCAACTTATTGACTAAGTCTTATGAAATAAGGTTTGCTTGTGAACCACTATTAAATAGGGTGTCAATCTTGGTATGCTTTTAAATAACTCTAACATGGAAAAGTTCAATTCTTGTTTCATCATATTGAGTACTAATTTGACAACTTGAAGAACTAGTACTTGCAATTTCCTTACCTTTCAAACCCATTGCGGTGATCTTTACTTCATCTCCAGAATCATAACCTAAATAATGTGTTATAGTTGTAGATTTCTTCTCCTTCTCCTTGTTTTTAAGCTTGTTGGATCTCATCTCTGGATGAAGTTTCTAGAAATGATCTTCATCGTGCCCATCTTTGGAACAATGTTTGCATGTGAGTTTTTATTTCTCCATCTTGATGGATGCATTATTCTTACCTTTACCCTTGAGTTTACCCTTTCCTTTCTCTTCGGACTCAAAGGTATCCTCACTTGTCTCCTCTGAAACATGTTTCCCTCTTGCTTCAAGATGTGTGGCTTGTACACATACCTCATATAAATTTGAAGGATTAAACATGAGAATAGTCTGTCTTAGGTAACTATGAAAACCTCCAATATACTTTAGCAAAGTTTCTTGAGTTGTCAAATCTACACCCAAAATTAGTGGTCTTCTCTAAAACTATTGGGTATATATTTGCACACTTTATCCTTTACCTTGCCTAAAGTTTTGCCAATCCATTATAGTCTTTTGCATGCACGCTAATGGATAAAATTATCTCCTTAAGGCAACAAAAAATTTATTCCAAGAGGTTAAGGCCTTACCATGTTTCTTCATGTCCTCTTGAGTTTTTTCTTCCCACCAAATAAGAGCTACATTTTCCAATCTTAGTGAAGCAAGTTGAATCTTGGTGTCATTATCCTTGATTCTTTGTATCATGTAATACACTTCAAGTTGACATACCCAATTGTCTAATATTTCAGCATCTACCTCTCCATCATACATAGGCAAATCAGACTTAATGTCAAGCTTCAAAAATGGAGTTTTACCATGACCTTTCAGAGAATGTAGAGGTGTTTGTGAAGGGCTTGTTGTGGAAGAAGATGATGGTGAAGACGGTGGTGAGGATTGTGGTAAGGAGAATGGTGGTGTCAAAGATGGTTTGTCACCATTCACGTTACCTTTTGAAGGCTAGTCTCCATTTCCTTCTTATCCATTTGAAGGCTTGTCTCCATTTCCTTCTTATCCTTTTGAAGACTTGTCTCCCTTTGGAATATTGGAGCTCTCACCTTGCATCCTTGTGTTCCTCTCCTCGTAGAGAACTTTCACCATTATTGTCATATCAAAGAAATAGTTCTTGAAGGCTTTTTCACCCTCTGAAACATGTCAAGCTCTCCTTCATGTAACATACTTGTTAAAGCTTCAATTGTAATTTGAGGAAGAATTTGTGGTGGAGATCGTGGCAAACTTACATTCCTTGTCCTTGACCTAACTCGAGGACTTGCAACCACAAGATTTCCTTCTCCTCTCTTGAGCTTCAACCTTGTAAGCATCACATACACTTGAAAAAAATTAAATCCTCATAGCAAGAAAGAAAACCAAAGCTCTGATACCAAACTTGATATGTATGAGATCTTAATGAAAATGTGCTTGAGGGTTTGTATATTGCAAGTGTTAAAATTTGAGTTTTTGAGGGCTTTTATGTTAAATTTTTAAACACATAAAGCATGAAATAAACTTTGAAATATGCAGAAACAACAGACAAACACACCATAAAAATAACCATAACACAACAAATGATGAAGGAGTTCACCCCTCCTAAGCTATGTCTCCTTGGTCCAACTACCAATGGCTTGGCCCTCTTTCATTATGCCCAAAATGGTGAATATAAACATTTATAGTGCTCAAATGGCTTCAAAACATGTTCCGTCAACTTCAGAATACCCAAAAATTCTTTTATAGCCTCTTTCTGATCCGAAATTGGTCAAAAAACTTAAGAAGTTATGAGTGTCCCTATTTTTGCTGCTAACCGCACCACGATTTCCCCAAAATCCAGACCGGTCCTACAATTTCACCTTAATTTCGACTAACCAAGCAACATTTTCACAGATTTTCAGGCGAAATTGTTGGACAGTTAAAATTCCCAATAACGCCTAAAACCTGAAAATTAAACATTACAATATGGTGCCGAAATATTTTTTTTAATACAAAAAATCAGCGGTGGGGCCTCCGCCTCCGCCGTGCTGGTGGATCCCATTGGTCTACGTGTTCAAATGACACAGTTTAATGTGGGGTGGTTAGGGTTGAGGGCGTCAGGGCTAGCCCTGGCCCCCGGTCCCGCCCCTTGTCCGCTTGGGTGCAGTGACAGGGCTAGGGCTAGCCCTGGCCCCTTTACCCATATCCGCTGACTAACCATTAAAATAACATGTCACGACAAAGGTTTAACAATACCCACATTGGCGTATTGGTATGTGGTGTTGTTAGTTGGATGAAGGTATGGTGTTCGACCCCTGCTTGGTCCGCTCGACCCTTACACAAAATTTGGTGGGCTCTCTTGCTGCCACGTGGTGGCCTCTGGTTGGGCCACGTGGCAGTATGTGGTTGGCCATCAACCAACCAATCATAAAACACAAAATCAGAACCAATCAGATTCAAAAAAGTGGCATAAAAACATTAACTTTCGAGTCTCGACCAACCAGAAGAGGCCATGTGGTAGCCTGCCACTGGCCCAAAATACACAGTCGGCTGTAATTTTTTTTTTAATTTGTCTATTTGTGAAAATGAACAGAACGAGTTTTTGGGAGCATACGGTGTCGGTTTTCCGCAAAATGAGTTGCGCCATACTCAAAACGACGAGATATACATGGTCGTTTAGGTTCCACACCATTCCAACAACTTTCATTTTTTAGCATAATTTTGAGCAACTGATCAATGCAATAATAGACGAATACAAATCCATCATGAAGAACAGTGTTTGGGAAGTGTTCCCAAGACCGGAATATAAATCAGTTGTGGGTTCTAGATGGATCTTTAAATTTAAGCACGCAGCAGACAGAATCATAGAGAAGTATAAGGCCAGATTTGTGGTCAAAAGATTATCTCAAGTTGAAGGAATTGATTATGAGGAAACCTTTTCTCCTGTAGCAAGGTATTCATCCATTAGATCAATTCTTGCACTGGTTGTGCATATGGGGTGGAATATCCACCAGATGGATGTAACAACATTTCTCAATGGTGTTATTGAGGAGGAAGCATACATTGATCAACCATAAGGTTTTGAAACATTTAATTGGGATTCTCATGTGTGCAGACTCCGGCAAGGATTGTACAATGTCAAATAAGCACCTCGAGCTTGGTACACTTGGATTGATAGTTATCTCATTGGACTGGGATTCACTAAAAGTGAAGCGGAATGCGAACCTCTGTCATGTTTTGGTAGAAGTTAAATTGCTTACCATTGTTTTATATGTTGATGATTTAATATTGACACGTGATAAGAAACTGATTAGCTCTTGCAAGGAGAACCTTACAAGGAAATTTGAAATGAAAGACATGGGCCTCATGCACTAATTCCTTGGGCTGAAAGTATGGCAAGGAAATGGGGAATTGTTTTTGTCTTAAGGCAAGTATTTCAATGAGATACTATAAAGATTTCACATGGAGAGTTGTGAGCCCATTGAGACACCTTTAGCGACCCACTAGAGGAAGGAGAATGCCACTTCAGGTGAAGAGGTTGATGCTACCATTTAATTGCAACTAGTGGGTTTACTAATGTATCTTGTGAACACACAACCATATATGTGCTATGTAGTCAACCAACTAAGCCAAGCTATGGTTAGGAAGATCAAATTGTATTAGAAGGAAGAAAAGCATGTTTTACGGTACCTAAGAGGCACTACCTAGTATGGATTATGGTACATATAGACATAGGGAGTGAAGTTGCATGGCTTCAAAAATGCAAATTGTGAAGGGAATCCATCCGACCGAAAGAGTATATCAGGAGGAATTTTCAGTGTTGGGTCCACAGTAATTTCCTCATACAATAGAAAACAGAGGTCTGTAGCACTCAGCTCGGTAGAAGCTGAATACATGGTTGCAATTCAAGCAACATGTGAGGCAATTTGGATGAGAAATATACTTGTGGGATTGTTTGGCCAGGAGTTGGATCCAACTATGATATATTGTGATAATCAGAGTTACATTAAGTTCTTTGAGAATTTGGTATTTCACGATTAATCCAAGCATATAGATATATGGTATCATCATTTACGGGGACTATGTGCATAGGAGGATAATGTTACTACAACCAATTCTGACAGAGGAAAAAGATGTTGACATCTTGACAAAGGATTTGTCAGGATTTGTCAAGAGGGAAGTTTGAATTCCACAGGTGCAGGATAGGGGTGGTTGATAATCCCTTCCTTGCTACGAGGGAGTGTTGAGAAGTGTAGCACGAAAGTCTCAATTTGACTTAGCCTTGGTAAAATTGAGAAAATTCAAAATTTCCACACCAACATACAACTTGGAGGTAGTTAACTAAGGTGACATGGAACTTGTCACTCAATTAGATCGTTGAATTTAATTTATATGGCTTGGAGTTCAGTTATGCAGGTGTGATTGCTAATTTATAGCAATCCAATTCAATTATTTCAAGTTGTACTCATAAAACTAGTTCCAACAGTTAATAGAGCTAGTTGGAGGTCAGTTGTGCTGTGGGACAACAATATAACTCAGAGATCATCGAGTTAACTGATCAATCAACCAAAAATATCTTATGCATGTAAGGAATTTGAATTGCTCAGTTGTGATAGAGATTCTAAGGCAGTGTAACATCAATTGCAGACTAGTCTTGAGTGTAAAGGTGTTGCATGCAATTAGAGATCAATCCTTGGGAATTGTGTAATCAATATGGAGAAATTTCCTAAAAGATAGAGGTCAATTTCCTCAGGATTTGCACAAGGAAATAAGAGCTAAGGTGGAGGCATAAATTGACTAAGTCTGGGTCAGAGCTTCTCATTTAGTAGAGAGAACAATTATTCTTTTGCAGGTTTAGCTCAGAGCGAGCTAGCAATTGTAATAGATTCTCTATTCATCTGATTAATTCAAGTAGGCTCAATGAGTTTTTCCTAGTTGGTTTCCCCTAGATAAATCCAATTACTTGTGTATGTGATTGATGAATGTTTGCGAATTTTGTTCTAAATTGTGAACTAGTTTCCACAGAGCAGTAGAGTATAATTGTGTTTCTTGATTTGGACTAAATTTATTGAGCAATTGCAATTATATCACCATATTTTTGCATGGTACCGAAGCATGATTCACATTAGAACAAGAATTTCAAAGTTTTTCCGTAGGAGGTTCGAATTTGCAGCTTCAGTGTAGTAGGATTTCTTTAGAGTTGGGAGAATGTCCTTTAATGGACTGAGATTAGAGTATGCCTTGGAAGGCAACTTGAATTTCATTGTCTGGAAGGATCACATGGAGGCAGTGCTTGATGCATGGGGGCTTCACTCAATGAACCTCTCACATATCACGTGCATTCGTGGCATACTAACAATACCCTAAATTTGATTAAATATTGTAAAATACCTCTAAAAATAACATTGTTTAACCCCCTATCAATACAAACCCAATACAGCTTCCCAATTAAAAAAAAAAAAACCCTACTTTCACTAGATATTGTAGGTATCTATTTTTTCATTAACATTTTTTATACCCCTTTATATTTTTCATTAACTTTGAGCTCCATTTTTATACTTGGAAATATAAAAACCCTTTACCCCCTATTATATGCTTAATATATTATGTCATTTTTTCCTCGATATATATCACTTAATATCAACCCATGTGGTATGGTATTCCTCCCCCAGTGAAGCCCCCGTGGCTTGATGACAATGGATTTTTGGAATATGTCAAGACAAACATTCCAAAACCAAGATAAGTTGATGCCCAAAACCTATTCCAATGGAAGAAAAATGTAGCCAAGGCGAGGAGAATAATCTTGGAGGGAATGCGAGACCACATTGTCTCAAATCTCCATGGAAAAGAAACTCCTTTCTTAATGTGGAAGGCACTGACTGAGCTATTCGAGAATAACAATGACCATAGAAAATTGGCCCTCAAACACAAACTTTGAAACATTAAGATGCAAAATAATTATATTATTCTGCAGTATCTCACTAGATTTACACAAGTTCAGGATGAGCTTGGAGGAGTTGGTGTGAATGTTGTATATGATGACTTGGTGAGCCCAACTCTTATAGGTCTTTCCAAAATTTGACACAGCTATCGGGACTCGGTGAACAGGAGGGAGAAATTACCAAATTGGGAACACTTATCGTCTGATTTGGTACAAGAAGAAATGAGGCGAAATACTAGAGATGGAATTTCGTCAGTGGGAGAGGATGAAGAGAATTTTGCATTGGCTAGAAAGGGCAGGAAGGGCGAAGGGAAGAAATATCGAATCAAACCAGAATCCATCCAAGGGGACAAGAAGAAAGACTTGCCCAAAATAAAATGCTTCAATTGACATGAATTCGAGCACTATGCTCCAAAGTGCCCACACAAAATTTATAGCAAGAAGAACTCAATAGGAGTAGCAAGTGAAGCATTGGCTTCGTAGTTTGCGCTAGTCTTCACCCTTATCATAGGCATGACAAAAACTATGATGGGGAGTGTGTGGTACTTGGACTCAGGTGCCTCGTTCCACATGACAGGGTGTAGAGAGTTTTTCAGTGACTCGAGGGAGAAATATCTCCATATGCATATTGAGCTTGGGGACGACAAAAGGTACAATGCTTTCGAGATTGGTGAAATAACCTTTAGGAGGGATTAGGGATTCCCTCTTCGCCTCAACGATGTCATGTTTGTACTAGGCCTGAAGAAGAATCTCATCTTTATAGTAGTTTTGGAAGACCAAAAATATGATGTAGTCTTAAGTAAAGGGAAAGCCTTTATGGGAAACATAACTACTAGGCAGGTGAAATAGATCAAGGTTCGTGTGAAAAACATGGACAAACTTGATGTGGAATATTGCGTTGCATTAAGCAGTAAGGCAGAGAAAGTGTAGAGTTGCGATGTCAGTGAACTTTGGCACATGCTATTGGGCCATTGCATCGTGGCGCCCTTCAAATTATGCAACAAATAACCACTGGCCTCCCTAAAGGACCACTTGAGCAACAAGATGTTTGCAATGGTTGTACCTTGGGGAAGTATGTAAAATCCACATTCCATGATCGAGACAACAAAGAAAATGCAGCCTTGCAGAGAGTCCACTTTGATGTTTGTGGACCCTTCTCGACAACCTCCACTGCCATACATAAAATACTTTGTTATTTTTAGTGATGATTTTTCAAAAAAGTGTTGGATCTTCTTCATGCAGAAGAAGGGTGGGATGTTATCAAAATTGTAGAATTCAAGGCACTAGTTTAGAAAGAGACCAACAAGAAGGTGAAGGCTCTCAGGAGCGACAATGGAGGTGAGTATATTTCAAATGACTTCAAAGAATTTTGTGCCAAAGAAGGAATTAGAAAATAACTGACAACTCCCCACAACCCACAACATATGGGGTATCTAAGAGGAAGAACCATAACATTGTGGAAGTTATGAGAGCTATGCTACATGCCCAAGGCCCGCCACTATATTTGTGGGTAGAGGCATGTAACACAACAGTCTACTTGCAGAACCATAGTCCTCATTGAATTCTTGGTATAATTACATTGGAGGAGGATTTATCGGGGAGAAAGTTGGATGTGTCTCATTTAAATTTTTTTAGAGCCTATGTTTATTGCCATGTCTCAAAAAATTCGAGGAAGAAACTTGAGATGACAACAAAGTTAGGAGTTTTTGTGGGTTACATCGAAACTCCACACAATTACTGCGTGTACTGACCTTCCCTTAGATGACAGTTGTGCGAAGGAATGTAAATTTTGACGAGGAAAAAATGATGTGATGCTCTCTTGAGAGGGAGCTACAAATCCCACCATAAGAGTAGCTTTTAGCTCCAAAGGAGGAGCCTCAGTAAGTTGTGGAGCAACCACAAATGGAGGAGTAGAGAGGAGGAAAAGTGGAGACATCTACTCAGGAAGAATCATCCAGAGAAGGTAGAAAAAGAACCAGTGAAGCTGAAAGACTGGTGCATGATGCAAGGGAGAATGTGGGAGCTCCTTCAAATTTGCACAGGCAAAGGTGGTCACCTGAGAGGTACACTGGATACATGGGTCTGATGATTGAGCTTGTAGAGAATGAGCCATACTCTTTTGAGGAAGTAGTTGAGCAACCCGTTTGGGTTGATGTAATGGTGGAAGAATACGAATCCATCATGAAGAGCAATGTTTGGGAAGTGGTCCCAAGATCGACAGATAAATCAATTGCGGGTTCGAGATGGATCTTCAAAGTTAAGCATGCATCAGACAGAAGCATAAAGAAGTATAAAGCTAGATTTTTGGCCAAAGGATTCTCTCAAGTTGAGGGGGGTTGACTATAAGGAAACCTTTGCTCCCGTAGCAAGGTATTCATCCATTAGATCAATTGTTGCACTAGTTGTGCATATGGGGTGGAAGATCCACCAAATGGATGTAAAAACAACATTTCTGAATGGTGTTATTGAGGAGGAAGTGTACATCGAGCAACCATAAGGTTTTGAGACATTTGATCGAGAGTCTCATGTGTGGAGACTTAGGCGAGCATTGTACGATCTCAAACAGGCACCCTGAGCTTGGTACACTATTGATAGTTATTTCACTGGGTTGGGCTTCACCAAAAGTGAAGCAGATGTGAACCTCTATCATGTTTTGGTAGAAGGTCACAGGCTCAAAACCAGAGGGGGGTAGAGTATGTATGCCTTCATAGACTTAACAGTTAAATCGTTGCACGGAGGTGGGTCCCTTTTCCCACAAACAAGGGGGTATCATACACCAATTTGGTGTCTGGCTTGGCTGTGACCTTAAAATTGGATAATAATAATAATAGGTTGATGATTTAATATTGACAGGTGATGAGCAACTGATTAGCTCTTACATGGAGGACCTTGCAAGGGAATTTGAGATGAAATACATGGGTCTCATGCACTACTTCCTAAGGATGGAAGTATGGCAAGGTGATGGGAATTTTTTTGTGTCTCAAGACAAGTATGCCAACGAGATACTGTAGATATTTCACATGGAGAGTTGTAAGCCCATTGAGACACCTCTAGCAACCCACTGGAGGAAGGAGAATGCCACTTCAAGGGAAGAGGTTGATGCTATCATTTACCGACATCTAGTGGGTTCACTGATGTATCTTGTGAACAAACAACCATATATGTGCTATGTAGTCAACCATCTGAGCCAAGCTATGGTTAGGCTGACCAAAATTTATTGGAAGGAAGCTACATGTTTTACAATACCCTAGAGGCACTACCCAGTATGGATTATGGTATAAACAAACAAAGGGAGTGAAGTTGCATGGCTTCACAGATGCAGATTGGATAGGGATTCCATCCAACCGAAAGAGTACATCAGGTGGAATTTTCAATGTTGGATCCATAGCAATTTCCCGGTATAGCAGGAAGCAAAGGTGTGTGGCGCTCAACTCGACAAAAGCAGAATACATGTATGCAATTCAAGCAACATGTGAGGCGATCTGGATGAGAAAGATACTTGTGGGACTGTTTGGTCAGGAGATGGATCCAACTGTGATCTATTGCAATAATCATAGTTACATTAAGTTCTTTAAGAATTCGGTATTTCACGATCAATCCAAGCATATAGATATCCGATATCATCATTTATGGGACTATGTGCAGAGGAGGATAGTGTTGCTACAATACATCCCGACAGAGGAACAATATGTTGACATCTTGACAAAGGCTTTGTCAAGAGGGAAGCTTGAATTCCACGGGTGCATGCTAGAGGTGGTTGATAATTCCTTTCTTGCTAAGAGGGAGTGTTAAGAAGTGTATCAAGAAAGGCTCAATTTGACTTAGCCTTGGTCAAATTGAGAAAAATCAAAATTTTCACATCAACAAACAACTTGGAGGCAATTAACTGAGGTGACATGGCTCTCGTCACTCAATTAGCTCAGTAAATTTGAGTTAGAGGGCTTGGAATTTAATTATGCATGTGTGATTGCTAATTTATAGCAATCCAGTTCAGTTATTTCGAGTTGTACTCATAAAACTAGTTCTAATAGTTAATAGAACTAGTTGGAGGTGAGTTGTGCAGTGGGACAATAGTCTAATTCAAAGATCATCGAGTTAGGTGATCAATCAACCAAAAATTGCTCATGCATGCAAGGAATTCGAATTGCTCAAATGTGGTGGAGATTCCAAGGCAATCTAACATCAATTGTAGACTAGTCTTGAGTGTAAAGGTGTTGCATGCAATCAGAGATCAATCCTTAGGAATTACACAATCAATTTGGAGGAAATTCCTAAAAAATAGGGGCCAATTTCCTTAGGATTTGCGCAAAGAAATAGGAGCTCAGGTGGAGGTAGAAATTGATTAAGTCTAGGTCATAACTTCTCATTGAGCAGAGAGAACAATTATTCTTTTGCAAGTTGAGCTCAGAGCGAGCTAGCAATTGTAATAGATTCTCTATTCATTTGATTAATGCAAGCAAGCTCAAGGGGTTTTTACGAGTTGGTTTCCCCTAGATAAATCTGTGTTATTGTGTATGTGATTGATGCATGTTTGCGAATGTTGTTTTAAATTGTGAATTAATTTTTGTAGAGCAGTAGAGTAGAATTGTGTCTCTTGATTTAGATTAAATTTCTTGAGTAGTTGCAATTCTATCACCATATTTCTACATTAAGCTTGCATTTATCAATAAATTTTCCAAGAGAGTTACTAATTGTAACTAGGTTTCATCACTTTAGTAGTGAAGAGGCATATGAGGAAGACGAACCTAGAGTGGGACAACTGAGGGCACATCCACTTCTAGGTCAAAGTACAAAGTCCATTGATTTATGTATGTGTTTCCCAACCCCATGGAATAGGGTCTATTGTGAAAAATCAAATCTCTCACTTAAAAAAAAAAAAAAAGGCATAGAGTCCTCAACCACAAAATTAATGAAAGAGATGAACTTGAACCATAAACTTCCAATTCTTCACTCTCCGCAAGTCTGTTGATATTAGAATTGGCCATGATCCAATAAATTGGCCTACTAAACCATGTTCCACCAAAGCAAAAGCTTTAAGATAAAAATTACATGGGGTGATTCACCATAGGGTTATCAAGACTTTTCTCAACAAAACATAACATAATGGATTTAAGCATAAGGAAACGCTGAAGAGATGAAGTAAGGACCTTGAAGAGTATCACTTTAAAAGAGAGCGATGAAAGAGGAATTCACACTCCCTTCCCTCTTAGATCTTTCTCTAAAAGAAATGAATCAACAAGAGAAAAAGTCATAAATAAAAGAGAAAATGAACTAAAGTTTAAAAATGACATATTCATGAGTATAAAATTATAATAATTAAAATTAAATTAAGCATCTCATCTATAATTCCCTACAACTACATTTAAATTTTCTTAATAAAACAAACGAAAAGCAATATAATAAATAAATTAACATATATGTACACTAATTTAAAAGTTTTAAATTATAATTTTCCAATCAGTTTTAAAACGAAAATAAAAATGAATACATACGTAAATCGAAGAAAAAGATAAAAATGAATACATACGTAAATCGAAGAAAAAGATTATACGTGAATCTTCACACGAAATTCACACCCAAACTTTGGGCCCGTTAAATAAATAGAAAAAAATAACATAATATGTAAAGCGCTCGAAAAGAAAAAGTGGCGTGAATGACCTTTATTTAATTTCTGTTTGAGCATTTGGGTTTTCTTGGCGGAAGAGCAACCTGCATTGCAACAGTTCCGAGCTTTAATTCTGAGTTATCGATCTGTGTTTTGGGCAGCAACGATTCTGAATACAGTTGTTTGAGCTCTTAGTTAGAGTTGTAAAGATGTTGTCAGCAGCTCGGAATGATGAAAAGAATGAGCAGGCTTTGAAAAATCACGTGGGTCATCCCCAAACCGGCAGAGATTGCGCATTTACACTTCTCAGCTCTCCTATCTCTCATACCCAGTAAGTCTCCATACACATCCTAATGCTCTTTCTGCCCTTCTTTACGACATTAACTGAAGTAAACCTCAACATGATCATATCTGAAAATTTCCTTGCCTCCATTTTACCCTAGAATTTTATGGATTTGGACAGTTCCTTTGTTTGGAGCAGGGTTTTTTTGTTTTGTTTTGATGGGTGTGTTTGTTAGATATTCAGATTTGATTTTTTCCTCTAATGTTGTATAAGAATAACTTTATTTGCCTGAAGCCTCTGTTGCAAACTGATACATACAGTTTTGCATAGATTCATAGAAGTTTCTCATGTTTGTAGATACCCTCGTGACAGAACCCTGTACCATCGACATTCATGTAATCGGAATCTTATTTATGCAGGTTGGCTCTACTCATCATAGCTCCTCATTTACAAAATTGTAAAATTCCAAAATATTCGCAAATCTTTACAAAACAGAAAACTGGCCATTTTAAGCAGAGACTCACAGTCTCTACTGAAAACATAGTGTATATAACCCAGGGGGAAGAGCCATTATGTGGGCCAGTAGGGATAGCTCTCATACGATTCTGAGTATCTCTCTTCTCCCGTGGCTCCTGCCACTGGTCTGCCGTCATCAGGCAGCGGTTAGGCTTTCAGGATGGACAGGTCACCCTGCAGTTGCCTTAGAATGGCATTATCAATGCCTTTGCCAATAGAGAGTTGCTGAAGTTGGCTACAGATGTTCCACAGGTCGGTATTCAGTATTTTGCTCTGAGCATCCATCTTGAATTCCAGGTCTTCCTTTTCAGATTTTGACAGCAGTTCCAGTTTGAGCTCAGTGTTTTGCATACCCAGAATTATCAATTATCTGATCCCATTTTTCTCTGTTTAGCTCCATTATTTTTCCGATATTGATTCCACTAGTTTTATCTGATTTCTGCACAGCTTGTAGGCACGGGCCTACATTCTGCTACAGAGGTCTTATTTCCTCCTGGAGCTGTTCCAGGGTAGGGGCAGGCATCTTTTGTTTTCTCCCCCTGCGAGCGAAAAGGGGGCTGGTCTCCATGGCACTTATCAAGTTCATACTCCTGTGCGTCTCCTTCAGATGAGAGTGAGGAATGTGAAGGAGATAGGGTTGATTGGAATAAGGGTGGGGTTGTCCCGCTGGGGGCTTGGGGTGGGTAGGGGGGCGGTGTGGGGTGACAGAGGGAAGGTACCTCCATGCCTTTTGCTAGATTTCCTCAATCTAGGTGACATTGTCAAGGTTCATGTCAGTTTGTTTATTCTGGTGATGGGGTTAATAAATTGATTCGATCTATTCTCCCATCCCTTTGAGTTTTTGACTTAAAGGTGTAGTTTGATTTGGATGAGAACAGAATTTTGTAGCGACTGTTTGATTTGCTTACCTAGTTTGCTATTTTGTTAGTTGATCTTCTGGCATGGTTGAAGTCAAAGTATCATTCTTCCAGGATCTTTTTGATCCATTCAATTCACAACCGATACAAACTTGTTGCCTTCTTTTCCAGGATATCAGTCAAGAGGTTTGAGTCCCTTTGATTTCTACCGACTTGGTAATTCTGGGCTGTGCACCACATAAATCCCCTTGGCTACGGTCACAGCCTCTGTTTGGTTATCTGAGGTTTTGACTATATATCTAAAATATGCGAACATGATTTCTCCTTTTTTGTTTTTGATTACTGCAACTGCTTTGTACTTCACCTGGATTACGACTTGCAGCTCCATCAAAATTGATTGAGCTTGTAACTTTTAGTTTCTGCTGGGTCCAAGGTGGCTTCAAGGCCAACTAGAGTCTTAATCTAGACCTGTCAAGGGTATGGATTATGTCTTAATCCATTATTTATTATTAATTTATTTTCATTTCTTTGCCTTTTTTGTATGCACCTCACAAAATCTAGAGGCCGTTAGTTATTACCAGTATAACTACCTGGAAAATGATTTTTTGAAAGCACATTAGCTGTTGATTCTAATGAGGCCGTCTTGAGAGATATTCTTCATAGATAGTCTTGCTGCAAAGCACATAAGACACATCGATATTCTCCATAAAGAAATCCTTCATTAGAACCAAGGCATCTGCACATATATATAGTGAGCAAGGGGATTTTTCCTGATTTTTATACGTACAATATTTTCATAAGAGTGTTGCCTATCTACGAAGGTGGATGCAGCTTTGGGGTTCTTTTAGGATATGAGGAATAGGAAATGCAACCTGGATATTGTTATATACAATATTCTGTTTGATGTGCCTTGTAGAAATGGTAGCAAGATGCATACAAGCTGTGGAATAGGAACAAGTAAGAGAGCCCTGATGTTGTGCCCAATGTTGTGTCTTACGCTACGATGATTCAGGATTTTTGCCAGAAGGATCACTTTGGCAAAGTGTTGAGGCCTCTAAATGAGATGGTTGGCTATTGTGTGAGCCCAAATGAGTTTGTGTAATACCATCACTCAGGATCTTTGTAATGTGAATAAGTTTTAGTAAACACATAAGATTATTCATAAGATGATTCAGGGTAACTTTAAGGTGGATACCTTTACTTGTAATATATTGATGAATGCTTAGTGCAATGCTGGGAATTTAGAAGAGGTGCAATTTTTTCATAAGATTATAGTTAGTTGTTTGCACCAATTCTGTAACTTATACTGTTCTGATTAGGATCATTTATAGCAGAGGAGAGTTTGATAAGGCAGTTGAGATCTTAGATGGTCTGTTGTAGAAGGGCTTTTTGCTCAAGGCAGCAAATTGTGTACTGTTTAGTTACCACTTATAATTCTCTGTTTGCATATCTATCTTTGTTGACATAGGAAAACGAAAAAGCAGAGAAGATTTTTGGGCAGTTAATTAAGTAGAGAATTTAGGATCCTTCAACTGTCAAGGCATTGATTCTTGTTCAGTGCAAGAAAGGTACGGCCGAGGCAGGTTTTGAACTCCTTATGATAATGTTGTGGAGGAACCCTGGAATTGTTGCCTGGATAGTGATAGTTACCCTTAGGCAAAGCTTCTTACTGAAGGACAACCAGCCAGTGTACAAGGAACACTTTGGATAGGATGTTGGAACGTGGACATGTGCCCATGGACCCTATTTCCCAGATGTTGATCGATTCTATTTATGGAAGAGCTCAAACTGCAAGCAGGGTTATGAAAACTATGAGAAGGATGTGAGACAAGACATTGATGATTCTAGCAAGGTTCTAAATGCACTTCTTTTCCAGGGCCTTGCTGATTAAGCTTTTGAACACATTGAATTATTGTATGAAAAAGGCTATCTACCCAACATGTATAAATGCCAAAGCACAAATATTCTGAGGCCCAGAGACTGGTTTATTTCATTTTGCAAAATGTCTTTTATTTAGATACTACAAATTATAATATTGTCATGAATGGTCTTTTTGCAATTGGTAAAACAATGTAGGTATTTTGCCTCTTTTATAGAGTGAAGGACAAGTGCAGGAAACTTGATCTGAGATGCTACTAAAAGTTGGTTATCAGCCACCAGAAGGAATGAAAAATAGAAGAGGCTAACTAAATTCAAGGAGATTGAAGAACATTGATTGTGAAGACACAAAGGTGATGAGTAACTTTGCTGGGAGTTATAACATTGTGAGTGCCTACTATGATTTGTCTTTCATAGTGAGTTAATGGCTGACTCAAGATAGAGGCCATTGAATTGAGTGGGTTTTGACCCAAAACTGATTCAAATTGGCTGGTTTGATTTGGTCAACCGGTTTTATAACACTCTTTGCACCACCAAGTGATCGAGTTTTCCATAGGTTCATCAACATCACTATGAATCAATTCAACGACATTTGTTGCTCTTGCTCTGCTTTCTTCAAACTTAAGCTGATGTTGCTTTCCTGCCAAATCTGCCTCACAAAAACTGATACTTTCTTGTTTTTATGGCATACTGATCATCATGATGAAAGCAATTCAAATGACCATATCTCTCATGCCAAATCTGATTTTTGTACTGGAACATGTAAAAAGTGCTTGTTGCTTTCTTAAAACTCTTCAAATTTGTACATATAGTTGTGGTGTACACTTCTGGCAATAATCTTATCATTCTTGTGTTTGACTTTGATCAAATGTTGTTTCTTGTCAAAATAACAATGAACTTCTTATCTGCAACCTTGTTGACAAAAAGCAAATTTGCCTTTAGACCAGGTTTACAAAGAATGCCATGCTTTTAATTGCATGACCAGGTTAGGTCATGATTTTAACTGCATGACCTAAAACTCTCATTGGTATGTATTTTGTTATCACCTAGTCTCACTTTATTTTAACATTCATCAAGTTTTGAAAAACTTCCTTTTCCTTGATGCTATATTTTGTAGGTCTGAAAATGAGATACCGAACACATCTAGTGCTGCCACTTATTTGTGTGCAACCATGAGATGATAGTCTATTTCACAGCACAAAGTTGCAAACACACTAAGTGTTGCTACTTATTTTTGTGCAAGCATGAGAAGATAGTCTATTTTAGTGTCATTCTTGTTTACAGTTTCACTACATTTTGCAAAATTGCTTCTATGCCTATCACCTCTACCTTACTTCTACCTCTAGCTCTATTCCTCTCCGCTTCATGTACTTATTTAGAAAAGAATTTTGTTCTATGTGATTATTCTTTCAGTAATAGTTACAATATTTATTATTTAGGCTTATTGGTTTGAGAATGACCTTCATAATCTTGTGCATTACTCTTGAATTTCTATGTCCAGTTATTGTACTACCCATACCTCTTGCCTTGCAATGAATTCTTTATTCTCCTGTGAACTCTCTATTAGGTCCTTCACCTTTAACCTTCTTCAACCTTTGTTCTTCTTGTAGGAGCAATCATATGGTTCTTCAAATGATAGTACAACAATTTTGAAAGTGGTACATAACAAGGTTGAAAATTTTGATACATGCTTGGAAGACTTTAATAAAACTGTTACAAATTCTTTATCTTCCATTAAAGTTGTTATGAATTCTTTATCTTCAATTATTATTGTAACCGATTCTTTATCTTCAATAGTTGTATTAATTGGCAACAATTCATGTCGAAGTTTTTTTTATCTTTTGAACATGTTGTGGCTCTAAATTTGTTTGAGACATTTTAAAATTTAATGACTTTTTTCTTGGTGACAAAAAAGTTCATTTGGTGTTTCATACATTTTAATTCACACTATCATTCAACACCTCAGTTTGTGGCTCTTATATGTGGAAAAGTTTGTCATTGGCTTTGGTTTTGGTGATTCTGCCAAGATAATCTCCTAGAGGTCACTATAAGACATAGTTCTCTCCATCTTTTGTTTCTAAGCTGGGTAATTCTTTCCCTTTAATTTGTGTGATTTTTTATCTCATGAAGCATTGAATGCTTGTCATGTCTAGTTATATCTCTAGGTCTAGTCTTCTAAAACTGCAAACTATAGTGTATTAGATTGATCTCAATGAATGGCCTTAGTATCTATGCTTGTCCTATTGAGGGTGCATTACCATCAATTATGTGTTGAGATTGATCACTATATTCTATGTGTCGAGATATATCACCTCTTTCTAGCCTATCTCAAGCATGAAGGGTATTACACGCTTGTTAGATAACTATAGTCACAAACTTGCTAGTAGTAGATCTATGAGGCAGTGCTCCCATTTGTGAGAGGCCATGAGACTGCCTTAAATTATTGTTCCATGCGCTTGCCTTTGGAGACAATTACCATTTACCCTTCCGAAGTAAAATCTTGTGGACCATTGAACATCACTTGTTTTCTCTCTTCATTGAAAGATTCATCAACCATGGGTGTTATGAGAGTCATAGTGAAAAATTCTTGATGCTCCCCTTAGATAGCACAGTGGGGCCCTCTTACCCCAAATCACTCGCCAGAGGACATTACCAGGATTAGGTGACAGAGATGCTTGCACCTTGCAGGATTCAGATGTTGGATGGGGTTTCTTCGCTTATGACTTGATTAACTTCTTTTGCTAAAGGATGTTTCTCCTTATTGAGTTTTTGTCTCTACTACATGGTCTAGGGCTTACTATTTAGTTTCACACACTATTAGGTTTTTGATGTTGATTTTTCTTTGTTTCTTGTCTTAGGAGATTCTCTAGGCTCCTTCATTGCTTTAATCACTCATTTGCATCAATATAATTTCTTTTCATTTCAACATATATATTAAAAATTCTATGATCACCACAGAACATCAAAATTATGGGGGCAACTATCATGATGTTTTTGGTTTTGCAACCCTTTTATGAATTTTCTCTATACGGACACAACACAACCTACAGCAAGTACAACATATGGTAGATTCAGACTTACACGTTAATTAAGAGTTGTTTTGACGTCTTTTACTGATAATTGTTAGTCTAGAAATGAATTGACTTTTCTTGGCAATGTATAATTGACCCTCCTTCATGTTAAACATGCTTATTTAAGGATTTACTGGGGGTTGATGGATTGAGTACTATTTCTATTTCCTTATATCTGTGTGGTTATCTATTCAAGATGATTTTTTCCTGTTGAAAGAATTGCAATTAGTTTCGTTTCTGTTAATATATTTTCAGTTTTTAGTTGTAACTTATTTTCTTCAGTTACATTTCTTTACAGTTTGTCTGAATTGTTCTGCTTGCATTTAACTTTATTTCCTCATCTATCTATCTACACCCACACACAGACTCTTATAGAATTCGACATTTGATAGTATGTCCCCTAAATCCTTCTGGGTGTTCAAATCTGTTGGTGTCAGAGTTTTTTGCTGTTGTGTTTGCTCGAACATGAAAAAGGGTTAACACATTAGGTCAGTTTGCATGTGTTCGACATACTGGGATCAAGGGGCAATGCCTTCATTCCCTTAGACAACAATTCCATTCTCTATGCCAACATCACAGTGTGATATTAAATTCCTGTTGTGCCTCCATACAAACATGTAAAACTTAGTTGAATAAACACTTTTAGGACAAATGGATGATATGTGAGTAATAAGTATTTCATTGAATTGACAAGGAGATTTTTCCTGCAATAAATAATCATGGAAATGCAGAACCTAGAGTCGATGCATTGTTTGGTGAGACAATCTTTTGAAGGGTGAAGGAAGCATTGACATCCCACAGTTTAAAGGTAATATTGATGCAAAGGCTCTAGATGGGTGGCTTCAACAAATGGAGTCCTATTTTGTTTGAAGAATTTCTTTGATGACGAGGAACTTCCATTTGCTACTATGAAATTCATGAGTCCTTTGCTGAGTAGAGGTAGGATGTGGTTGAGCCTATAAGACATGACCACATGGGTAGGTCTCGACTCTCAAAATGACCTTGAAGAGCATCTTTTACCCCATGTGGCACTCTGATGATAAGAGTATCTGCCGTGGCAACAATTGCATTAGAAGCATGGCCACTAGTTGATTCCTGACTTTATTGGAAAATTTCACAGAATGGTGATCAAGTTGGATATCAAGGGTCTTGAGAGATTGAGGATTTTGAAGTTTAAGGCAAGATTGTGTTGATATCTACAAATAGAGATGGGGTTCTTGACTGCCAAGACAGTGGAAGATGCCTGTCATTTCATCTTGAAGTTGGAAGAGAAGTTCAAGAGTTGTTGTGGTAAAGAAGATTAACAACAAAAACTAGTCAACATGGTAGAAAATCGCCCAACCTGAAAATAATGACTGGTAGTGAAATAAAGGCAAGTTCACTTGGAAGCTGAAGCAACAAACTCAGGGATCCTGATCCCCTAGTAGTACCAAGAAGCATGCTTGTAGGAACCTTTTTGATCATCGAAACAGTCCCACTTCAATGAAGAATGCAGGTGATGAAAAAGTATGATGGTAATTGATAATGCTTAAGCAATCATCATTGATCTAGTGCCTCAAGCTTGTCTAGTACTTAACACTTGTGTCTTTTCGATAATACCGTAACAAAATAACATTGACATAATGCTGAAGTGCTCCTCAACCACCCAACAGGTGAGTGTAGCAGAGAAAGTTCAACAACTCTGCCTACATATCTGCAAAATGATTTTATCTATTGACTTGATAAAGTTATAAACCATGTGTACGTGCTGGTGAATTTTTTGATTTGGGAATCTCATTTCTCCAAGCCTGTTGGGCATTTTAGCACGTCAAAATTTAAAAACAGCTGCAACATTAAAATATCATTGTTACTGGTCATGTATGAAGCAGGATGTTGAGCACCATCTCTATCGTGTATTTCACGTTTGTTAAAATTGGACAACTAGGTCCAAACTCCATGTTGTGACGCTGAGATGAAGATACCAATATTTTTATTGGGTTCCTCTTTCGGAGAGGTGTAAGATTGATAGAAAATTGATCTTAATCTGATGAGCGGAACATTTATTTTGAATTTATTTTTAATAATTTCAAATATGTGCAGGTCGGCCTGAAGGTTTTACACCCCCAACAGATGTGTCACACACCTCAATGATGGATATATATACAGTCAACGTTGGAGAGCATTTCACTCACTCTCAACACACACATCTTCTCTTTTGATTTAGTACGAGCTCCTCGGAGGCAAATTCGGTTCACACGTGGGAAAGAGGATGAATTACTACAGCAAGGGTTGACCGAATTTACTGCAGTTTACCGCAGCTAGGGTTTCCATGATAGTTTGACCAGCGTTGACTTTGGTCAATGCATGGTCCAAAAGGGTTGAAATTTGGTGGAGAGTTCGATTTTGGAAGGCCAAACTCATTTGCACAAAAATCGAGGTCAAAAGGTTGACCGAAGACCGAGTTGCGTTGACTTTATTGCTGCTGCCTTGCATTGACTTTTCTGGACAATGTTGACTTTTTTCGAGGTTGACTTTGAGTTGACTGAGTGACTGATTTGAGGGCTGTTGTGACACAAGCTAGGTTGGCCGACCAAGAAGACTTTGCTGGTTGAAGCATCTTGCTGACCGCCATAACACACCAACACCTTCTTCTGTTTCTGGTTTGTCTTCTATAGATCCACTGGTATGTTCTATCAACATTTTACTTAACTGTTTATGTGATTGTTGTAATAAAAGTAAAGTTGCATCAAGCATAGAACATCTATATAAATTTACATGGTATCAGAGCTGAGGTGAAGACAAGCCCTATTTGTAGCAATCACCGGAAAGGATAATGGGTTCCACAAGCTATAGCTTCAAGGAGGAAGACAAATTGACTGGGAAGGATGACTTCTATGCTTGGAAAATAATATTGGATCTCAAATTGGAAGACCAAGATGTCATGGACTATGTGCAGGGTAAAATCCAAGAACCTCCATCCACTGCTACTACTGCTGCCAAAACAAAGTATAAGAAGGGGGAGATCAAAGCAAAGCTGATGATCAGAGAATCCATTCATAAAAGCCTGGTGGCCTACATCTCTGAGTTGGGCACATCCAAAGAGATGTATGATAAATTGATCCTCATGTTCAAGGCCAACAATGCGAATCAAGTACTATTCTTTAAGAATTAATTGAAGAATCTGAAGAAAGGCAGGGATGAGTCTGTCTAATCATACTTTCTGAAGTTGACTGAAATCAGGAACAATCTGCTAGCTATTGGAGAGACAATAGCTGATCGTGAGATGGTACTCACCGCACTTGGAGGGCTCTCATCTGAATGGCATGTGAGCAACACTACCATTCTAAATAATAATGTGATACCTGACTTTGACAAAGTACTGTCAAGATGCGTTCAAGAAGAATCAAGAATGAAGGAGTATGGAAATGGAGGAAATGCTGCATACGCTGCTCATTCTAGAAAAAAGAACTCTGGTGGTTCGAAGAATAAGGGAAAAGTAGGGGCCCAAGGAAAGAAGGGCAAATGTTTCACTTGTCATAGGCCTGGTCACTATGCTAGAGAATGTCCTTTCAAGAAGGATTCTCCCGATAGTGATGACAACAACAACAATCGAAGGAATGGCAATCAAAGGCAACAGGTTCAAGGGAAAAAGGAAGGCTTCCTTCGGTGGAAATGATCAACCTTTCAAAAGGTCAAGAAACTCCAGGTATGAGGAATCACATGTTGTTGATAAAAGAAATGAATACATTCTTGTATCTGCCCTCTCTGTTACATCCCCACCCGACACTATGGATGTCTGGTTAATAGATAGTGGTGCCTCAAGGCATATCACTGGGTTCAAGGAAGCACTTTCTGATATGATTGAGAAGCATACTAATCTGGAAATTATCCTTGGAGATAATGCCACATATCTCGTGAAAGGGACAGGGACTGTGACCCTCCACTTGTCTCTAGGACAAGTCCTTCACTTGCAGGATGTACTCTACATACCAAATTTGAAGAAGAACCTTGTGTCTATATTGGCCATGGAAGACAAAGGTTTCAATGTGGCATTCGCTGATGGAAAGGTGCTCATGTGGAAGAAGAGCTTTAAGGAAGCTATCTCGATTGGGTTTAGAGTTGATACACTCTACTAGGTTGGAGGAAGTCCCCTTGGAGCAATGACATGTGATACTATTCGATAGACTGAACTATGGCACCGAAGGTTTTGACACCTTCACTACAAAGCCCTTCTCGAAGCAAGGAAGGTGGTGACAGAGATGCCCGAGTTTCCAAATAATCATGGTGTATGTAAGGGTTGTGCTGAAGGAAAGCATACAAGGGGACCTTTCCCCTCTAGTGTCACAAAGACATCTGATGTCTTGGAATTGATCCATTCTGGTCTATCTGGTATGCTACACGTGACATCCTTGGGAGGATGTTCATATTATATGACGTTCATCGATGACTTCTCTCGCAAAACCTAGATATACTTTTTAAAGAAGAAGGATGAGGCTTTCATGTGGTTCCGTACATTCAAAGCCTTGGTGGAAAATATGACAGGGAAAAAGATCAAGATTTTGAGAACTGATAATGGCACTGAATATGAGACAAATGAGTTCAAGGACTTTTGCAGAGAAGCTAGCATTAAGAGGGAGACCACAACTGCCTATACTCCCGAGCAAAATGGTGTTGCTGAACGAAAGAACCTGACCATTGTGGAAGCTGCCCATGTCATGCTAAGTGACCAAGGTATGCTGAAGTTTCTATGGGGAGAAGCTGCGAACACTGCCGTGTACATACAAAACCGATGCCCGCATTCTGCTTTAGAATCCAAAACTCCCGAAGAGGTTTTCTTTGGTAAGAAACCTGATGTTTCACATTTTAGAGTTTTTGGATGTACCGTCTACTTTCATGTGCCGAAAGAAAAGAGGAGCAAGTTGGATGCTTCTGGGAAGAAAGGAATGTTTGTGGGCTATAGTGAAACTTTGAAGGCCTATAGAGTCTATGTGCCTGGTCAAAAGGAAGTGGAGATATGCCACGACGTCACCTTTGACGAAGATACTTCCCTGAGGAAAGTAGTCAATCTTCCGAGATCTGAGGAAGATAATGAAGCAAGGCCTGGAAATCAAGAGGAATCGAAGGATGAAACAATGCCTGATATTGAAGGACCGATGGACCCGATTGATCCACCTCCTTCACTAGGAAAGAGACCATCATGGCTCAGGGACACTCTGGAGGATGCTGAGGGGCATGCTGCCACAAGGGGGACATTCTGTGAAAGCAAGAAGCCGAGTAGATACCAAGGGTATCTAGCAGCCATGAGTACTATTATACAATCCGAGCCTGGATCCTTTGAGGAAGCTGTAAACCATCAAGTCTGGAAGGATGCTATGCACAAAGAGTATGAGTCCATTATGAAGAATGATGTCTGGGATGTGCTTCCAAGACCAAAGGACAAAGCAGTTGTCACCTTGAAATGGCTCTACAGGATCAAGCATGGATTTGATGGAAGTGCTGAAAAATTCAAGGCAAGGTTCGTTGCCCGTGGCTTCTCTCAAAAGGAAGGCATAGATTATGATGACATATTTGCACCTATGGCCCGATACACCACCATTCGATCTATTATAGCCCTTGCTGCTACGCAAGGATGGAGTCTTCATCAGATGGATGTGAAGACCGCATTTCTGCATGGTGCGATAAAGGAAGAGGTATATGTGGAGCAACCTCTGGGGTTCGATGTCCAGGATCGAGACACCCATGTCTGCAGGTTGAAGAAGGCCCTCTATGGGCTGAAGCAAGCACCCAGAGCTTGGTATGAGAGGATAGATAGCTACTTGATGAAGCTGGGCTTCACTCGAAGTAATGCTGATCCAAACCTTTACTTCAAGGGGAATATATCGTTGATGCATGTGTGGTCTGATTATATCTATATGTTGATGAAGATATCTCTCCCCAAATTGTTTATTGAAGTTTGAACTGATAATAAATGCTTAGTGCATATTCATATACAAGTCTTTTGTTGGCAATTTCCTTCTGCCAATTAGTTTGAGGATGAGGTGAAATAGAGAACTGCAATGGACAATCGATTGTCTTCCTTATGAATCAACAAGAATGATTTAAGAATGAAGTGTCCCATTATGAAAGAACGACAGTGATAGCCTGAATGTTAAAATTGGCAACTAGG
Source organism: Pinus albicaulis (assembly GCA_034641835.2). Taxonomy (NCBI): domain Eukaryota; kingdom Viridiplantae; phylum Streptophyta; class Pinopsida; order Pinales; family Pinaceae; genus Pinus; species Pinus albicaulis. The sequence goes on along the minus strand of CM076584.1, from coordinate 470,369,167 downwards.
GCCAAACTCCACCTTGGACAACTCATATGATGGTGATAATATTTTTATTGAATTCCTCTTTCCGAGAGGTGCAAGATTGATCTAAAGATCATCTTGTTTGGATGAGCAGACGTGAGATTTTGAATTTAATTCTCACACGTGCAAATTGTCAAGGTTGGCTAGAAGTCTAATGAAGGCTCATAAGCCCCAACAGATGTGTCTCCACTCCCAATGAATTGTATAAATAAGAGAGACCTCTTCGTCATTTTGGACGTCACCACTCAACACATTCTCTCTCCTCTCTTGATTGGGTCGTACAACAGGAGCAAATTCCTCACACGTGTGGCAAGGGTAGTCGAATATTTCAGGCATAAATCGCAAAATTGTTTTTGCACAAACTACAACAGCGTTTACCGAGGGCCAACTTCACTGTTTTGACTGCGGTTTTCCGTAGTTCCTTAGATCTTTTTAGGCCACATCTCCTGGCACAAAACCGAGGCAATTGGAGCAGGTTGAACTGTGTTGACCGCAACATTGACTTAACGAATTTGTCTGTGTTTTTCAGAGTTGTGTTGGGTTGTCTTGGACTGTCTTTGAAGGCCGAATTGACTAGGTTTGACTGAGCTAATTTGGAGGAGTATTTCTGCTGGTTTGACCAGCGTTGACTTTTTGGTTAGGGCATCATGTTGACTACTGTTTGATTGGACTGTTTGATAGTGATTGGGCAAGTGAATTTTGTGTTATGTACTCTCTCTCTCTCTCTCTGCTGAACTTTTGAAGAATAATAAGAAGATTTTATCAAAGGGTTTTCCCACCATTGGGGTTTTTCTCTGGCATCCGCCAAATATTATGTTCTCTTGTCTTGGCTTGTTTTCTGTTTATTGTTTATGTTCCATCTGCATTTACTATCAAGTTAATGTGATTGCTAATATGGAAATTGATATTGGGCTAATAAGAAAAGATTGAAGTAAATTGCTCTTAAGCATAGAACATACCATTGCTATCTAAAATTAACATGGTATCAGAGCTCATGTGAAGACAAAGCCCAAGCAAGAGTGAGAAGAGCAATCATTGAGATTTGTTGGACAAGGACAAGGGTCAATGGCTTCCTCATCTTATTTCAAATCTGAGGACAGGCTCAATGATAAGAATGATTATCATGCATGGAAGATGTCTCTTGACTTAACTTTGGAAGAAAATGAAGTCATGGATTATGTGCAGGAAAGATTGTTGAGCTTCGTATAAATGCACCGACTGCCACTAAGACAAAGTACAAGAAAGGAGAGGTCAAAGCCAAGAAGATCATCAAGGATTCTATTCAAAAGCATTTGGTTGCTTACATCTCCGCGCTGGGCACATTTAAGGAGATGTATGACAAGTTGGTTAGCATGTTCAGGGCTAGCAACGCAAATCAAATCCTCTTTCTCAAGAAATAGAAAATGATCTTCTATCCATTGGAGAGGTTATTGCTGACCGGGAGCTCCCTCTTATTGCCCTTGGAGGTCTTCCCCGAACATGGGATGTATTCAATACCACCATCCTTAACAATGACAGGATTCCAGGTTTTGATGAATTGTTGACTAGATATGGTTTGAGGCTAATCATGCACACAAACACACTAGAAACCATCAACTTACAAGCACTTTGCACAACAGAAATCTTCAGCAGTGAAATCAATTTAGCACACAAAGATTTGAGCCCAAAGCTTGATTATTTTATTAATTCGTCAATAAAAGAATCATGGGGCTACTGTACCAAGGATCATGGCCCTCGATCACTAGTACAACTAGTATACATAGTATACAAATTAGGGCTTGCAATCTGCTACTTTAGATTTGCAGTTTCCCCAGAAAAATTAGACAAGAACAAACACATAACTTACTTGCTGGAGAAGCCCTTCAGAAGCCCTTCTCCTTTAGCTTTTTCAGTCCACATTTGCCTTGACACATGGCAGCTCCTTTGCCTCCTCTACACACTTGCATTTCCACCGCACAAAATGCATCAGCTACTCACAGTGACCTAGATCCTCTAGGGTCAGTGTATATTAGCCCTCGAAATACACTTTGTTCACAACTTCTTTTATGAACAAACTTTTGAATATACAGAGATCTCTCACTGACATACTATGGCTAGCATACTGATCTCAGATCAACCCTTTCTCAACCTTTGCTGCTTCAGCTAGTCACCAAACTACCCTTGGTCTACTCCTTACGTACTGTCCAACCCATCTGAGCAATTTGACCATCCTTTAACTGAGCTTCGGACTCTCCATTTGTAGAAAATTTAATACAATTATGTATTGTCTGGATTCTCCTGATCTAACAATTATATGCCACTGTTAAATACATAATCCTTCTACTAAAATCTTTGTGGAAATTTAATTGCCAATTGCAAACACATGAAGAAAGATCAATCACACATAACACGTGTTTTTATCGGGAAAGCATAAAGCTAAAAACCCCACTATCATATATTATGTATATATCATGGATCATGAAACAATCTCATACAAAACTCTAATCCAAGAGCTCTCAGTACAATATATAGTCGTCTCACACTGTCATACAAAAATTGGTAAATACATGCGCCAATTTATTGCCTCTTGACAACTTGCCTCCACTGCGCAATTCCCGCTGATCACAATCCCTAAATGAATGAGATCTTGCTTTGCCTTGACTGCGCAATCCTCATTGGGATCTCCAATATGTGTGTGGTTGCAAGAGTGCACCCACTAATGTCACAACTGATAGTCAAACTGTCCTTTTCACCTATCTCTCAACTGGGTCTCCACTGGATGTGATATGCATGTAGTTAACAGTAGTAAAACTTCAGTTGCATGTGAGATCACTCCATGTGAATTAATTTAATATTTAATTCACCGATCTCTCACTAGTGTATCTTGAGTTTAACTCACAATTGAGTTTAACTCACTTAACTGAGTTAAACTACTTTACAACTCACATAACTACACATCCAACTCTGTTACAACTTCGAATCACTCAGTTACAACTAAGTCCACTTGCATGTCCCACCAACCAACCTTAGAACTTGAAATTCCTTCCGCTAACTGGTTTTCCACATCAGTTAACTGAAATCAAGTGCTTCAAGAGAATAGATTATTATTTATTGTCTGATTATTATCAAGTGATAATAATAATCGACATGCATTCTATTTTTGGACATGTGATCTATAAATAGACTTTGCACATGCATCTAAAAATAGAACCTCATCTATAAATAGAATTTGCTCAACCATTTATAAATAGACTCTCGCTATAAATAGAATTTGCTCAACCATTTATAAATAGACTCTCGCTATAAATAGAATTTGCTCAACATTCTAAAAATAGGCATACACCTAAAAATAGCGTGCAGGTCCCACCTAGTGTAGGTGCTTAATTTTCACTAGGATCATCATCTTGTTGAATGTCAACACTCCCTCTCACCAAGAAAGGGATTATCCTTCACCCCGATCCTGTCTCTATGGTATTCAAATTTTCTTCTGGTGAGCGCCTTCATCAGAATATGTGCATCCCGATCTTCCGTAGGAATGTACTGCAGCAACATGATCTTCCGCTGCACACAATGTCTGATACGATGATACCAGATATCTATATGCTTAGATCTATCATGAAACACAGGATTAATCGAGAGTTTAATGCAACTCTTATTATCACAATGAATCACTGTAGGATCTAAATGAGAACCAAACAAACCAACCAGGATCTTTCTCATCCAGATAGCCTCACATGCAGCTTGACTTGCTGCCATGTATTTCGCTTCTGCTGAACAGAGTGACACGAATCTCTGTTTTCTGCTGTACCAAGAAACACCTATAGATCTGATACTGAAGACCCCTCCTGATGTGCTCTTTCTGTCTGTTGGGCTACCTACCCAATCTGCATTCGTGAAGCCATGCAACTTCACCTCATCCATCTGTCTGTACCATAAGCCATACTTAGATGTGCCCTTGAGATATCTCAGGACATGCTTGCCCGCCTTCCAAAAGAGCTTAGTAGGCTTAACCATCGCTTGACTAAGCTGGTTGACTGCATAGCATATGTCCGATCTTGTATTTACTAAATACACTAGCAAACCCACTAATTGTCGACAAACAGTAGCATCCACTACCTCTCCAGATGTAGCGTCCTCTTTCCTCCAGTTTCCTGGAAGAGGAGTATCCATGGGTTTGCAGCCCTCCATGTGAAACTTACCTAGTATCACCCTTGCATACTTGCCTTGAGACACAAAAAGTTCACATTCTCGCTGCCATATTTCCAATCCAAGGAAATAATGAATGAGGCCATATCCTTCATCTCAAACTCCTTTGGAAGGTCCTCCTTGCATGAGTGTATCAGCTGCTCATCACCAGTCAGTATTAAATCATCAACATAAAGAACAATGATTAAAAGCTTACCCTCCACCACAATTTGGTATAGGTTTGCATCTGCCTCACTCTTGGTGAAGCCAAGTCCGGTGAAATAGCTGTCGATCCGAGTGTACCAAGCACGGGGTGCTTGCTTCAACCCATACAACGCTCTTTTGAGTCTGCATACATGCGACTCGTTGTTGAAGATCTCAAATCCTTTAGGCTGCTCAATGTACACTTCTTTCTCAGTGATCCCATTAAGGAACGCAATCTTCACATCCATCTGATGAATGTGCGAACCCATCTGCGCTGAGAGAGCAAGGATGGTCCTTATGGAAGAATATCGTGCGACAGGTGTAAAAGTTTCTTTATAATCAATCCCCTCGATCTGTGAGAAGCCCCAGGCATAATAAATCCCATTAGCAGCTTGCTTTACCTTGTAGATCCATCTTGAACCTACCATTGATATATCAACTGGCCTTGGAACAATTTCCCAAGCATTGTTTCTGACAATGGAGTCATACTCCTCCACCATTGCATTTACCCATGTGGGCTCCTGCACTACTTCCTGAAAGGAAGATCGCTCAGTCACAATACATTTGCTCATGAGAGCCATGTATCCAGTGAATCGGTCAGGAGACTGTCTCTGTCTGCGCTATGAAGTAGGGACTCCTACATTCTGTGCCGCATCAAGCTTCAGCCTTTCAACTTTTGTGGTACGCCTTCTGCCAGTTTTGATGTTTGGCTTTGCGTGAGTGGATTCCTCCACTCCATGAACCTCCTCCTGTCGCTGATCCACATCTAGAGACATCTTTGGGAACCAAAAGTTCTTCCTCTGCATGTAAGTCTAGCTCCCTCTCAAGCGACAACTTCATGGCTTTCTCCTCATTGAATTTTATATCCCGTCGTACCACAGTCATTCCACTGTTTGGCAAATACACACGATAATTATGGGGTGTTTCTGTGTACCCCACAAATATCCCAACTTCAGCAGTCGGCTCCAGCTTCTTCTTGACGTTCTTGGTCACATGCACATAAACAGATGAGCCAAAAATCTTAAAGTGAGAAACATTTGGTTTCTTACCAGTAAAAGCTTCTTCAGGTGTACTCATGCCAAGTACTTTATGAGGACAACAGTTTTGCACATAAACCGCAGTGTTGCATGCTTTCGCCCACAAATGCATTGGTAGGCCCTGATCATGCAGCATCGCTCGCGCAACACCCACGATCGTTCTGTTCTTCCACTCCGCGACCCCATTTTGCAGTGGGTTATGAGGCATTATGAGTTCTCTTAGAATTCCTTCTTTGCTACAGAAGTCTTTGAATTCGTTCGAGATGTATTCTCCACCATTATCGCTCCGTAGAGCCTTCACTTGCTTCCCCGACTCTTTCTCAACCAATGCCTTAAACTCACAGAACTTTGAGAATGTTTGATCCTTCTTCTGCATGAAGAAGATCCAGCATTTACGAGAAAAGTTATCAACAATAATAACATAATACTTGTGTTTTGCTGTTGAAGCAATCGAGAATGGTCCACACACGTCTGTGTGAACTCTCTCCAGGATCACCGAAGCACGGTTCTCCTTTTCATGAAACTTGGACTTTGCATACTTCCCCATGGTGCAACCCTTGCACTTATCTAACTGAGCAAGTGTTCCCATTGGAAGTCAGTAGATATTTGCTGCATGACTTTCAAAGCTCCATGATGAAGATAGCCCAATCGCCTGTGCCATGATTCGCCCTCATCCCGACTCACCACTTTTTCTGCGTTGCCCATCATTGCAACGCAGCCTTCTACCTCCAGCTTGTAGAGATTCTGAACTCGAATCCTTATCCTCTTGGCTTGACCTGTTGTTTTATGTCACAGGAAAGCTTTTCCATCGTTGAAAATAATGTCATAGCCTCTCTCCTCCAACATTGCGACTGAGACTAAGTTTTTCTTCAGGCCTAGAACATGCATAACATCTTTCAATGGAAATGGTTTACCTGACTCCCTCTCAAAGGTAATGGTATCAATGCCAGTCACACTGTATCGTCGGTCGTCACCCATCTCTATATGCATTTGGAGATCTTTCTCCTCCAAGTCACTGAAAAGCTCCTTATCTCCCGTCATGTGGAAGGAAGCACCACTATCAAGATAACACATCAATCCCATTGCGCTTGAAACCAAGCATGCGATCAAAGAGAAATCAAGTTCAAATTGCGAGGCAAGAGCCTCACTAGCTGCAGCTCCAACGACCTTCTTGTTCTTCTTTTTCTGTGGGCAGTTAGTGGCAGGATGCCCATGTTCGTGAAAATGAAAACACTTCACCTTGGACATTATCCAGCTTCTTGCCTTTAGACTCGGATTTTGAGTGGGATTTCTTCCCCATCCCTTTTCTTGCCTTGGCAGCTAAAGCACAATCCTCTTCATCATCATGGTTTGATGAAGAGCCATCTCTGGTGTTTCGCCTGAACTCTTCCTGCACTAGATCTGACCACAGTCGTTCCCAATTCGGTGGTTTTTCCCGTGCGTTGACAGATTCTTGATAACTGTGCCAACTCTTAGGAAGTCCAAGAGAGCTAAGCTCACCAAATCATCATCAACAACTGTGTTAAAATTGGACAACTAGGTCCAAACTCAATGTTGTGATGCTCAGATGAAGACACCAATATTTTTATTGGGTTCCTCTTTCGAAGAGGTGCAAGATTGATCTAACGATCATCTTGATCCGATGAGCAGAACATTTATTTTGAATTTATTTTTAATACTTGGTCGGCCTTAAGGTTTTACACCTCCGGCAAATGTGTCACACACCCCCAGTGATTGATATAAATAGAGTCAACGTTGGAGGACATTTCACTCATCTCCTCATCACACATATCTCTCTCTCCACTTTTGATTGGTTCGAGCTCCAAGGAGGCGAATCTGCGGCTCACAAGTGGGAGAAGGACGAAGACTGTTTTTGCTGCAGCTAGGGTTTGACTAGCGTTGACTTTGGTCAACGCATGGTCCAAAGCAGCTGATTTTTGGCATATACTTCGATTTATGCAGTCCGTACATTTTGGCACAAGAATCGAGGTCAAAGGTTGACTGAAGACCGAGCTGTGTTGACTTTTACTTGCTTTTGGGCAGCATTGATTTTTCTGGGGTTGACTTTGAGTTGACCGGTTTGTTGTTTTGAGGGTTGTTGTGACACATACTGGGCTGGCTGACCAAGGAGACTTTGCTGGTTGAAGCATCCTGCTGATCGCTGTAATGCAACAACAAATATATATATTTTTTTGGCTTGTCTTCTGTTGATCCACTGGTATGTTCTATTAGCATTTTACTTAATGATTTATGTGATTGCTATCTAATACTGAAGAGAAAGTAAAGTTGCATCAAACATAGAACATTGTCACAAATTTACATGGTATCAGAGCTGAGGTGAAGACAAAGTCCTAATTTGTAGCAATCACCAAAGAAGTAAATGGGTTCCACAAACTATGGCTTCAAGGAGGATGACAAATTGACTGGGAAGGATGACTTCCATGCTTGGAAGATAATATTGGATCTCAAATTGGAAGACCAAGATGTCATGGTCTATGTGTAGGGTAAAATCCAAGAACCTCCATCCACTGCTACTGCTTTTGCTAAAACAAAGTACAAGAAGGGGGAGATCAAAGCAAAACTGATGATCAGGGAATCCATTTATAAGAGTCTGGTGGCCCACATCTCCGAGCTAGGTACATCCAAAGGGATGTATGATAAGTTGGTCCTCATGTTCAAGGCCAACAATGCAAATCAAGTACTATTCTTCAAGAATCAATTGAATAATCCGAAGAAAGGCAGGGATGAGTTTGTTCAATCATACTTTCTGAAGCTGACCGAGATTAGGAACAATTTGCTGGCTATTGGGGAGACAATAGCTGATCGAGAGATGGTACTCACCGCACTTGGAGGGCTCCCATCCGAATGGCATGTGTTCAACACTACCATTCTAAATAATAATGTGATACCTGACTTTGATGAAGTACCATCGAGATGCGTACAAGAAGAGACAAGAATGAAGTAGTATGGAAATGAAGGAAATGCTGCCTACGCTGCTCATTCTAGAAAGAAGAACTTTGGTGGTCCAAAGAACAAAGGAAAAGCAAGGGCCTAAGGAAAGAAGGGCAAGTGTTTCACTTGTCATAGGCCAGGTCACTATGCTAGAGAATGTCCTTTCAAGAAGGATTATCCCGATGGTGATGTCAACAACAACAACCAGAGGAATGGCAATCAAAGGAACAACAGGTTCAAGGGAAAGAGGAAGGCTCCCTCCAGTGGAAATGATCAACCTTTCAAAAGGTCAAGAAACTCCAGGTATGAGGAATCAAATGTTGTTGATAAAAGAAATGAATACATTTTTGTATCTCCACCCGACACTATGGATGTCTCGTTGATAGATAGTGGTGCCTCAAGACACATCACTGGGTTCAAAGAAGCACTCTCTGATATGGTTGAGAAGGATACTAATGTGGAAATTATCCTTGGAGATAATGCCACATATCCCGTGAAAGGGACAGGGACTGTGACCCTCCACTTGTCTCAAGGTCAAGTCCTCCACTTGCAAGATGTACTCTATGTACCAAATTTGAAGAAGAACCTTGTGTCTATATCAGCCATGGAAGACAAAGGTTTCAATGTGGCATTCACTGATGGAAAGGTGCGCATGTGGAAGAAGAGCTTCAAGGAAGCTATCACGATTGTGTTTAGAGTTGATACACTCTACCAAGTTGGAGGAAGTCCACTGGGAGCGATGACATGTGATACTATCCGACAGACTGAACTATGGCACCGGAGGTTTGGACTCCTTCACTACAAAGCCCTTCCCGAAGCAAGGAAGGTGGTGACAGGGATGCACAAGTTTTCAAATAATCATGAAGGTGTATGTAAGGGTTGTGCCAAATGAAAGCATACAAGGGGACCTTTCCCCTCGAGTGTCACAAAGACATCTGATGTATTGCAATTGATCCATTCTGATCTATCTGGTATGCTGCTCGTGACATCCTTGGGAGGATGTTCTTATTATATGACGTTCATAGATGACTTCTCTCGCAAAACCTGGATATACTTATTAAAGAAGAAGGTTGAGGCTTTCATGTGGTTCCGTACCTTCAAAGCCTTGGTGGAATATATGACAGTGAAGAAAATCAAGATTTTGAGAACCGACAATAGCACTGAATATGAGACAAATGAGTTCAAGGACTTTTGCAGAGAAGCTGGCATCAAGAGGGAGACCACAACTGTCTATACTTCTGAGCAAAATGTGTTGCTGAACGAAAGAACAGGACCATTGTGGAAGCTACCCGTGCCATGCTATGTGACCGAGGTCTACTGAAGTTTATGTGGGGAGAAGCTGCGAACACTGCTATGTACATACAAAACCGATGCCCGCATTCTGCTCTAGACTCCCAAACTCTCGAAGAGGTTTTCTCTGGTAAGAAACCTGATGTCTTACATTTTAGAGTTTTTGGATGTCCTGTTTATTTTCATGTGCCGAAAGAAAATAGGAGCAAGCTGGATGCTTCTGGGAAGAAAGGAATGTTTGTGGGCTACAATGAAACTTCGAAGGCCTATTGAGTCTATGTGCCTAGTCAAAGGGAAGTGGAGATATGCCACGATGTCACCTTTGACAAAGATACTTCCCTGAGGAAAGTAGTCAATTTCGAGATCTAAGGAAGATCATGAAGCAAGGCCTGGAAATCAAGAAGAATCGAAGGATGAGACGATGCCTGATGTTGAAGGACCGATGGACCCGATTGATCCACCTCCTTCATTGGGAAAGAGACCATCATGGTTCAGGGACACTCTCGAGGATGCCGAGGGACATATGGCCCCAAGGGGGACATTCTGTGAAAGTAAGAAGTCGAGTAGATACCATGGGTATCTAGCAGCCATGAGTACTATTGTACAATCTGAGCCTGGATCTTTTGAGGAAGCCGTAAAGCATAAAGTCTGGAAGGATGCTATGCACGAAGAGTATGAGTCCATAATGAAGACTGATGTCTGGGATGTGGTTCCAAGACCGAAGGACAAAGTAGTTGTCACCTCGAAATGGCTCTTTAAGATCAAGCATGGATCTGATGGAAGTGCTGAAAAGTTCAAGGCAAGGTTCGTTGCCCGTGGCTTCTCTCAAAAGGAAGGCATAGACTATGATGACATATTTGCACCCGTGGCTCGATATACCACCATTCAATCTATTATAGCCCTTGTTGCTACGCAAGGATGGAGTCTCCATCAGATGGATGTGAAGACCACATTTCTACATGGTGTGATAAAGGAAGAGGTACATGTGGAGCAACCTCTAGGGTTCGAAGTCCAGGATTGGGACACCCATGTCTGCAGGTTGAAGAAAGCCCTCTATGGGCTGAAGCAAGCACCTAGAGCTTGGCACGAGAGGATAGATAGCTACCTGATGAAGCTGGGCTTCACTCGTAGTAATGCTGATCCGAACCTTTACTTCAAGGCTGTCAGGGAGAAGCCTCTCATTCTGGTGCTGTATGTGGATGACCTCTTCCTGACAGGTGTTGACCCTCTCATTCATCAGTGCAAGAGGGAGCTCGCTGTTGAGTTCGAGATGAAGGACCTAGGACTAATGCACTATTTCCTAGGCCTGGAGGTTTGACAGAGACCTGGCGAGATTTTCCTTACTCAAGGAAAATACATTGTGAAGCTTCTGGGAAGATTTGGTATGGTGGACTGCAAGTCCGTGTCGACACCGATGGAGCTCAACTTTAAGAAGTTGAGCGGCAGCGCTGCTGGGCCCATGTTAGTAAATCCTACAGAGTATCGTCAACTCGTAGGGGCCTTGATGTTCTTAGTGAACACTTGTCCAGATATATGTTTTGCAGTGAACACTTTGAGTCAACAGATGGTTGAGCCTCATCACTTTCATTGGGTTGGTGCCAAGAATCTTCTGAGATATCTTCGGGGCACGATAAACCATGGGCTGAGATACACTGCCAGGAGTGTGACACTCCTTGGATATACTGATCTCAATTGAGCTGGCAATGTGGTGGATCGTAAGAGCACATCGGGATGCTGCTTCAATCTTGGTTCTGCTTCGATATCATGGATGAGCAGGAAGCAAAAGTCGGTGGCTTTGAGCACCGCAGAGGCCGAATACATTGCAGCGAGTATGGCCTGTTGTGAAGTAGTTTGGTTGCGAAAGCTCTTTAGTGAGCTGTTCGGACATGTGCTAGATACCACTGTGATACTCTGTGATAACTAGAGTGGGATTCACTTGTCCGAGAATCCCGTGTTCCATGATCGATCCAAGCATATTGATATCAGGTACCACTTTATCCGGGATATGGTACAGCGAGGCGCCGTAAGGCTCGATCATGTAGGAATTGATGAGCAGGTCGCGGATATTTGCACAAATCCCTTGGGCAAGGTCAAGTTCCTAACCTTCCGTGAGAGTCTTGGTATCGTGGAACGATCCTATGATGTGGGTCTTGTTGGACGATGAGCTCTGGGAGCTCTGGGGGGCTTTGGGGATAGCTTCTCGGAGCTATAAGCACTCACGGGGCTAGGCTTGCCGAACCTTGTGGTGCTTCTGCCCCACCGTTATGATGTTTGAGTTAGTTCACCTCTCATTATCTGTGCCCTGTACCTCTCATTTGGCCAGTGAGGTGGGAAAAGCTAGAGATTAGTAGCAAATACTGATGGACGCATCAGAGATTGCCGTACTCTCTATCTAGGATGGCATAGTCCAACCACTTGATCTGGGATTAAGTCTAGTGAGATTTCGGACCTCCTTTTGACTTTGGGTCAGATAAACCAACTTTGGGTTGGTGTGAGACTCTTTGTGAGTCCTATAGAGGTTTTGGACCTCTGGGCTGAATCTGTCAGCTGGGAATGATGTCTTTGTGACTGACCCACTTCTGTTCTGAAATAAAGAGGCAAACAAAGCAAGTTACGGCGGGATGACGCACGATGTTTGATTGCACAGGTGGATGGAGTTCTCCCTAGTTGAGAGGGAGTGTTAAAATTGGACAACTAGGTACAAACTCCATGTTGTGATGCTCAGATGAAGACACCAATATTTTTATTGGGTTCCTCTTTCGGAGAGGTGCAAGATTGATCTAAAGATCATCTTGATCCGATGAGCAGAACATTTATTTTGAATTTATTTTTAATACTTTCAAAATATGTGCAAGTTGGCCTTAAGGTTTTACACCCCAGCAAATGTGTCACACACCCTCAGCGATTGATATAAATAGAGTCAACATTGGAGGACATTTCACTCATCTCCTCATCACACATATATCTCTCTCTCCACTTCTGATTGGTTTGAGCTCTAAGGAGGCAAATCTGCGGCACACGTGGGAGAAGGACGAAAGACTATTTTTGCTGCAGCTAGGGTTTGACCAGCGTTGACCAAAGGAGCTGATTTTTGGCATAGACTTTGATTTATGTAGTCCGTACATTTTGGCACAAGAACTGAGGTCAAAGGTTGACTGAAGACCAAGCTGCGTTGACTTTTACTTGCTTCTGGGCAGCATTGAATTTTCTGGGGTTGACCGGTTGGCTGCTTTGAGGGTTGTTGTGACACATACTGGGTTGGCTGACCAAGGAGACTTTGCTGGTTGAAGCATCCTGCTGATCGTCGTAATGCAACAACAAATATATATATATTTTCTAGCTTGTCTTCTGTTGATCCAGTGGTATGTTCTGTCAGCGTTTTACTTAATGATTTATGTGATTGCTGTCTAATACTGAAGAGAAAGTAAAGTTGCATCAAGCATAGAACATCGTCACAAATTTACAAGCTGTGATTCCCACACTCCCCAGTTCATCCCGACATTGGACAAACTTTGTGAGACACTTGGGAATATTGTCGCCCTTCTCCATATTGATCTTTCTGAGTTTATCCTTCAGTGCCAATTTCCTATGGTCATTGCTGCTTTGGAAAAGCCGTCAAAGCCTTCCACATAGCAAATGGAGTGGCTGTCCCATGAATGCTTGAGACAATATGGTCTCGCACACCTTCCAACATAATCCTTCTCGTCTTCGCTACTTTCTTTTGCCAGGCGTCATGTAATGCAATATTCGTTGAAGTGGGCTTAGGAACATCACTGTCGATGAATTCCTTCAAGCACCGCCTCCATCCTGTGCTTCTAGGCAATGTAGTTCGAGCTACCCTCGAGTGCATACTCTAGCCGCAAGCCATTGAAAGCCATTTCGATGTTTACTCAACTATCGCACCAAGAAATTCTTGCAGCAAATTCTAATTGTTTCCACCAACAAACTCAGCTACTTCTTCAAAATTGCAATATTCTTTGCTTCGATACCATGTAGAAATTTTAATACAATTATGTATTGCTTGGATTCTCCTGATCTAACAATTATATGCCACTGTTAAATACATAATCCTTTTACTAAAATCTTTGCGGAAATTTAATCGCCAATTGCAAACACATGAAGAAAGATCAATCACACATAACACAGATGTTTTTACCGGGAAAGCATAAAGCTAAAAACCCCACTATCATATATTATGTATAAATCATGGATCATGAAACGATCTCATACAAAACTCTAATCCAAGAGCTCTCAGTACAATATACAATCGTCTCACACTGTTATACAAAAATTGGCAAATACATGCGCCAATTTACTGCCTCCACTGCGCAATCCCTGATGATCACAATCCTTGAATGAATGAGATCCTGCCTTGCCTTCACTGCGCAATCTTCATTGGCATCTCCAATGTGTGTGTGGTTGCAAGAGTGCATCCACTAATGTCACCATTGATAGTCCAACTGCCCCTTTCACCTATCTCTCAACTGGGTCTCCACTGGATCTAACATGCATGTAGTTAACAATAGTAAATCTTCAGTTGCATGTGAGATCACTCCATGTGAATTAATTTAATATTTAATTCACTGACCTCTAGTGTATCTTTAGTTACAACTAGTTACAACTAGCACAATTGAGTTTAACTCACTTAACTGAGTTAAACTACTTTACAACTCACATAACTACACATCCAACTCTGTTACAACTTCGAATCACTCAGTTACAACTAAGTCCACTTGCATGTCCCACCAACCAATCTTAGAACTCGAAATTCCTTCAACTAACTGGTTTGCTACATCAGTTAACTGAAATCAAGTGCTTCAAGAGAATAGATTATTATTTATTGTCTAATTATTATTAAGAGATAATAATAATCGACATGCATTCTATTTTTAAACATGCGATTTATAAATAGACTTTGCACAAGCATCTAAAAATAGAACCTTTTCTATAAATAGAATTTGCTCAACCATCTATAAATAGACTCCCGCTATAAACAGAATTTGCTCCACATTCTAAAAATAGACATACACCTAAAAATAGCCTGCGGGCCGCACCTAGTGTAGGTGCTTAATTTTCACTAGGATCATCATCTTGTTGAATCTCAACACCATTGTCCTCTCCAGATCCACGACCTTCATATCAGTTCTTCTAGCCCTTATTACACTACAGATCTGCCTTAACCAGGTTTCCAGATCTCAGTTCAGACCCCGGCTACATCATTTAGCGATGGATTTGATCCTCGGCTCTGCTAAACTGACTCTCGGTCCACCTGAATCTGGGCTCCTCAGTTCTGGCAGTGTCTGGCCATACTAGGCCTCAACCACCCTGCAGCTACTTGATCTGCCCCTCCTCCTGCACTTGGCCTAACCAGAGACCCTTCTTCCTGTCCTTGGCACATCCAGATCTAAGCCTCGGCCTACAGATCTAAGTCCTGTAGGTGTCAGCCTGACTACCTCGGATCAGGCCTGTTTACGTTTGATGTAGGCCATTTTTTGGCCCTTTCTGCTACAGGTCGGACCCTTTTGTAGGCTGCAGCTACCCCATAATTTTTGCTGTGGCCTCTTCTTTTCAACCATAGATAGAACTGTCACATGGTTGCGGCTGGGTTCTTTCAGCCTCAGCACCAAAACTCCTTCACTTGCAGTCACTGGCCCGAGGAAACTTGGTCATGCTGCAACAGAAATACTCGCCTTCTTCATGGATCCAGCCCTACCCTTTTCCAGCCCTACTGGTCCTCTACACTTGCTCCTCTAGGGCTGTCCTGTGGTTACATCCTTTAGCCTTCACACACAATGAAGTACTTCTCATTGATGTGTATCATGAGCCTCTTCTTAGGCTCCGTATATACTTTTCTCCAGGGTCAGTTAGGAAACCACTAGAACTTAGGGTTTTCGCTTTTTAACCCTTGGAATAAATAATTATTTTTCTTTGGTCGAAAAGCCCATCTTTTGGGTAAATTGCCCAACCAACAACTTTTGGTGGGTATCCTTCTCGAAAATACCTTCCAAGCTACCCAAAAATCCAACAAGTTGCTGGGGAACCTGTTGCTGCCAGTTTCCAACTTTTGGAAGCTTTGGAACTTGCAGGAAATATTTCAAAAGCAAGGGGAGTGGTTCCTGTAATTTCTGAAAACTTTTAGTTGAGGGACATGCTTCTCCCAATGACGTTCCCAGGGCACTCCACACATTCCCAGTTGTTTGTGGCCCAAATTATCTCTGTTTTGTGCATTTTTCTGCTAGTTGACAGTTCCACATCAACCAAATGAACTGCCAGCTATGATGGATGTACCCTCCGTTGTGAACCTTGTGCATTTGCCTTGTTTGCATTCATCAAGTCCTAGTTGGGTCAATTGATTTGCAGGTTAAATGGCTGCTGTTTTATTTTCCATAGATGTTTGAAGTCCTTTGTTTTAATGGCTGTCATGTCTCAAGTCTAGGGAATGTCTTGGCTATTCAACTATTCTTTTTGATTCATTGTCAATGGCTTCATGTCAGTTTTATTTTATCGAAGAATACTCGGTTGTCTGGAAATTTTGTTCAAGTACTAGGTCAATTGGGCCTTTCCTTGTCCATCTGGTCAAAATTCAAACTTTTTCTTATAGCAAAATATATTGGCAGCTATTATATGTAAAAGAAGAAACTAAAAAGGACAGTTATACTGTTATAATATTGATATTATATGTACAGTTTTATGTTAATAATAGTTTTATGCATATCCATATTAGGTCCTCTATTTTTTATATGATGTGGTTCATGGACACTGGAGATCGGTGACCGCTACGTCCATGGAAACGGTACTGGTTAGATCCATCCGAAGGGATCAGTCCCGCTGGCTCATTTTGAAGCCTAACCCCAAGGGTGTCGAGGAGAATTGACCCCGTGACCTCTCATAGCGAGGTGCTTATGCGAAGGGTACTCGATGAATTGAGCTAACCCTCGGGGCTGATATTAGGACCTTATTAATATAAGTAGGTATTAATTATTGCACATGTTTTAAAGAGTATTAGAGCTCCTTAATACCTGCACTCCTCCAATTCTCCCCTATTTTTAAATTTTTTAGATTTTTTAATCTATATTATTGCGGCTCCCAATTTGTCATTTCCTGCAAATTTTGGGCAAAACATCTGGCAATTCGGGACTTGTAACTGCATTCTGGATTCTCCCGCATTTCAGAGACTTGTGCAACATTTTTAACATGATTATGCTTTTTCATTCCTCAAGTAAAGTTTTATTTTTAGGTTGTTTAAGTCCTTTAAATATGATTCACTGCAGCTTTATATCCTTCCATAGTCTGTTTCAAACCATATTACAGTGCTTAATTGTTAAAAACCTGAGACCTTCCATCTGAGTTATTTTTTACAGTATATCTATTTCTATAAAAACATTGTGATTTAGACTTACCTTGGCTAAATCTCTCCTATCCTGTGACTGTCTGTTTTTATGCAAGAGGAAATGAATGGTCTGATGCAACTTCCATGCTTTTTTGATACGATGGACTTTTCTGTATGTATGGATTGAATGACATGTCTTGTATTTTGGGGTGCTGTATTAACTTAGTTTAGATAATGAAAACATAAATATTAGGGCATGCAATAGTAGCTAGCAAATGCAGAAGGGTTTAAGTTGTTCGTAAATGTTCCACACCTTTACCATTTTAAATAAATGTAAAATTTAAATATTATGTGCCTCTTGTATGTATTGTTTTCAAGTCAATTGTAACCTATATTTTTTACAGAATCTAAGTGCAATATACAATTAACTTCTTGATTATACCTTGCAGGTATCCATATGTAACTGGTACATCAGTCTTGGGTATTAAGTATAAAGATGGAGTTTTGCTGGCATCAGACATGGGAGGTTGGGAATTCCATCATATGCTTTATAAAAATGATCCAAATATTAGTGTCTGACTTGTTTTAGTTGCTTTTTTATGCATGTGACCCTATCTATAATGATTGCAAGTCCTTACAATAATTGCATTTCTGCTTTGTTGAGTTAAGAGCATGATACAGTGAAGGGTAAGTTTGACTTAAGAAACAACGTCACACTTCTGCTTGAGGAGAATTATCGTGCATGCCAATCTAGGCCCAAAACATCCTTTCAAACTGTTGTCAAATGGCTTCAACTAAAATACTAATGACTTCATCCTAGGCTTCGCTTGGGACTTTTTAACGTTCAAAACTTCCTTTCAAATTGTTGACATAATTTCACCTAGAATATCAATGACTACATGCAAGGCTTCCCTTGGGACTTGTGACATATTTCAGTGGTGTCAGTTCAGGTTAAAGGTTTTTGACTATGTATACCCTACAGGGGCTAAGGTTCATTGCTTGTAATCCATGCATTTAGCTTCCTTTTTCAGTTAAAATTTCATCAAATTAAATGTGGGGCATTAATCATAGCTACCATATATGAATCCAGATTTGGAGTCAAACTCAACATGATTTGGGAAAAAAATTGTACTGAAAAATTATAGTTTAAAAAAAACAGGAGTAAATATCTCTCTAATATGAAAAAATATGCTACTCTCATATTAATACAGAAAATGAATTATTCTGTTTGTCATATATACAAGAGATCACGTGTTCAGTTGCTTAAGACTGAATTATGTCTTTTCCATTGAATGCTGGTGGAAAGTGTTAATAAAATTATCTATGTTCCTAATCTGCTATGCAGCCTATTAGTAGTGTTCTATTCATGTCCAATTAGGTACTTGATCATGTTTATCTGGTACAATTTCAAACTAAGAAATCACATTAACACTTGGGAGGGAAATGCTACCCAACAGATAGACTATAGATTAATTTGAATTGATAAGATGTTTGTATTAATTTTATGTAATAATTATCGAATTTTGTGTCAGTGTTAAATAACAATGCTATCAATTGACTTTTTGGTGTTTAAATAGGCATGGTCATCGACTCTTTGGTGTTTAAAGTTTAAACATATGTGACTCTTGGATTTTTTTTGCTTAAGTGGCTTCAACATAGACCAGCATGTGGGCTTCTTTTCTATTTTCTAAGGCTTTTTGACATGGTTTATCCTCTCCTTGTATGCCTAATAAGTGGCATTTCAGTATATGTATCCCCATCTTGATTTCCTTTGGCCAGTGGTTGCATATGTATCTACCATTAACCATTTGGCAATGGTTCCATGTGGGTTCTTTCAAATTCTCGGGAGCCACGAGAATGACTCTTTAACCAGTGAAATAAATCTGCAAACAGAAAAACTTATTCCTAAAAAATCAATTGATATTGAAATAAACTCACATACCTCCAAATGGGAACAAGAATCCAATTTGAAATCACCTCCAAGCCTATTGATAATATGTAGAGTCTAGCCTATTTGCTGCATTATCTGTGATTACTTGAACCACTTTACTAGGACCAACATCTTTGATTGATTGCAATAGGAGATCTGCAATGTTTTGGGAAGTTGCACCGACAGAGGAGGAGTCATGACATGTAATAAATACAGCACCACTAGCAGAAACACCAAGAACATTTATCAAATGTTGGTTTCTGATATTTGTCCACCCATCTTATACAATGGATACCCCACAATCCACCCACTCATTTGTAAAACGTGTCAAAGCTATTTGAACCCTTCTTTTTTCTCTTTCTAATAACTCTGTTCTAGCTTTCTCATAGTTGGGGGACTTGTATCCTTTTGGGGCTTCATTGATGGCCTTTACCATTTCATGCAAATAGGGAGAGCGAAGCACATTGAATGGTACACTGCAAGCACAAAGAAATCGGACTATATTTCCATCCACTTCATTCCTCCCATCAACATCAAGGAAATCCCCTATTGTTTTTTTACCTCCAGAGCTTATAGAAGTACCATGAGGAGATGAGCTACCAAATCTAGAGGTTGCATTTGATTCAGATTGAGTTTTTTGTTTCTTGTTTTTTTGTTGTGCAGTCTCCTCTATTTGGATGTATTTTCTTCTTTGTTCAGTTGAACCTTTGGGCAAATTGTTATCCCCACGGCACCCTTTTTTTCATCACTGTCCATCACCCGACAAAGACACCTCCTCACACAGGTATATGAACCACTATATGGTTTTCCTCTGTGACAACCATGAGGGCACAAAAACTTGTAGCTTCGACCACGTTTTGCTCCTTCAAGTTTGGTCACATAGTTCCACAAGGGTGTCAATGCAGCTTTCCCCTCTAGTGTTTCAATGTTCTCATCAAAATCATCCCCTTCCTCTTCAAACCCTTCCTCATCATACATTGGGTCACTCATATGGGGACCACTTTGTTTTTATTCTTCTTGTTCTTTTCTTGTATTTCTACTCCCCCTTGCCATCATGAAAACCAAGAGTGGAATGATACATAGAAGCCAAAAAAACATCATCTTTGAATGTGAATATAAGTGGTGGACAACCTGCAAATAAATGAGCAAGAAGAAAGAATGGGAAAGTGTAGGGAGAGGAGGAGAGAAAATTCAAAAAACAATGACAAAAAAATGAGAAAGTTTGGGGTTTGCACTTACCTCTTTAGCTCTTGTAGATAGAAGCCCTTTTTTACTCCTCCAAGCTCCTCCTCCTTCACTCCTAGCTTTCCTCAACTCTCTCTTCTCCTCTCTTTTCCAAGCTATCCAAAAACACAAGTGAGCAAATGAGAGGTGAAAGTGAGCTTTTAACTTTTTCATCCTATGTGTAACTCAACACTAACTCACCCCCTAACCCAACTTTAGCCAAAAAAAAAAGATCGCTTTTTTGGAGGGCGCAAGTTGGATTCGTATGGCGCTATACGGAAGCGGTCACGATCCCTATGGCATTGCCTCCAAAGCATGACGTTTCCGTATGCCGATCCGGCGTACGGATACGCGGATCGGGTGGGGTGGTTCGGAAATGGCTGGAACCGCCTTTTTCTGCCCAATCTGTGTTTTTGAATTTCGGATCCGCGTTTCATATGACGGATCCCGTACCGGATGCGGATTGGGCTTTGGAGCCCCCGGGGGGGGGGGGGACGTTTCCTCCAAAACTAGTACATTCACTTGGATAAACCCTCAGTGCGGGTTACTTCTGAATATGGCCTTTTAGGCTGCGCACTTCATGATGATGAGTGATTGAATTATTGATTGCCCCCATTACATGATTCACTATTCGATGCATACCGTTTGGATTCCCTTAGGACAATTCAGAGTTTGATCTCATAAACTGCGGATTGAGAGGGATCACTAGGTAGACTGTTCAGACGAGACCAACTATGTCATCTCCGAGAGATTGAGTTAGAGGAGCACTTCATCTTTTGTTGCTCCATTTATTATGAGATATGTAGGAGTTTTAGTTGCCCCATTTATTGTGAGATATGTGGAGATTTCATTGCCTGTTCAAGGGTTTCTAGACCATTTCCAATTTTTTCCAATACTTAGGCTAGAGATATCTACCCTTTTACATGTAGGAGGCCCTTAGTCTTCATACCAACACTCTCTAGTCTCCTCCTAGGCTGGATCTTGTTCAGCGGATTACCTCCTCTTTGACAGTGCTCCCATTAGCTAGGGACACTAAGAAGCGGACGACAACATTGCTTCCAGCTCCGGATCAATACGGGTCAGAGGGACCATTCCACCTCCGTAGAGACCTCAAAGATGTCACTAGACTGGATCCCATACCAGTAGGCAGATCAGATCACCTAGACATCAACATCCAATTATAGCAAACAGGCAGCTGCACAGTAGTAGGTCTAGATCTTACCACAACTCTTATTCAGGGCATCGTACTATTTGGCCTCAGGTGTTAGGGGAGGTAGATCTAATGGATCATGAGCCTGTGCCTCGATCCTTTCGCTCTACACGCCTCCCTCTCATTGCAGCTGCCCACAGCTGGATCCAAGTGTTTTCTCCTGTTTTCGCATATAGACTTAATGTCTCTACTTTACTTCTTGTTCTTTATATAGGAAATTTTTTTGGTATTCCTGCTTTGTGTTGACATCATTGTACTCAGCAGTCCCATTCACCTACTTTTGTGGTAATTTGTTGGACATTAATACAATTATCTTATCTTATAATTATCAAAGGAAATTAGGGCACCAAAAATGAGTGCTATCCTTCTGACCCCATGAATGTATCTGGTCCATCTGTACCTAACTAGTTGGCATATGCAGTGAACTATTGCATCATCCTATAATGTCATTGTTAGGGCTAAGGTGAAATGTTGAAATGCAGTGATGTATTTATCCTCATGCATCTGGGATATTTTTCTTTAAAAAACATAATGGTTTGATTAAATAGCCTTGAAAAATGGAAAAGAATGTAGTGTTCGATCACCTTACATCTACCAAACTTTTTTATCCCAGTGGCATGTACACATTAGTTGATTTTTGGCTGACTCACCTATGGTGTACCTATGGTGTTGCCTATCATAGTTTTATCCTAGATCTCCCGGCATTGTCATGGAGTGCCAGTGAATAATTTTGTTTTTATGAATTACTGCCTAGAGTTAGTGTCATATAAAGATTGAAGTATGGATTCTAATTTTTGAGGTAAATTTAGTTTTCTAAATCATAATCTTAACTGGAAGAAAAAGAGAGTGGGGAACTGATATGAGTTCCATTATATCTTGAAATCTTCATGCATGTAGATTTTTCAAGGCAATTAAGTTTACTGTTGTAAAGGTTCCGCTTCCATCTTGTGGGCTTTTGTAAAATTATGCTTGTCCTTTGTTGGCAGGATCGTATGGATCTACCTTACGTTACAAGAGTGTCCAGAGATTGAAGCCTATTGGTAAACATACTCTCTTGGGCGCTGGTGGAGAAATCAGTGACTTCCAGGAGATAGTGCGTTATCTTGATGAACTCATGTATGTATTTCTGATCCCATCACTATATTGTGCACTGTAAAGAAACATTCTGTGCAGTACTTTGAAATGTTCCTTTTGCACAATGATTCTAGGAAGCATGTTTAGAAGAGGAAGCATGTTTAGAAGAAATGTTCTCTTTTGTTCTGTTGGCTTAATTGAATTAATTACTATTACTGAATAAATTGTTAATTTGTTAGTTGTAACACACTCACATGCTTTTGTAAGAAAAAATTGATCATGCATGTACAAGGAACCGTCTTGAGAATTGTTTATAAGTTATGGTAAGACAATCAAAACTAATAAGACTGTCTCTGTTATCTCGTACTTGTTTAAAAGGTAGTTTAAAACTGCTAGACCCCTGATATGTAATATTTATATTAAATTTTCATTTCTCTGTTTCTACTCTTAATTATATCTGTGTCATGCTCAGACTTTATGACAACATGTGGGATGATGGCAACTCCTTGGGTCCTAAAGAAGTACACAACTATCTCAATCGATTGATGTACAACAGGAGAAATAAATTCAATCCTCTGTGGAACACACTTGTTCTGGGTGGAGTCAAGAATGGTCAGAAATACCTGGGCACGGTAATTCTATTTATTCTGTGATTTATTCTTACTATTGTTACTTTGTTTCTGTCATATTCGTCATCAATGCTTTTTGATTCTTATTTTTGTTAATATTTCTAGACCTTTTGCTTTATTGTAAATGTTTTCCATGTATGCTTTTCAGGTCAATATGATAGGGGTGCATTATGAGGAGAACCATGTTGCTACTGGATTTGGTAATCATCTTGCTAGGCCAATTTTCCGTGATGAATGGCACGAGGATATGACCTTTGAAGAAGGTGTCAAGCTTCTGGAAAAGTGCATGCTTGTGCTTTTATATCGTGATCGGTCAGCTGTTAACAAACTACAGGTAACTTGTAGCTTTGTTTGTAATGCATTCTACCTATCTCCAAACCTTCCTTATCCTAGTCTGCATACATTTTGGAATTTCATTATTTGTCAAATATCTTGAAGACTCAAAGGATCTCTACAAGGTTCAATCAAATTTTGAATGGCATCATGCTCTTGCAATCATGTCATGGCTTTGAGTTATGGAAATAATCTCTTTGAATTATGGAAATAATCTGTGAGATAAATTAGGCAAATCTACACTGGTGTGATAAAATAATAACAATAATCTAATTTTAATGTCACGGTCAAGTTAGACACCAAATTGGTGTATGAGACCCCCTTTTATTGGGAGAAGGGACCTGCCTCCGTACAACGATTTGACCATTAAAGTCGATGGAGGTCTGCATACTCTACCCTCCTCTGGATTTATAGAGCATCATAATTAGATAAGTTGGTAGTTTCGTTCCAGGGTGCTAATAGAGGTTCCTGCAGTTTCTTTGGAAAGTGGTATGTTATCTTGAGAATTACTCAAGTTACTGGCACTGCTAAAGCCAAATAAAAAGGTCAACCATATGGTTTAACCAGATTGGTTCTTCATCTTTATCGATCATTTTCTAGATTATTAAAGGGTTTTTCTGTGAGTAATAGCATGCTCAGGACTCTAATTTGGAGTCCAACTGGAAGATAACTTATCTACTTGGAAAGAAACCTAGATTTGTCCAACTCCTCGACCATTGAGGCCCTAAGGAGACAATTTGAAGTTGAGCGACCAGCTTCTTTTCAATAGGTGATCGGACCATATGCATAATACTTGTACTGAGCACATCGTAATGGAAATATCAACTTGTTTACTTCCAAAAAAGTAAAAAAAATGATTGCAGTGATCGGATTAGAGATATTGAGGAACATCTTTAGACCCACTATTTGAAAATATAACTTATCTGTCTAGAAGGCAACTTAAAAGTGTCCAACTCCTTGACCATCAAGACACTAAGGGGATGTTTTGAAGATGAGATCAATGTTATCAAAACTGGACTGGTCATTGAACCAAACGACCTCCAAAACTGGAAACTGGACCAAGTCTATCACTCCCTTAGACCTGGTCTCGCTATGAGGAAACATAGCCTTGGCTTGCTTGCCAAGCGAACACCCTTTGCACACTTCCTCTTGCTCCACACTGATCTCTGGAAAACCTGTAACCATTCTCTGTAACATAGGAAGAGCCCTGTAGTGTAGGTGTCCCATCCTCTTGTGTCAAATATCACTCTGGCTGTCACTCTCATGCATGAGAGCCTTCACCTCTCTCTTCTCAACAAATAGAGATTCTTCTCCCTTCTCCCAATTACATGCTTCTTGCTGGGATCTGTTCCTTTTGGCCCAACAGCCACTTCACCTCCCATAAAGCTGACTTCTAGTCCTTTATCTTCTATGGACAAAACTAAGGGGAGATTCTTCTCCAAACCCAGTACAAACAACACTTCATTCACCTCCATGAAACCACTTGAATCTAGTTGAAACTAAATGCTGCCAATGCCCTTGACTGCATACTTGGTATTATCATCTAGCTCTACATGTATATCTCTAGGTTCCCTGCTCATGCTGGTGAAAATGTCTCGAGATCCAGTCATGTGACAAGATGCTCCATTGTCTACAAACTAGACACCTCTCGTGACGATTTCAGAAAGGTACGACACCAAGGCAAAATTCTTCTCGACCTTTTCAGCCATCTCGTCCATCTATGCAGTGGTTGTTGTGGCTGCCTTTCATCTTCCCTTCTTCTTGTTTGGACATTGACTGACAATATTCTCGAAATTGACTTGCTCATGTCCTTCTCCTTTTTACTCTTTGAAGATCCACTTCCATTGATTCAAGTTGGCCTTCCCTTTGCCCTTCTTTGCTTGTGTAGCAAGAGCAAGCTCCTCTTTCTCCTCACTACTCCTTCGTTGTCCTCCGGTCAATGATTTCTCCTAGATCTCCTTTTGGATGAAGTCATCCCACGACCGATTCTAATTAGGAAGCTGTTGCCTAGCAAGGATGCCATCCACAAAGGTGGTCCAATACTTAATGCAACCCTTCAAAGCTACCTTCACTAGCTCCAAATCATTCACAGTCTCCCCAACAATTGAAAGCTCATCACAAGCCTTCTGGATCCTTGCGAGGTAAGATTTTACGGTCTTTAATCTGTTCATCCTGATGCTGTTTGATTTTTCCCATAACAACATCTTCCCGTTTTCGTTTTGTGCTCTGATAAAGACATGTTAGGGCTACCCATATCTGTCGTGTTGTATCCTTCTTTGATATGTGAGGAATTATATGATCCCTCACTCCATCCAAAACTGTGCACCTCGCTTTCATATCCTTAAGATTATGCTCCACTGCTAGGTTTGGATATGAAGGAACTTGGATATCTGTGTTCACAAGTTCCCACAAACTATTCATTTTTAGAATCATGGTAATATGCTCCTTCTAGGCACTGAAGTTAGCGGTCCCATCCAACTTCTTTTCATGTCACAAACTACTTAGTGATGCCATCTCAAAAATCGATCTTGGCCACAAAACCCCAACTGCAAACTTAAAAATAATTTTGTTGCCATAAAAAGAAGAAATTTGCTGCTGCAAACCTTAGTGATTTCAAATTTCTTTCTCAGAGTTATCTATAAAGTTTTGATACCATGTTAAAACTCTTAATACCATCCCAAATGTATTTTCTCACAACAATTATTTATTCCCTACAATTTATTCAATTAACCAAAATAAATTTTGAATTGTCGAAAAATAAAATCACTGTTATTTTAACCTCTAGAAATTTTATGCAGGGGAAAAAATTTCGGAGAGATAATTCGCACTTTGCAACAGATAAATACCCATAACAATTCTCCATCATTCGTTAATATGGAAAATTAGGTTTTTCAACCCACAAAATTGCAAGGAAAAATACATTTATTGGTACTCGTAGCTTGGTCCCATTGGATGAATTTGGCCCTAGGATTTTCAGCCTATTGGAAATTAGCCTTTGAAAGAATTTGGCCTAGAGAATTTTGGCCCAACAACTCGCAACAAATCGACCTTGTGCCTTCCCTTCGAGATGCCTTTGTGCCTTAGGAAATGCAACCTTTGGAAATTGGCATCTGCAATCAAATCAACCTCCCTTTCAATAATCTCCAACAATTCGACTTCTTGGATACGCGCTCAAATTGTCCTACACTCTTCTTCCTCTATGCTTCAGTGAACTGAGCTACTCACACTAGAGAAAATTCCTTTCTCATCTTCTGTGTCCTCTCTTGTTTCTTGATCTCTCCCTTAGGCTTCTTTTTTATAATCTTTATTAAGCACAAATCCATAACTGTTAAAATTGCACAACTAGGTCCAAACTCCATGTTGTGATGCTCAGATGAAGATACCAATATTTGTCTCTTTCCTCTTTACGGTGTAAGAATTAGTTAAGATTGATCCTAATCGATATCAATGAACAAATGCTTTGAATTTATTTTTAATAATTTCAAATATGTGCAGGTCGGCCTTAAGGTTTTACACCCCCAGCAGATGTGTCACACACCTTAGTGAGTGGTATAAATAGAGTCAATGTTGGAGGACTTTCTCACTCATCTCATCCTCACACAACATCTCCTCTTCTGATTTAATATGAGCTCCTTGGAGGCAATTTCAGTTCACACGTGGGAAGAAGGACGAATTTGTTGCAGCTAGGGTTTGGATGAAATTCACTGCAGCTAGGGTTTCCACGCAAGTTTGACCAGCGTTGACTTTGGTCAACGCATGGTCCAAAGAGGTTGAATTTTGGTGGAGACTTCGATCTTGGAAGGCTGTACACATTGGCACAAAAATCGAGGTCAAAAGGTTAGCTGAAGACCGGGCTGCGTTGACTTTCTTGCTGCTGTCTTGCATTGACTTGTCTGGACAACGTTGACTTTTTCTGGGTTGACTTTGAGTTGATAATATGCTGTTGTTGAAAGTGATGAAGCACATCTTGAGTTGTTGACCAGAGTCTTTACTGATTTAAACATGTCACTGTTGACTTAGGTATTTCATCCTTTTATCACATTTTTACAGTTGTCTCTTCCTATAGATCTCTGGTGTGTTCCTGTCAGGCATTTACTTAGATTGTTTATTAGCGATTCTTTGTAGTGAAAAGTAAGAGTTACTTTCTAAACATGAACATCTATATCAAAATTTACGTAGTGTCGGAGGGCGAAGTGAAGACAAGCCCTATTCCTTAAGCAATGCGGAGGGATAATGGGTTCCACCAACTGTAAGCTTCAGGGATGACAAATTGATTGGGAAGGATGACTTCCATGCATGGAAGATGACATCGGATCTTAACTTGGAAGACCAAGATGTCATGGACTATGTGCAGGGTAAAATCCAAGAGCCTCCATCCCAAACACTAACAACAACGCCAAAACAAAGTACAAGAAGGGAGATCAAAGCAAAAGCTGATGATCGAGGAATCCATTCATAAAGAAAATCATGCTCTTCTACCGAGTTATGAACTTATCTTAAAGTGTATGATAAATTGATCCTCATGTTCAAGGCCAACAATGCGAATCAAGTACTATTCTTCAAGAATCAATTGAAGAATCTGAAGAAAGGCAGGGATGAGTCTGTCCAATCATACTTTCTGAAGCTAATTGAAATTAGGCACAATCTACTGGCTATTAGGGAGACAATAGCTGATCGAGAGATGGTACTCACCGCACTTGGAGGGCTCTCATCTGAATGGCATGTGTTCAACACTACCATTCTAAATAATAATGTGATACTTGACTTTGACGAAGTACTGTTAAGATGCGTTCAAGAAGAATCAAGAATGAAGGAGTATGGAAATGGAGGAAATGGTGCATACACTGCTCATTCTAGAAAGAAGAACTCTGGTGGTCCAAAGAACAAGGGAAAAGCAGGGGCCCAAGGAAAGAAGGGCAAGTGCTTCACTTGTCATAGGCCTGGTCACTATGCTAGAGAGTGTCCTTTCAAGAAGGATTCTCTCGATGGTGATGATAACAACAACAACCGGAGGAATGGAAATCAAAGGAACAACAGGTTCAAGAGAAAAAGGAAGACTCCCTCCGGCGGAAATGATCAACCTTTCAAAAGGTCAAGAAACCCCAGGTATGAGGAATCACATGTTGTTGATAAAAGAAATGAATATATTCTGGTATCTGCCCTCTTTGTTGCATCTCCGCCCGACACTATGGATGTGTGGTTGATAGATAGTGGTGCCTCAAGGCACATCACTGGGTTCAAAGAAGCACTCTCTGATATGGTTGAGAAGGATACTAATCTGGAAATTATCCTTGGAGATAATGCCACGTATCCCATGAAAGGGACAGGGATTGTGACTCTCCACTTGTCTCAAGGTCAAGTCCTCCACTTGCAGGATGTACTCTATGTACCAAATTTGAAGAAGAACCTTGTGTCTATATCGGCCATGTAAGACAAATGTTTCAATGTGGCATTCACTGATGGAAAGGTGCTCATGTGGAAGAAGAGCTTCAAGGAAGCTATCTCGATTGGGTTTAGAGTTGATACACTCTACCAGGTTGGAGGAAGTCTGTTGGGAGCAATGACATGTGATACTATCTGACAGACTGAACTATGGCACCGAAGGTTTGGACACCTTCACTACAAAGCCCTTCCCGAAGCAAGGAAGGTGGTGACAGGGATGCCTGAGTTTCCAAATAATCATGAAGGTGTATGTAAGGGTTGTGCCGAAGGAAAGCATACAAGGGGACCTTTCCCCTCTAGTGTCACAAAGACATCTGATATCTTGGAATTGATCCATTCTGATCTATCTAGTATGCTGCTTGTGACATCCTTGGGAGGATGTTCATAGATGACTTCTCTCGCAAAACCTGGATATACTTCTTAAAGAAGAAGGATGAGGCTTTCATGTGGTTCCGTACATTCAAAGCCTTGGTGGAAAATATGACAGGGAAAAAGATCAAGATTTTGAGAATTGATAATGGCACTGAATATGAGACAAACGAGTTCAAGGACTTTTGCAGAGAAGCTGGCATTAAGAGGGAGACCACAATTGTCTATACTCCCGAGCAAAATGGTGTTGCTGAATGAAAGAACATGACCATTGTGGACGCTGCTCGTGCCATGTTATGTGACCAAGGTCTGCCGAAGTTTCTGTGGGAAGACGCTGCAAACACTGCTGTGTACATACAAAACCGATGCCCGCATTCCACTGTAGAATCCAAAACTCCCGAAGAGGTTTTCTTTGGTAAGAAACCTGATGTCTCACATTTTAGAGTTTTTGGATGTACTGTTTACTTTCATGTGCCGAAAGAAAAGAGGAGCAAGTTGGATGCTTTTGGGAAGAAAGGAATGTTTGTGGGCTATAGTGAAACTTCGAAGGCCTATAGAGTCTATGTGCCTGGTCAAAGGGAAGTGGAGATATGTCACAATGCACCTTTGAGGAAGATACTTCCTTGAGGAAAGTAGTCAATCTTCCGAGATCTGAGGAAGATAATGAAGCAAGGCCTGGAAATCAAGAGGAACCAAAGGATGAAATGATGCCCGATGTTGAAGGACCAATGGATCTGATTGATCCACCTCCTTCACTGGGAAAGAGACCATCATGGCTTAGGGACACTCTCGAGGATGCCGAGGGACATGCGGCCCCAAGGGGGACATTCCGTGAAAGCAAGAAGCGGAGTAGATACCAAGGGTATCTAGCAGCCATGAGTACTATTGTACAATCTGAGTCTGGATCCTTTGAGGAAGCCGAAAAGCATCAAGTCTGGAAGGATGCTATGCTCGAAGAGTATGAGTCCATTATGAAGAATGATGTTTGGGATGTTGTTCCAAGACCAAAGGACAAAGCAGTTGTCACCTCGAAATGGCTCTACAAGATCAAGCATGGATTTGATGGAAGTGCTGAAAATTTCAAGGCAAGATTTGTTGCCCGTGGCTTCTCTCAAAAGGAAGGCATAGATTATGATGACATATTTGCACCTGTGGCCCGATATACCACCATTCGATCTATTATAGCCCTTGCTGCTACGCAAGGATGAAGTCTTCATCAGATGGATGTGAAGATCGCATTTCTGCATGGTGCGATAAAGGAAGAGGTATATGTGGAACAACCTCTGGGGTTCGAAGTCCAGGACCGGGATACCGATGCCTGTAGGTTGAAGAAAGCCCTATATGGCCTGAAGCAAGCACCCAGAGCTTGGTACAAGAGGATAGATAGCTACTTGATGAAGCTGGGCTTCACTCGAAGTAATGCTGATCCGAACCTTTATTTCAAGGTTGTCAAAGGGAATCCTCTCATTCTAGTGCTGTATGTGGATGACCTCTTCTTGACACATGCTGACCCTCTCATTCATCAGTGCAAGAGGGAGCTCGTTGCTGAGTTTGAGATGAAGGACCTAGGACTGATGCACTACTTCCTAGGCCTGGAGGTCTCGCAGAGAACTGGCGAGATTTTCCTTTCTCAAGGAAAATACATTGTGAAGCTTCTGGAAAGATTTGGTATGGTGGACTGCAAGTCCGTGTCAACACCAATGGAGCTCAACTTCAAGAAGTTGAGTGGCAGTGCTGCTGGGCCCGTATTGTCTAATCCTACTGAGTATCGTCAACTCGTAGGGGCCCTGATGTTCTTAGTGAACACCTGCCCAGATATATGTTTTGCAGTGAACACTTTGAGTCAACAGATGGTTGAGCCTCATCACTTTCACTGGGTTGGTGCCAGGAATCTTCTGAGATATCTTCGGGGCACGATAAACCATGGGCTGAGATATACTGCCGAGAGCGTGATACTCCTTGGATATACTTATGTCGATTGGGCTGGCAGTGTGGTGGATCGTAAGAGCACATCTGGATGCTACTTCAATCTTGGTTTTGCTTCGATCTCATGGATGAGCAGGAAGCAGAAGTCAGTGGCTTTGAGCACTACAGAGGCCGAATACATTGTAGCGAGTATGGCTTGTTGTGGAGCAGTTTGGTTGCGAAAGCTCTTTAGTGAGCTGTTCGGACATGTGCTAGATACCACCGTGATACTTTGTGATAACCAGAGTGGGATTCGTTTGTCCTAGAATCCCGTGTTCCACGATCGATCGAAGCATATTGATATCAAGTACCACTTTATCCGGGATATGGTACAGCGAGGCGCCGTAAGGTTCGATCATATAGGAACTGATGAGCAGGTCGCGGATATTCTCACAAAGCCCTTGGGGAAGGTCAAGTTCCTAACCTTCCGTGAGAGTCTTGGTATCGTGGAACGACCCTATGATGTGGGTCTTGTTGGACGATGAGCTCTGGGAGCTTTGGGGGGCTTTGGGGATAGCTTCTCGGAGCTATAAGCAACCACAAGGCTAGGCTTGTCGAACCTTGTTGGTGTGTTTGGGCCCCACCGTTGTGATTTTGAGTTGGTTCACCTCTCATTGTTTGTGCCCCATATGCATCTACCCATTGAGTTCAGGGCTCATGGGAAGTACCTCTCATTTGGCCAATGAGGTGGGAAAAGCTAGAGACTAGTAGCAAAGACTGATGGACACATCAGAGATTGCCGTACTCTCTATCTAGGATGGCACGATCCAACCACTTGATCTAGGATCAAGTATAGTGAGGTTTCAGACCTCCAACTGACTTCGGGTCAGGTAAACCAACTTCGGGTTGGTATGAGACTCTTTGTGAGTCTGATAGAGGTTTCGGACCTCTGGGCTGAATTCGTCAGCCGGGGAATGATGTCTTTGTGACTGACCCACTTCTGTTCTGAAATAAAGAGGCCAGCAAAGCAAGTTACGGTGGGATGATGCATGATGTTTGATTGCACAGGTGGATGGAGTTCTCCCTAGTTGAGAGGGAGTGTTAAAATTGGACAACTAGGTCCAAACCAGTGTTCCACGGGGTCGCGTCCCCCAAGGTCGGGTGCACGCACCCCTCGCACCCGGGATGGGGAGTCTCTTGGGGGTGCGTTTCCCCACGCACCCTTTTTGGGGAGTCTTGGGGAGACGCAAGGGGGTGCGTTTCCCTAGTGTGGGGGATGCGACTCCCCAAAAAGGGTGCTTCTGGGTGTCCCCCTTTTGAAGGGGGACGCGACTCCCCAAAAAGGGTGCTTCTGGACGTCCCCCTTTTGAAGGGGGACGCGACTCCCCAAAAAGGGTGCTTCTGAGAAAGAAAAAAGAAGAAGGTAAGTTTAAAAAAAGTTTACGATTCATTATTCAATGATTCATTTCATTTCTAGCTCTTCGACCTCCGACTGACTTCTACTACTTCGACCTTAACCTCTGTGTGTCCTTGATGTTGATTTTATTTTCATTGCTAATTAATAAATTATCTATTTTTACTTTTCAGTTGTTGACCTCAGACTGATTCTTGACTCTTGACTCTTAACTATTTTTGAGTTTGAAACTTTCAGTTATATAAATTTACTATTTACTATTTAGTGTTCAAAGTTCAAACTTTAGTATCTACTATCTACTTCTAGTATGTTTTGCTTTCAATTTCGATTCTAGAATGATGAATGATGAAATTAATTTTTAAATCAATGTACATTGTAGATTGTAGAATGATGAATGATATGGAATCATGGATCAATGTATTTGAAGATTTCATTATTGAATTTATTTATTGAATGATCATTGATTATGGATGAATATTAGAATAATGAGTATCTCATATGAATGATGTATGTATCAAAATGAAAGATGAGGATGGATCAATGTATGTCATTATTCAATTCAAATATGAATTTAAATTATATCATTTGTAGATCAAATTTCAATTTTCAATGTATTGGTATTCATATTAGTATATAGTATATTATTATTAGTCTATTTAATATTTAATATTTATCCTTTCATTATTTATTATCTAACAATGAATATGAACTTGAATTATATATATAATAAAAAATTATATACCTCGACGACTCCCCGCACCCCCAAAATTTCCCTAAAATTTCAGGGTACTTCCACACGTCCCCCTTGTGCGTCTCCCCGCACCCGCGTCTCCCCGCACCAGAGTCTTGGTGGAACATTGGTCCAAACTCCATGTCGTGATGCTCAGATGAAGATACCAATATTTTTATCGGGTTCCTCTTTTGAAGAGGTGTAAGATCGATCTAAAATTGATCTTAATCTGATCAGCAGAACATTTATTTTGAATTTATTTTTAATAATTTCAGATATGTGCAGGTCGGCCTTAAGGTTTTACACCCCTAGCAGATGTGTCACAGACCTCAGTGATTGGTATAAATAGAGTCAACGTTGGAGGACTTTCTCACTCATCTCATCCTCACACATCTCCTCTTCTGATTTAGTATGAGATCCTTGGAGCAATTTCGGTTCACACGTGGGAAGAAGGACGAATTTGCTGCAGGTAGGGTTTGGACGAAATTCACTGCAGCTAGGGTTTCCACGCAAGTTTGACCAGCGTTGACCAAGTTGACTTTGGTCAATGCATGGTCCAAAGAGGCTGAATTTTGGGGGAGACTTTGATCTTGGAAGGCTGTACACATTGGCGCAAAAATCGAGGTCAAAAGGTTGACTGAAGACCGAGCTGTGTTGACTTTCTTACTGTTGTCTTGTGTTGACTTTTCTGGACAATGTTGACTTTTTCTGGGTTGACTTTGAGTTGAACATGTGGCTGTTTTGAGGGCTATTGTGACACATGTTGGGTTGGCTGACCAAGGAGTCTTTGCTGGTTGAAGCATCCTGTTGACCGCTGTAACGCACCATCACTTTTATCTGTTTCTGACTTGTCTTCTATAGATCCTCTGATATGTTCTATCAGCATTTTACTTGATTGTTTATGTGATTGCTGTAGTGAAAAGTAAAGTTGCATCAAGCATAGAACATCTACATAAATTTACACTAACCCTAATCTCCCTTCTAGAAAATCTTGAAGATCAATGTTTGAGATCATTTCTATGTCACTTAAATAATTAAATTATTTATCCTTAGAAAATGACTTGATAGTCTACAATAATTAATTGATTTTGATTGTTGTACTTTTCCTAATATAGACCTAGGAAAGATGACAAAAATCACTTACTTCACCAAGTAAGTATCTAAAGAGGTAATAAATAATCTTCTGCATGCTGAGAGTCAAGGACCTTTCGAAGCTATCATAAGCTTCAACAAGTTGCTTATGAACATGACTACAAATGTTCTATCTTTTTGCATATGCATTTGGATGCCTGTTTGAAATAAGCCTAAGAATGCCTATTCAAAATATGCTTTGTGCTGTATATTTGCATTATCAGAAAGGTTGGACATTGTTGCCACTGCTTGGATGCTTGTGGGATAGAATGCATTGGAACTATTGCCAAGTTGCCATGGGTATTGACATGACTCACAGATCAAAGGAATGAGTTCGACCAACTACAAAACCTTTTAGCATGAGTAGCCATGGATGGATTTGCTGAGTTGATTTTAGTTTTACATCAATGTTATAGTTACAAAGTTACATAACTTAAAAAATCTTTATGATAGTTAATTTAATCATTTTGTCGTAATATATTTATCATTTTATATACATTATATTATATATTAAAAAATGTGAATTATATAATTTAACATATTAAAATTTTGACATATATTATATATATAATCAAATTCAATGGTGAATTTTAATTGTTGTTTCTAGCATGGAAATTTTTAAAAGAATTTCAATGTTGTCGAATTCAAACATGAACCAAGTGACAGGTTCAATGTTATTAGAACCATAGTACAAAAAACCGGAACCGATGACCGGACCATTGGATCTAATGAATCGGGTTACGAACCGGAACTGGTCAAATCGGTACTGGTCAGATCTCAATGAACCGGTTTTAAAAAAAATACATTAAATAATTAATTTTTAATAAAAAAAACTATTTTGCGAATATAGACAAAATATGCAAAGTTTGCTTATTTATATACCTTGTAAAGGTGAATATATAAAAATGGCACCGAGTGCAATACATATAATCAAAAAAATACATAAGCAATGAGGCTCCAAATTGCCTATAAAGTCCAAAAACAATGCTACAAGCTATGAGGCCATTGGCCTATTACAAGACTACAAGTCTAGAGTCTAGACTCTACAGTGTTACAAGATTAATCATCAAATTCATCACCACCACTAGACACAGGATCATCATCGGGAGCTGCATAGACATCATTTGGTTCAGAGTCTGAGGAAGCCCTCAACCTCATCTGCAACCTCAATACCACTGCCACCAATAACAATAGAAGTGGATCTAATGGAAGCACGAGTTACTCTAGTTGCATGACTAGTGCCTTCCATTGGTTGTTTGCCTTTCCTTAATGCAGCTACCAATCCTGGGTCTGATGGCGCCACCAAATTTGCTTCATCCCCCGCTAATACTACATCAATATCAAATTCAGCCTCAAACATTGGATCTTCAATCTCCTCCACCCATTTTGATGTTGGATCAATATCATCCAACACAATGGGATCTAGATCAGGGGTTTTGTTCATCATTTGGTTCCGCCTCAAGCGAAGGTTGTATTGCATGAACACAAGATCATTAAACCGTTTATGTTGCAAACGATTTCTCTTCTTTGTGTGTATGCGCTAAAAAACAGACCAATTGCGCTCACAACCTGAAGCACTTCAAGTTTGTCTGAGGACTCTAATTGCAAACTTTTGCAATTGAGGACATTGGCTGCCAAATGACTCCCACCAATGTGCTACAAAGAAAAATACATTAATTAGTAATATAGACATTAATTAGTAAGATATTTCATTTCATTACTTATTTACAAACAATTTAACTTGAAAAGAAAAACAAATTGGAATTGCTTACCCAGTTGATCCACATCTCTTGCCATTTTGCCAAAGTTTTTTCCAAAGGTACTAGCTGCCATACTGAAAAGAGTAAGTTGTTTATGTATTTCCAACTGGTCTGCATGGATAGGGACCATGCGATCCAAGCAATCAATCAATCCACCTCTGACCTCCCCATCCCGCAGATCTCCTAGCCGAGCTTTATAATGATAATTTGGGTTCAAAAAATACCCAGCTGCATGTATAGGATGACGGAGTTGATTGTTCCATCTGTTATCAATGATCTTCCATATACGGCCGTATTTAGCTAACCTGCTCGTATCTGCTCCTTTGCCTGATCCATAGCCTCATAAATGTATCCCATTGCCAATTTCACCCCATCCACCATCCTTAGCACCTTACCTTAACAAGGGGCTCAGTAATTTTTACAAGCTTTGCAGACCTTTTCCAAAAATAATTGTCAAAGAATTTCTTTTTGGTGTCTTTTCCATCTTGTCTACGAGCCCACCGAGATTCAGTCCAATCATCAGAAGAAAACATTTTCTGCAGGTTTTTCTGTTGAGAATTGAAACATTGCAATGTGAGGAAGTGAGTTGCAAATCTCGTAATTGCAGGCCTAACAAGCTCTTTGCCCCCAGTGTTTTTTCTCATTATGCTCAATACCCATGAGTGGTTGTAAATGTATTTTGTAATGCACTTGGCATGCTCTACAATGTTTTTTACCCTGTCCACTTTGATCATGTCCTCAAGCATGAGGTCTATGCAATGTGTAGCACATGGTGTCCAAAATATGGTCCTATATTTGGACTCCAATATCTTTCCAGCAAGAACATAGTTTGAGGCATTATCTGTGATGATTTGCACAACATTATGCTCCCCCACTCCTTGAATAATCTCATCCAGAAGCTCAAATAGAAGGGTTGCATCCTTCACCTTATCAGATGCATCGACCGATCTCAAAAACATTGTTCCTTGAGGGCAAGAAACAAGGAAATTAATGATAGTGCGGTTCTTTCCATCAGTCCATCCATCTGACATGATGGAACAACTTGTTTTGAGCCATGACTCTCTACTCAGCCAAATACTCAATAATGGAAGAAATCTCTTTCTGCAAAAGAGCTCCCCTCAAATCATGCACACTAGGGCCTTTGAAGCCCTTTCCTGCAGCTATAACAGAGTCCCACCTAGCTTGGTAATAAGGTGAGCGAGCAACATTAAATGGGATATCTGCATCATACCACCATCTAGCAATGTACTGATAAGAAGTTTCTTTGGTGTCTTTGTTGCTTTTGATTTTTGGCCAAGAGGAGGAACATAGTGAAAGGGGTCATTGGTGGAAGGGATAGAAGTGGAGTCTTGAATCTCATAATCATCATACCCACTCTCTTTCATGGCTTCTATTAATTCCCTCCTCCTTGAAATTTCATCTTGGATGACCTTCTCCCTAGCCTTAGTCTCCTCAAACTTTTCAAACTTTGAAAGGTATTCTGCCCTAACAGGACCCAACACTTCATTTGGTGCATTACATGGCTTTACTTGGCCTCTTATCCCAACCATGTTTTGTTTCAATCTGAGAATACCCCCACCTCCAATAGATTTTTCACAAAATTTTCATGTCATTTTTCCATCAACCACATCACAATGGGCCCATGCACTGTCCTTGACTTTTGGAGCCATATTGATTTGAAATAATTAAAATTTGCAAAGAAATCTGCGATTTAAAAAAAATTGCAGCTAAGATAAATGGAAAACCAAGGTTAAATTTAGGAAAAAAATGCACATTGTAACCTAAAAAATTTGATAGCATAGGACTAGAGATTTGATAGCAATAGCATAGCTGAACACACGAAAAAAATTAATACATGGACAACAGTGAAATGAGGCATTTTTCAAGTGAAAATCCTTACTTGGAAATGCAAACTAGCTTCCTTAGCCTCTTCTTGAACATGCTAACTTTATTGACATCTCCAAACTATCTCCAAAATAACTCCAACTCCAAGCCTCCAAGATCACTGCTCCAACAAAAACTCAACACTCTCCAAGCTCTCAATCAAACTCACAAAAGCTCCAAATGAGATGTGTGAGACAAATGGGAGGCTGCCCTTGCTTATAAAGGATTGGTGAGGGTGTGTTTGGAGGGAAACAACCCTCTTCTTCCCTCCAAAATGACCCTAAATAGTCTAAAATGTCGTGCGTGGGTCCCTTTTGTGCCCTGGTAGCTAACTCGTCGGTTAAGGACGAAATCGGCCTGTTAGCACCGGTCGGATTGGATTTTTTGGCGAAAGCCCTCCTTGAACCCAGTTTTTAGGCCAGTTTGACCCGACTGGGCATTTGACCGACTGGTTTTGAATACTATGATTAGAATTGTACCAATCATTGAACCGTTAGACGCCCATGAATAAGATCCTGTCAAAACCGGATCAGAACTGGTAAAACAATCGGACCAAAAAACCGGTCAAGAAAAACACATAAAACATTCAAAGTTTAAAGAAAAACATATATATTCATGTGCATCCATATGAATCCAAACCATTTTACACAAATAAGCAAAAGTTATCATTTATATAGCAAGGGTGCACATAACCAAAATGGGACATAGTGCGATCCATTTGTGAATGAAAAATACATCAACAAACATGCCCTAGATGGCATCTAACATTAAAAAAAATCTTGTTACAACAAATTAGTAAATTACTACATATTGTCAAAATCTTTGCCAATTTTAGAATCTTTGTCATCAATATCATCCTCTAAGCATTAAAATAAGTTAGAAAAACATAGCATGTCAAGTTAAAATTATGTTTGAGTGATGAGTACATTTTTAGTAGGATCATGATAGATGAGTTCAACAATCAATGCCATTAACATCAAGGTACATAGAGGGGTTGGTTCACTTGACTGAATGCTAGTTCCATACCTTCTTACATGACAAAATCCGATGGAAACATTGCAATGCCCCCAAATCCTAAAATCTTAAAAAACTCATAAGTTTGCTGGGTTTTGAGTGGGATCTGAAATTCTACTTTCTTTATATGAGATCCAACGAGTTTGGAACCACTCTCAAGCATCCCAAGTTAATTAATGGTAGTGTTAAAAATTTAAGTAAAAGTTTTTGACAATTGGCAGCTAAGGGATGAATTTCCTTGAATAAAATCTCATTTCTAACTATTCTAGAGTGACTTTCTAAAAATAGAAAGTGATTATCATTTCAAGTATGACTTTTTAAAAATAGTAAATCACCATGCTTCAATTGGTAATCAAGCATAGATGATGGAAAATCACTTAGCTTATCCTTAATCAATCTTAATTGCTCAAATTTTACTCAATCATCAATATTATTGTTAATATTATTATTATTACCCTTATGATACTTTAATATTATTATAAAAAAGGAAATGCATATAATCTTTCCTACTTGGCACTCAATCATGCCACTTCGCACGTCTGTCTCTCCTTGATGGCATTCGTACACCTCTCTCTCACTTAATGATGCTTTACCCTCTCTCTCTCAATGGATTCATTGCACTCCTCTTACACTCTCTTATGCACATTAAAGAATCGTCATAAAAGATTCCTCTTATGCACTCTTCAATGCATATGCTACACTCTCCTTCAACGCATGCGCACTCCTCTTTATGGCATGAGTTACAAAGGCAAGCATACCTCCTTAATGACGTAAGTTACAAAGACATGCGTACCTCCCTAAATGGCATATGTAACTCTCCTTGAAGGCTTGCGAGTTACTCCTCTTTCATGGCTCGAACTCCTTGCTCCTCTTATATATACGTGTCTCTCTTCTTCACTACTTACTCACTTGCGCATTCTGAAAGGAGACTTCGAACTTGTGAAAGAGAGAGTTGGAGATACTAGAGAAGGATTGAGAGAGTGAGAGAGAGACTTGGAGAGTAAGAGCAAAACTTGGTGAGCCAAAGGGATTCAGTGTTTGCATCAGCTGCTGCAATCAAAGATTTTCTTTAAATTTGTGTGAACTTTTTCATTCTCTCATGCTGAATAATTGATTTCTAATAGAAGAAGAATTTGGTTGGGTTTTTCCCTTGTGGGTTTTGCCCTGGTCATTGGACCTAAATTCTCTGTGTCTCATTGTGTTATTGGCTGTTTTCTATTTTGCATATGGTTTATATGGTGTATGTTCTATCTTCAATTGCTTAACTGATATTGCAGCTTGAAGGAGTTTCAATTTTAAGTAATTGTTTCAGCATGGAACATCAAGTTTCAACAAAAGTCAGTTTCAAGAATTTAACATTACCATTAATTGCATAGCATTAGTAGGACAATATGGCTTGTACCTCACTAATGAAGTCTATTGTTTGGAATGGAAAGTAACAAATGATAGGGAGATATTTGAAATTCAACAAGATGAGAATAAATAAGAAAATTCAAAACTTAATATGGAGGATATCGGAAAATTTCTATGAGAAAAATATGAGATTTTTTTATGTGAAGTGTGAAAATGATATCACAGAGGTGAATCAATTAAATCTAAGAAAAATCTATAGCGTCAATTAAAATTGAAGATCAAATTATCTCTAATAAAGAAATTTGTTTGATTGACAAATCAACAGAAGTATCTGACGAAGATTTTATTACAACCTGAAGTTTATAAGGAATCCCCTAAAATGAAGATCAAGAAAAAACATTTTACCAGAAGAACTTATCACCATCAAAATCATGAGGCACTGCTTTAATCGGTTAACAACGCACATTACTTTGAACAAAGACAATACTTTGTTTATATTCCAAAGAAACAAAATTCCAATTTCTCTCCAAATACATAGTTAGATTGATAATAGAAGAAGTCTTATTTGAGAATCTTATCAATAGATATCTCTGATAAAAGTTGATCTAGATGAATTGATTCTTCCACAATGAATTGATACGGCCCCAAAATTTTCTTTTTATTTTGTTCCCTCTTGTGCTTTGAGGATTCTGCCTACCCACACGAGAGTACATGTAATAGACCGAAATACCATTATGATAGTTAATAATTATTTTAGAGGGTCATATTCATAGTGTAGTAACCATGACTCTTATATATTATAAATGACAGTCTTCTTGACTGCATATCACCATATATCACATGTTTAATTTTTATAATATATTTATTTTATGACGTTGGACTATATAGCCTTGTGCCTTTTTACCTTTGAATGCCTATGGAATAACCATAGTTTTAAAAGACGACTGGTTTGATCTGGTAACTGGTCGAACTGGCTGGTCAGCAAGCCAAGGGTATCTAACCGGCAGACAAACCTGGTTTGGGTACTGGTTGGTACTGTTTAGGTACCATTTGGACTATACGGCCTTGTTTCTTTTTACCTCTGAATGCATATGGAATAACCATAGTTTTAAAAGCCGGCCTCTTTGAACCGGTAACTGGTCAAACCGTACGATCTGCAAGCCAAGGGTATATAACCGGCAGACAAAACCGGTTTGGGGATTGGTTGGTACTGTTTAGGTTTGGTTGGTACTGTTTAGGTACCAAACCTCGCCACATGCATTAGCTTCCAAACTGGACCACTTTGGATCAGAAACAACCGGTTCAGACCAGTTGGTACTGTTTAGGTACCAAACCAGCTGGTTTGGTACCTAAACAGTACCAACTGGTCTGAACCGGTTGTTTCTGATCCAAAGTGGTCCAGTTTGGAAGCTAATGCATGTGGCGAGGTGGGGGACCCCTCGGCTTGGTTTTGAAATGGTTTTATGGAAACCGTGGGTTGTTGGTTTGGTACCATCCGGTCTGAACCGGTTGTTTCTGACCCAAATTGGTCTGGTTTGGAAGCTAATGGATGCAGCGAGGTGGGGGACCCCTGGGATAGGTTTTGAAGTGGTTTTAGGGAAACCATGGGTTGCTTCCCTCAAAATATACCCTCCTTAACTTATAAACGAATCCATCCCCTCCTATTTGCCTCACACCTCTCATTCTGAGATTTTGTGAGGATATGTGAGCTTGGAGAGTTTTGCAGCTACGGTCTCTAACAGCAGCAAGTTTTGAGGTTGTCATCTTGGAGCTCGTTTGCAGTCTGAGGAGTTTTCAGACTCTGATTTAGATGATGTTTATGTAGCTTCTGTTGATGTTCCCATGTCTAGTAGTGGTGATGAGTTTGATGAGAGATCATGTTGATCAGTGATTTGTACTTGTAGTAGGTCAGTGGTCCAGTAGCTTGTAGCATTATTTTTGGACTCTAGAGGCCATTTGGAGATTCATTGATTATGTATTTTGTTGATGGTATGTATTGCACTCTGTGCCATTTTGATCTATGCACTCATACCCTTACATGGTATATAGATGAACAAACTTTGCATTTTTGTCTCTAATGGTTTGGAACCATGGTTTGAAATCTTAAAAATATATATTTTTCATTTAAAATCAATTATTGTATGTATTTTTTTCAATACCAGTTCATTATATCAGATTTAATCTGGTTCCAGTTCGAACCCTGGTTTGATAGGTGGCCGGTTCGAAACCTGGTTCTGGTTCTTAAAACTATTCCTAGACAAATTTGATATGTAGGTTCTGTAACCCTTTCCAGGTGTGTGTCCATAACTTCCTTTTGAAGTAACACCTCACTGGGTTTTTATATATACACAACTCAAGCTCTTGTTTGTATCATCTCGTCTTGTATTCTTCTTGATCTTAAATCTCAGTGTTTTTTCTTGTAATTGACATCTTTCTCTTAGGCATACTTGTGTATTTCTGTTTTCAGCACTTGTTCTTGGCTTTTGCTCTATCTTTCAAGTGCACTAGACCTATCACCGTCTAGCGCGCTTGTGAGGATGCTATTACAGAATTTTGGTGAGATTTGGTTCCATTAGTTCTTCTGTTTACCTTTGTAAATCTCATCATAATACTGGGAAGGTGACAGCCATAGGTAGTGAAAGAAGAGGTAGTAGGGAAAGTGGAGTCTTGAAGGAGGGTAGTACTGTTCAGTGTTTATAAAGCAATGATGAAGCACAGGAGGGTAAGGGACCGATAGCAGTGGTGGGTCAGGAAAGGTGGTCTGATAGAAAGTGAGATTCTTAGGTTCAGCACCATTTCACGCAAAATGAGGACG
Source organism: Pinus albicaulis (assembly GCA_034641835.2). NCBI lineage: Eukaryota > Viridiplantae > Streptophyta > Pinopsida > Pinales > Pinaceae > Pinus > Pinus albicaulis. The sequence goes on along the minus strand of CM076584.1, from coordinate 470,325,958 downwards.
GAATGACATAGCTGAAGCAATGAGAGGAAGAAGGAAAAAGTGTGGGAGTCAAGCTGTGCTTTTTCTGTGTAAGTTTCTTAAATTTTGTATCAATATATTTAACAAAATGTACAGAGCATTTTGAGCAATTAAAGTGGGTTGCTTAAGCAGCCTCCAGTAGCACCAGAAATGAAGATATTAACTGCCTCAATATAACTACCATCTACCATAAACACCAGGGAATTTTTTGAAGTGCTGGGTTAAAGGTACACAAATTAAAACCGTCATACTGAGAGATACAAAGATCATGCTTATAAATTTATAATAATCAAAATCATAAAGGACTGTCAGATGGCTGCAGGGATCAATCTGCTGGTGTGTGGATGACCCTCGTCATTATTCTGCTGATATGCCCAACCCTACATTGGCGGCTTAGGCTCAGGTTCATTTACCGCCCTTCCATTACACTCCTCCATGGGCTTCTCTGCTTCCAAGATTGGTTGTGTCAGCATGTAAAACTTATATTTTGGGGTTCTGGGAGGGGGGCTGTGAGGCCAGCTGTGTCTGTTCTCATGGCATTTCCCTATGGTCTGGCCTGTTTTGTGCCAAGAATGGCCACCTCTCCCATTGAGACTGCTGAGATTGTGCCAAGGGAAACTGGAAAATCTGCAGGAGGTTTCCCAGCTCATGATGGAAGGGAATCCTCTCCAGCAGTCTAGATGCTAGTAGAGACAGGCTGTGTCCAGTTCGATGATCACATATTGCCATTCTCTTAGACAGGTGGTCCCAATTGAAGACAGTGTGGTTCTAGATGGAATGGAGGAGGCCTTTAAGACCCTGGGGCCACAAGGGAAAGGAGGTCCTTGAAGCAGGTCTAGGCCTGAAATTAAATCACATGGGCTGACTTTTGGAGTAAAGAGAAAATTGCATTTCTCGAGTAATTTTGAAGTTTCTAAAGCACTTACGGCACTGGAGGTATTGTCTGGTAACCAAAATTAATATTGAATTGGGAAAAACATGGGCATCCCTGTTGGAGGTGGTACTTGTGCCTCGTGTTGACAGCCCAGAATCTACAACACAGTTGAGTAATATAAGGGGGTAATTTTTGGGTACTGTACTTTGGTTAATGATGTAAATTTTTTAGTTATAGCAGGAAACCAGTCAAACTGACTGGGACCAGTAGAGTTATAGTTACGGTTAGTGTAGGAAGAAGAATAGAGAGGCTGGCCAGCTATAATAGAAAATCTATTTGCTGATAAAAAGTGTTTGATCAAATGAGAGGTTTCAAGTTGAATGAAGCAACATGGAACAGCTACTTTGAGGTTCCAACAGGGTTATGTAACCTCATGGAACTTGCAATCACGTAGCACATCAAAATTTGTAAAGATAACATGTTTGTAAACTTTTAGGCAATGGTATGGTAGATGTTTTTTCAGGAGAATAGTGCAATGCAGTTATGTTTTGCTTTGTTCTGGCAGTTCATGGCTGGATCTGCGTTGTCTCTGAACCTTTGTGGGGCAATTTAATTGTTTTTATTTCTGACCAGTTGAAGCTTGGGTATTTTATTTCAAAGGCCTTTTTGGCATTTTTTATTGTTTAGTATTTTTTTTCATGTTCCTCAGATCAGTTGTCAAGTCTGAATTGGATCATTATATATAAGCTTATTCTGTTATCCTTGAGCTGCTCCATCTTGCCGTTCTAAAGGCTTATTATGTTTTTTCGTTTTAAAGTAAATCTACACTGCTGTTGCTAACTTTATATCACTATCATTATTCTTTCATGAATAATCCAGGAGTCGGATAACAAAAACCCTATTTACTTTTCATCTTTTGCAGATAGCAAAGATCACAGAAGACGGAGCCACAATTTCTGAGCCATATGCTATAAAAACACATTGGGAACTCGAGGCCTTCAAGAATCCAGCCACGGGAGCTGTAGGTTCGTGGTAATGAGAAACAGTGGTTTTGCAGTTGTCTCAATTGCCGAGACTAAATGAAGATTTCAATATACTTCAAATATGAATGGACAGGCTGAAATACGAGTTCTTACTCATTTTTAAGTATAAAACACAGGCCCCTTTATCAAAATTTCCTTTGGAAGTTAGCCTGGAGTCTGATGTTGAAGCAAATATGAGTTAGCTGCATTTCAATTTATCTATGTTGAATGACATCATAAAATGATAGAGATTTCGTGTGGTCAACTTTGTAATGCTTTTAATAATTTTATTTTATTTTCTTGATTTAAACATGAAGTTTTAAATGCTAATTTTGATACCATTGTCAACCACATAAACACGGGTTTTTGTTCACTCTGCAGGATTCTATTCACTAGTAGGAGCATATATTGAACATTTGCTTTGGTAGGCTCTGTTTAGTTGTTAAACGAGATGTCTCCCTAGCTTAGAGGCTTTGGGGACGAAATGATTGTAGAATGACATCTATAAGATATAGATGTGTAATGAATCACATTCCACACATGTCATTATGCACTGAATATTTGTCATCAATAGTGATATCAACTAATATTTGAAATTGTGTCTTTAATTCGATAGTTCATTTATGTTAGTAACTAAAATGTAGTTGTGTATTGGAGTGTGTGCACTTTGTGTTGAACTCTTCTGAGACAGATCATTTGCGTTAGTAACTAAAATGTATGTGTGTAATGGAATATGGTGCACTTCGTGTTAAACTCTTATGAGACAGATCAGTATCAAGACAGTTGTAATGGCTAATTCACTTTTTTATATTTCAATTGCAATTTTAGTAACAACACGAGCATATTATAGGACATACTCTTGATCTCCCAACTTGATTAATTAATTAGATGTAATATATTGTTTTTTTTTTTCAGTGAAAAAACAACTGAGATGTAATATATTGTTATATTGGTGTATCTGTTTACATAATTTTAAAAATATTGTCAAGTACTATAAAATAATTATATCATTCATATTATTAGGTTATTTCTGAGTCTCATGATCACTTGTCACTATATACATATGGACAAGTAGCATGTTGCCCCAAGATCATATGTACTCATTTTATTTTAATATGAAGAAAAATTTCACATTCTCATCCTGTTTGTTATTTTATTATTATTGATGAATATGCTATAATAAAATAGTTGTTTTTTCATACATTTATTTACAATTATATCTTTGACTTTTACTGTAGTATTGTTTTGAATATTTTGTCCATACTGTAAGGACATAATATATCTAGTCTTATTTATGAAGATACAAAAGGTTTACAAGTCGAGGGGTTGAGTTTCAAACTCACTGAATGATTCATTAAAGAATGAGTTACTTGCATTGAATAATATGTTGAAGGATATATTAAATAACAATTTACTTGTATTGAATAATATTCGACACTTTAGTTTATTAGATTATGGTATGGAATGTGAATTGTTATGAATTATATAGATTTTAGAAATTGAATTAATGATTTTGAACATATCTATTATTTTATTGAAAAACATTCCATTTTTATATTTTAAAATTCTCGTCAACCCAAAAGTGATATCGGAACATGCCAGCCTCGGTGCTCTTCACAACATATATTTACCATTCTGAATTTTTGGGTGCTCTTACTACGTCCGTTATTCTGAATTTCTGACTCTCTTGAACATTTCTCCTGCTATTTCTTTGCAGTTTGAAATTTTTGTGCATGATTCTCTGCCGTCCACCCTGACTGCAGCCTCCTTGCGCCTGATTTATTGTGTGCTCTTTCCTTGCTCACTCTACTATTTTTGTCACCTATGGTGAGAAGCTCCCCATCTGCGAGGCAGGTTGTGAGAGAAACGCTTATCTCGATTGCACATTTTTTAAACGTGCTTACATGGCTTTTCGGACCCATCTTTGTCTCCTTTACATTGACGGACATTAGCGTTCTTTACCAAATTGTTTACCACTGGAAAATTTGCACAGCTAAAACCTATCTTGTAACAAGTCTTATAATGTGTATTGTCCTTGTGGTTGAATGAGGAGCTCGAGGCATAAGCTTGAAGGTGATAAGATTTTCACGTGCCTTCACGTGCTTTCTAGTCTTCCGGCTGTATATTGTGTCGTTATGCTGTTGAATGAGGAGCTCGAGGCATAAACTTGAAGATGATAAAATCTTCACATGCCTGTTAGTGGGAAGGTCAAGACTGGTTTTATTACTATTTATGCCTTTATGCCTTAATTAATTACACTGTGACTGAACTAGATTGCAATTTATTTATCTTTAAGGGTTTTTTTAAAATAAAATATTTTATTTTTTTTGATTAGTTCAGTCTATATGTTTTTGCCTTTCATGTAAATTTTGCTCAAAATTTAATAAGTTTTTTAATAAATCTTAAACTTAAACAATTTAATTAAAGTATTCTAATAATTTTAATAAATCTTAAACTTCAATTATTTAATTTAAGTATTCTAATAATTTTATAAAGAGTTATTTCAATTATATATTCAAAAATATAATTTTAAACAATTAAAAGTTACAGTATTATCAAAATTATATCTTCAAATTCACATAAACATCTAATAATTGGATTATGCTTAAAACATTAATGTTCTACTATTCATAAGACATTTACTTATTTTAACAAAAAAAAAATAACATTTTGTATCTCTATTTAATATAATATAATATAATAAATAAACAAATAACTAACAAAATAGTGTAATTATAATTTTATGAAACTTATAAAATGTAAATCATCTAAAATCAAGTAATTCACTAGAGAGGTGCATTCTAATTCTACAATCAAGTATGACCCCAATGTGTAAGTATGTCATGTTCGAAAAAATAAAAAAAATAATTTTTGCTAATGTCGGTCAAAACACTAACTTGAATCTTAAATAATATATAACTTGATTCTTTAGATTATATATAACACTTTAATACTCTGCAGACGCGACCGCCCTCTGCTACCTGCTCCTTTGCGTCCAGCTGCGCGCATGGCCCCTCTAGAGTCCTCCTCGAAGGTGGCCTCACCCCTGGATCAGGTCCAAGCCTTCTCGACTTTTATCAGCTCCTTAGATCCTCCCCGATCTAGGCCGGCGATCTCGAAATTTGTTAAGAAGCTCAATGGCATTCAGGAGGTCTCTCTTCCTATGACTATTTCGTGCATGGCTGCCCTTTCTTTAGCCGAGAAGGGTCTCATAGGTCAATTTACTGGGTTATGGCCCTCCCCGAAGACTGCTAAAAAATGGGTTGAGCGCAACTGGTCAGACAAGATCAATGGCAAAATCTCTATTCGTTTCTGCGGCAGAGAATAATTCACCTTTCACTTTGAAATGAAAGAGGACAAGGACTTGATTTTCAGGAACGACCCTTCATGGACACCAGAGGTCTTTATCTCAACAAATGGATGCCGGACTTTGACCCTGAACTTCATGTGCCAAACGCAGTCCCAGTGTGGGTGTGCCTTCCTCACCTTCCTTTGCACTGTTGGGGGGATGACTTTGTTCATGCGATTGGAAACACTGTTGGCAAGTTCATTGATCAGATAGAACCGAAAGACAACATGCAAGCCTGTGCCAGGATCTGCGTCGAAGTGGATTTGGGTAAAGGCCTCCCTGAAGTGATGAAGCTAAAAGTTGACGAATGGACTTACATTCATCTGCTCGATTACGAACATATCCCATTTAAATGCAAGGTATGTCACGAATATGGCCATTTTGCTAACATATGCTCTAAATTTATTGATATTGAAAGCCCAAATTCAGACACACAATGGGAAACCATAAAAAAAGACCTCTTCAAACCCTAGAAGCACCAACAACTCCTTAGCGCACTCTGCGCCCTCTCCTAAAGCCCCCACCCTCCTCCTGCCCCTCTTCCTCTCCTCAGCCCTTTGACCCCTCCCATCAACTTGCTGATCCTCCTATCCCTCCCTCCAATGCCTCTCTAGCCTCCTCCAATCCCCTCTTCTCCCTTGCCCCCTTTGAAGATGATCCTCCCCTGCTCTCTATCCCTTCTCAGTCTGCCTCCCCTCATCCCTCCCCCATTAATCTTGATCCCCCCTCAACTCGAATCACTAGAAACTCAGTAAAAGAACATGGAGTCACTCTGGAAAATATAAAGAAAATTGGCCCTGGAAGGAAGTCATCCAAGCAACACAGAGATGAAACTGCTCAAAAGGATATAACCCTTGGAACTCAAAACCCTATTGAAACATATATCTTAGGCCAAAATAGCAAAGACTCAGGACAAAAGGAGTAATGAGGGAAGACAGGCTCTCGCTTTGCTTTCCTAAAATGATGAAAGCCCTCTCATGGAATTGCAGGGGTTTAGGGCACCCCTCAAAAACTTTAGCCCTAAAAGATCTAATGAATCAGGAAAAGCCGGATATTATTCTCCTTCAGGAAACTAAGCAAGGATATCTTGTCATGGAAACAATTATAAGTAGAATGAAGAATCATGCAGGTACCCACTAAGAATCCATGGGTGCCTCAGGTGGACTTACCACTATTTGGAATCAAAGTGTTTGGAAGCAAAAAAGTTTAGCAAAAACGCAAAAATGGATCAAAGTGACACTGTAGAACATTAAAGAGAGCATTGAGATCATCATTTACAATATCTATGGACCCAACCATTATAAGGATAAAGAGATCTGTTGGTATGTTCTAAAAACTGATATTGATAACGAAGACATCGACAATATCATCATTGGAGGTGATTTCAACTTAATCCTTCATGCAAATGATAAAAGGGGTGGTTGTTTCAACCCAGATCCCTCTAGAGATCTGCTTGAAACCATCATTTAAGACTATGATTTGGTTGATATTGCTCCAAAAAACCGCAAATACACTTGGAGCAATCGCATAATAGGAGGGGGAAACATCATGGAGCGTCTTGACATATTTCTTGTGGCTGTCCCTCTCCTCTCGTTTTTCTCCATTGCCTCTACCAATATCCTCTCCTCCTCCGCCTCTGACCACTACCCCATCACCCTCTCCCTCGGTGACCAACCCTCTCTCGGCCCCCTCTCTTTTAAATATAACCCTCTTTGGAATGATATTCTGGAAGCAAGACAGTTAGTGCGCAATACCTGGGTACAACATGTGGAGGGATCTCCATCATTTATTTGGGAAACCAAACTAAAGAAGGTCAAAATGGCCTTAAAGGAATGGGCCAAATTGCACTACAAGGAATCATATAAGATCAACACTGAAATAAAATCAAAGTTGGAGGCTGTCCATAACACCATTGACTCCCAAGGGACAAATCAGGGGAACTCCAATCATGAAAAAGATCTCTATTAGCAATTATATAAAATCAACAGAAAAGAAGAGGAGAAGTGGAGAATAAAATCCAGAAATTTGTGGCCCCAGGCAGGTGACAAAAACACCTCCTTCCACAATCAAGCTACAGTTCGCAAGACTAGAAACATCTCTATCATAGACAATGAAGGTAAAATTCAGACATATCAAGAACTAATTAAAGCTGTTGCCTCTATTCATTACAGAGATTTGCTCACTGAAACAAAAGAGCCTGAAGATTGCTCTGATCTTTGAAGGCATCTGCCAAATCTGATCTCTGAGGAGATGAACAACACTCTGAAAAAATATATAGAAGAGGCTGAAATCCAATGCGCCATTTGGTCCCTGCATCCTAACAATGCTCCGGGTCCTGATGGCTTCTCCATAAGCTTTTATAGGACCTATTGGGACTTGATAAAAAAGGACTTGATCAAAATGATATAGTGGGCTCAAAGAAAGAAGAAAATAGGGGGCTTTACCAACTCAACCTACCTCGCTCTTGTCCCCAAAGAAAACCGCCCCTCCTCCTTCTCAAGGTTTAGACCTATCTCCCTCTGCAATTCCTCTTACAAAATTATTACCAAAATCCTTGCCATGCGCATCAAGCCCTTTCTCCCCAGTCTCATCTCAGAAAATCAAGGAGGCTTCATCTCCCAAAGACAAACTTCGGATTCTATCCTCCTTGTACAAGAAGCCATCCATTCAAATATGACATTCTCAATTTCGATCTAGCCAATGCTTTTGATAGGGTTAGACACTCCTTCCTCATATCAGTCCTCTAGAAAATGGGCTTCGACAATGACTTCATCGCCCTTATCAAATCTTGCATCTCTAGCCCTTGGATCTCCCCCTTCATAAATGGCAGGCCTACAACCTTCTTTCAGTCCTCTCGCGGTCTTAGACAGCGTTGCCCTCTCTCTCCCTTTCTCTTTATCCTCATGGTCGAATCCTTCAAGAGGGCCTTGGATCACATGCGAAGAGTAAGCCTCATAATTGGAATTAAATTTGGCAACGGTGTCAAAAATATAAACCATTCGCAATTTGCAGATGACACTCTCTTGATGGGTGGTGAAACTTGCATAATTGCCCACAGATTTAAATCTCTCTTTGATAAATTCATGCTTTACTCTGGAGGGCTGATAAACTTTCAAAAAGTTTCATTTATGGTTGGAACACAACTAACCAAACCATACATAACATTGCACAAATTTTTGGAGTTCCTTATAAACTGAATTGGGATCACTTCAATTATTTTAGGCATGCTTGTCAGTACAAGACCTCTAAAGTTTGAAGTCTGGAACATTATAATAGACAAAATGAAGAGAAAAGTTCAGCAGTAGGGTTCTTCTTGGTTAAACCTCGCTGGGCAAGTAGTCTTGCTTAATTCTGCCCTCTCATCTCTACCCTTGTATCATTTCACTCTGCTTCATGCACCTGCCAACATACATCACAAATTTGAAGCAATCTTAAGGCATTTTCTCTGGTAGGGTGGAAAAAACGAGAAGAAGAAATATAATCTTGTTAATTGGAGGCATGTCACACAAGACTATGAAAATGGAGGGCCCAGAATCCGCTCACCCAAGCTTCTGAATAATGCCTTTAGGGGAAATATCGTGTGGAGGTTAATCAACAGACAACAAGCTTGTTGGAAAAGAGTTATTGAATCCAAATACCTCAACTCTCCAAGACAACAACTCCTTGATCAAGACATCCCAAACAGACCCTGTACTAGAATCTGGGCCCTTTGTGAGAAAGCCATTCCTTTTCTTAATTCACAAGCTCTCCAAAGTCCCTCAAGGGGGTAGCAACATTAATATTGGGAAAGACAAAATTATGGGGCAAAATCCTCTCTTGGAAAGACCTGACACTCAACGCATTCTCTCTTATTTACAGAATATCGATTTAATTTTTTTTAGTCAATTCTCTAAGTGGGATGAGCAGACGAATAACTAGATTGGATGGCACTTTGCCCCTGTCCTTCCTAATTTGGAAGCAGACCTCTCCAACCTCCAAGTCCTGCTCCACGGTGCTACTCCCTTGCGAAAAGACATCATGGATAGCTTTTGTTGGGATCCTACAAGTTATGCATACACCATCAAAGTTGCTCACTGCCAACTCAGCAAAGATCACTTTCTCTCTTCTCCATGGCCAATTTGGAAATTAGTTTGGAAGTCGGAAGCCATCCCAAAGATAAAGATCTTTATCTGGACTCTCCTCAAAGGCAAGATCCTCACCTCTGAAAATTTAAAGAAAAGGGGAGTGAATGGACCATCCAGATGCCCCAATTGTCAATGCGCAGAAGAGACTGCGCATCATCTCTTCGTCAAGTGTCCTTTCGCTGCTCAATGTTGGGAAGATCTCACTTCATCCCCCCAACTTCACTTGGACTCCATCAACGCCATTTCAGATTTGATTAAAAATTGGAGGAAAAATTACCCATGGGCCAAAAAAAAAAAAAAACTTGGCTAGAAGGCTCTGGGATACCCTTCCGTATGTGCTCTTATGGAACATATGGCTCGCTAGAAACAAAATGATCTTCAACAACAAAAATCTTTCTTTTAGGAAGGTTTGCAACAAGACTTGGAGTCTCACTCTCGAAACAATTGTCTTTAAAAACACAAGCAACATCAATGCTAGTGACCTCCAAGTGGAAGAAAGGAACTTTTTGGGCAAGCTGCTGGACAGTTCTAGCTTCTTCAAGCCTCCAACCAATCAACCTCATCAAAATGAAACATGGAAGGTTCGTCTCAAAGAAAAGGAATTTATTGAATGGTTGGACAGTTGCTCAAGGCCTGCTCTCTTCTTCGATGGTGCATCCAAATCGAACCCAGGCATTGCTGGAGCAGGAGGCATTATCAAAAACAGAAATGGTAGCACTCTTCTCTCCTTCGAGTGGGGTCTCGGCTCCCTCTCCAACAACAAAGCAGACGCTTACGCCCTCCTCCAAGGCCTCCATCAGTTAAAAAAAAACATCACCAACGCAATGGTGTTAGGGGATTCCTCTATCATCATCCACATGATGATCAAAGACCACACCGTCTGCAATATAGACCTCCATAGAATTGTTAGTAGATGTCGTCATTAGGGGAATTTTGAGGTCTAAAATGGGCCTCCTAAGGAAATTATAAAATAATAGTGGAAAAAATCAAATAAGATTTGATGACATCATCAAATTTTAGAGGGAAAAATAGAAAAACTATTTTTTCAACTCATATTTTCAACTTATCTCCCAAAGTTTTTACCAAAATTTTCGGTTTTATACTATTTGATGCAAAATTTAATTTCATCCAAGGAGTACCCATGTTGCATACTGAGGAATGACACACGAAAAAATGACAATAATAAAAAAACGGATTACAACCAATGCTATATTTCAATTTTTCGGGTAGTAGAGTTCATCTAATATAACATGGGTACTCCTTGGATGAGGAATTAAATTTTCGACATCCAACGAGTACTCCCGCTTGAAATTGAGTAAAAATCTTGGGAGATAAGTTGAAAATACTAGTGCTGAAAGTAGTTTTATTATTTTATTATATTTTACCCTTTTATTTAAAAAATGGTGAATCATCCCCCATGGTTGACATCATCATCTTGAATCCTATTGGTTGTTATAAATTTTATTTTTGTTGTACATTTTTCTTATGAGGCCCATTTTAGACCTCAAAATTCTCCTAATGAGCATATCCAAAGACATGAAAGACATATCTCTCCATCATATCCTCAGAATGAACATCAAGATTGCTGATACTCTAGCAAACAAGGCTTGTGCAAGAACAATTGGACAAATCCTCTGCAATGATGGCTTATCTCTGATTCCCCTGCCATGATCTTGACTCTGCTGAGAAATATATTTTGTTGGATCCTCCCTTCTGAAATCTGTGAAATACGCAAACCCTCCCGTACCTCCCCCCTCTTCCCTCCCATGACCCTATCTCCTTGGGCTTTCTCCCTTGCTGCTTTCTCACCTCTCCTCTGCGCTATATATCTCCTCGCTCCCTCCACATACCCTCATCCTCCTGCAACGTTCCCCTGCTTGGCGCATTTATCTCTCCCTGTTGTTGGCCACTTTCCCCACGCATTCACCTCCCCCTGCTGGCCTTTTGCTCCGCGCATTTACCTCCCCTCCATCGCATGCCCCCTCCTCTTATATCCACTGGTCTCTGCGCCCTGCCTTTGCATTATGGCACGTGGCGAAGATTGTTTTCATTGTACAGATCTCCAGGCCGAGTTGGAGCAAATTCGTGCGCAACAAAAACTCCTTGATGAAAAACAATAAGCTGATGTGAATCTCTTCCTGCACAGGGTAACGTTTCTCCAACAACAGTTCAATGATATTTCCAATCGCTGTGCCCATGCAGAAGAATCTATCCAAATTCTCAAATACATCCTTGAGAAACGCTCAGCCCCAAGCTCCAACTCCAACAACGTGAGAAATGTTGGCACAGAGGACAACACAGATGCTTCAACTGGGTGTCTAATAAGCATCGACTGATTTTCTCATCTCTTCTTCTTAGCATGAATTTTAAGTTTGTTCTACTTCTTTCTCAATTTGTTTGAATCTACTCGATATCTATATTTCAGTATTTTCTGAACAATAGACACAAAGAAGGCGTAGCATTTTGTGGTAGCTACCTTCTCTGTTGCTCCTCAGAAACACTTGCATGTAACAAGGAAAATTTTCCTCCTCTTTTTCGAATATAAATTAGCACCCGATCTTGTTATATATATATATATATTATTTTTTTTTTCTTTTTTCTTTTCGTTTCTTTTCTAAATAAGACTATGAATCTATTAATTTGCACATAATATACAATTCAAAGCTTGTCTCCGGAGTTGCTATGCTAGCCAATTCCGGAGGGAGCAGAGTTCAGAAAAACAAAAATGTGATTGCCCCAAATTGGGAAATCGGTCCAAAAATTTCTGCCCTGAGTAGGGAAACTAGCATTAACAAAAAAAGACCAAGAGTTTATCGCATAGTCTTTAAAACATGATATTTGAAAGATGAAACAACACAGGTAATCTCTCATTACTGAGGCTGATTGGCATGCTACTTGTCATGAGGCTGAGGTGGAGGCTCTTTGATGATGAGACACCTGTAGTCATACAATGAATCCTCATCTTTCTTCGAATGCTGCACGTTGGGCTCAGGTGTGGTGGCTATATGCACAAGGATTCCTCTGCCATCCCTCTTTTCATCCACAAAACGATATGGACTGCCGCTGCCACTATCTTCATTGCTGGAGGAACGCGCTCCCGGTTTGACTGGCAATGCCTCAGTCGTCTAGGAATGCTGAGGGGGAGCAGGGGAAATTGTTGATTTCTTGAGACGCTTTCTCAAACTAGAGCCTGCAGAGCTCGATGGAATCTCCTGAAAGCTCACAGTAAGGGTGGCGGTGACCCAAGGGCGGTCGAGGGTGTAGTCGTAATGAAACTGATACGAATTGTCCTCAGGAGGAGGGGAGCGACTATCTTCATGGATTGAAATGGGCGGGCGTGAGGAATGGCCCTTGCTATGACCTCGATGACATATCATCCTTTGCCTCCGCGACATGCTTGAGCAGGAATGAGTGTGAGCAAGGGGAGAGGCGGTGGGATGGTTGGCGTGTAGAGGCGACGAGGAAATGGGGTTATTGGTGTGCAAAGGCGACGAGGCAATGGGGTGGCTGGTGTGCAGAGGCGGCGGGGCCAACTGAAAATTAATGTCACAGAGGATCTTGAAGGGCGCAGAGGAGCACTGAGCAGAGAGAGCTGAGAGATTGAGGCTACAGGAGGCGAACGACAGCGGAGAGGGGATCGACGCCATGAAGTAGATCTCAGGCTTGCGGACCAGACATGCATTAAGGCAAGAGGTAGAGACAACATTGTTTGCGTGAGGCGAGCAGCTGAAGGATTTATTAGTTGTAGGACGATCCCCATGCGTGGCCATGTGGCTAGGCCATGTGCCACGCTGCGGAGCCGCCACCTCTCTTTTCAATTTAAGCACCTGCATCTAGGGTACACTTTAATATATTATTAATAGGCTAAGATTAATTATTAAAATATAACTATGTATTATGACAATCTACAACCCAATATGGGGTAGATCTCACCTAAAAATGTAAAGTAAACATGTTAACTTAAAATGTAATTGTAATGTTTAACATTTAAAACTTTTTATCCAATGTGGGTCCTATTTAGAAATAAACCTAATTACTACTATGTATAAACACAATATAAATTTAAAATATAAAGAGGTTTAGGTATAGTAAATAAATAAAAATATAAATAAACGAGAGGTATGGTAAATAAATAAAACCTCTTTTTATACTTGATAGGAATGGTAAATAAATAAAAACTCCTTTTATATTTGCTCCATAAACATCTTTATATTTACAAAAACTCAAAAAAGAGGTTTTATTTAGGTGAAGCCTTTGGGCCAATACCATGTGACAAATTATTATTAATACCATGAACCAAATACCACAGGCCAAAAACCATACTTATAAAAGAGGTATAAAGATGCATGATACATATATAAAAATATATCAAATATGATTAGAACATAACATCTAATTATATACCAAGCCTATGGGTCAAATACCATGGTAATTAAAAGAGAGAAAAAAAACTTATTTTTGTATTTATTCCATAAACCTCTTTATATTTACGAACACTCAAAAAAGAGGTTTTATTTAGGTGAATCCTATGGGCCAAATACCATGGGCCAAATCATTATTAATAATATGCAAAAAAAAACATTATTAACCCTAATATATATTAACTCTAGATATATACGGGAGGGAAGAACAAAGACATGGAGTGATAGAGTTAGAGATATAGGGGGAGTGACAAGGGAGAGATGGGGATAAACTCAAGGATATGGGAGAGGAGGAATGAAGAGAGAGAGAGAGAGAGAGAGAGAGAGAGGGAGAGATGTGACAACGGTAGAGAAGAGTAAGAGAGGGAGAGGGAGACAAATATACGTTTGGGGAGGGGAGGGGAGGGGAGGGGGGGGGCAGGGAGAGGAGGAGAGAGGGAGCATATAGAGTGAGAAGTGGAGAGAGAGAGGGAGTGACAAGGGAGATATGGAGAGAGAGTGTGTATATTTAGGGGTGAGACAAAGAGACAAAGAATGAGAGATAGAGAGAAGGGGGGGGGGGGTTATAGTAACATAGTTGGAGAGAGAGAAAAAAACTGATGTGGGGAGAGGATTGGAGGGAAAATAGAGAGAGAGAGAGAGAGAGAGAGAGAGAGAGAGAGAGATGAAGGATGCGATAGAGGACTTGAGAGAGAGGAAGAGAATGATGGGGGAAGAGAGAGGATTGGAGAGAGAGAGAGAGAGGGAGAGAGAGAGAGAGGACTTGAGAGAGAGGAGCAAATATGGAGGGAGATCGGAGGAGAGATGGAGGGAAGGGGGATGCAATTGGAGGGGGAGATAGGGAGGGAAGAATACATACACAGAGAGTGAGAAGTGGAGAGAGAGAGGGAGTGACAAGGGATAAATGGAGAGAGAGTGTGTATGTTTGGGGGTGAGATAAAGAGAATAATAAGGAGAGATGGAGGGAAAGGGGGAGAGAAGGAGAGAGGGAGGGATATAGTAAAAAAGTTGGAGAGAGAGAGAGAGAGAGGGAGGGAAAGAGGTATGGAGTTGGAGGGGGGAGAGAGGTAAGAATATTGATTGAACTAGATGCATTTATTTCAATGTGGGTGGTGATTTCTAATGCTATTTGATTTCTTGCACTAGATTCATTGATTTTAGTGTAGATGTTGAGAGAGAGAGATAGAGAGATGGGGGAAGAGAGAGGATTCAAGGGCAGAGAGAGAGAGAGAGAGAGAGAGAGAGAGGGAGAGGATTTGAGAGAGATGAAGAGAGTGATGGGAGAAGAGAGAAAATTGGAGGGCAAAGGGAGAGAGAGAGACGGGGGAAGAGAGAGGGAGGTAGGAGAGAAAAGGAGAGAGAGGAAGGATGAGAGAGAGGAGGAGAGAGGGAGGGATAGAGAGATAGAGTTGGAGGGGGAGAGAGGGAGGGAAGAAGAGGACATAGAGAGTGAGAATTGGAGAGAGAGAGGGATTGGAAAGGGATAGATGGAGATAAAGTGTGTATGTTTTGGGGTGAGATAGAGACAAATAAGGAGAGATGGAGAGAGAGTGTGTATGTTTTTGGGTGAGGTAAAGAGACAAAGAAGGAGAGATGGAGAGAAGGAAGGAGAGAAGGAGAGAGGGAGGGATATAGTAAGAGAGTTGGAGAGAGAGAGAGAGAGAGGGAGAGGTGGGAAAGAAAGGGAGAGAGAGGAAGGAAGGGAGAGGATTTGAGAGAGTGGAGAGATGGAGGGAAAGAGATATGGAGTTGGATGGGGGGGAGGGGGAATAATATTTCTTGCACTAGATGCATTGATTTAGTGTAGATTTTGATTTCTAATGATATTTAATTTCTTGCACTAGATGCATTGATTGCAATTTAGATGATTTCTAATCCTATATGATTGCTCGCACAAAATGCATTTATTTCAATGTAGATGGTGATTTCTAATCCTATCTGATTTCTTGCACTAGATGCATTAATTTCAGTGTGGATGTTGATTTCTAATTATATTTGATTGCTTGCACTAGATGCAATGATTTCAATGTAGATGATTTCTAATCCTATTTGTTTTCTTGTACTA
This sequence comes from Pinus albicaulis, assembly GCA_034641835.2. Lineage (NCBI taxonomy): Eukaryota > Viridiplantae > Streptophyta > Pinopsida > Pinales > Pinaceae > Pinus > Pinus albicaulis. Next base: position 470,310,085 of record CM076584.1, on the reverse strand, counting down.
AATGCATTGATTTCAGTGTAGCTGTTGATTTCCAATCCTATTTGATTGTTTGCACTAGATGCAATTATTTCATTGTAGATGTTGGTTTCTAATCTTATTTTCTTATTTGCACTAGATGCATTGGTTTCAGTGCAGATGTTGATTTATAATCCTATTTGATTGCTTGCATTAGATGAATTGATTTCAGTGTAGATGTTGTTATCTAATCTTATTTGATTTATTGCATTAGATGCATTGATTTCAGTGTAGACGTTGATTTCTAATTTGATGTAGTTGGATGTATGATGGCACATGAATTTTAAAGTGATTGGATTAACAATGTGCATTGATTTTAGTGTAAGCACAAAAAATTATTGACAACGCACATTGATTTTTGTGTTATAGTAATTCAACCTATTAATAGTGGAGAGCAAGAGAGACAAGGTATGATGTTTAGCACAATAATGCGAGCTAAATATTAAATGGTTTACGATTTCAACTGTCATTTTCATATAATCCATATGAAAAGATGACAAAACTAACAAAGGTGAGAATACGAATAGTAGAAGAAAATAGTTTGAGATTGATCACAATGAATACTCTTTGTAATTGGCTGCATTCTTATTATTCACATTTTCTATCATTCAGAACTATTACATTGTCACTTAGCATTCAAATTTTTTATTTCATCTTCTTTTATCATTAAAGTTATTAACAATATCTATCATCTCAACGAACTGAGGCAACTAAGAAAATTTAAAATTAAAATGACCATATAAATATTAGACATATTTAGCATATATAAAATGATTATATTAATATTAGATGTATTTACATATTATTGATAAATTAATCATATGTTCGATAGATTTTCCTTGGCCGCACACCACTGAAACCAACCTAGATCCATCTTAACTCTGGATCTATCAAGCGCCAAGAGGGATCAAATCTCTCGAGGTGCAAACCTTTCCTCAATTTTTGCATACAAAAAATAGGTTTTGACCTCGAGAGATTTGATCTCTCTCGGCGCTTGATAGATCCAGAGTTAAGATGAATCTAGGATGGTTTACATTCCATGGAAAGATAGATGAAGTAACTACATTATATTATCTTCATTATATATATATATATATATATATATATATATATATATATATATATATATATATATATATATATATTTTAATTTTTATTATTATTAATTATTTTATTATTTTATTAATTATTTTTATTTTTATTATTATTATTATTATTTTTTTTAAAATTCATTGGTCGAAAGTGATCACACATCCATGGTAATAATCATGTATCTTAATTAAGGAATCTGACGACTGACTTATCTAGTCGGGCCTAACCCCAAGGGCATTGAAGAGATTTGACCTCGTGACCTCCCAATTGGCAAGGTACTTAGCAATGAGAAATTGACCAACAAAGTTATCCATTGGGGATAGATATATTAATATATAGTATTAGCAAACTATATATAATTTATAGAATGGATTAACTTTATAAATCATATTATATAATATATTATCAATTTCAATAATGATTGCGCCAAAAAGTTGAAATTATATATGGTTTCAATAATTATAGTTTCAGTAATGATTTTAATGCTAGAACAACAAATCAACAAGCTAGTATTCTTTGTTGCAAAGCGGATCATAATCCTATTTGGCTCACTGAAGAGGGGAATCCCAAATGGGTGAGATGTTCAGAAGATGATAAAGTTAGCAATCATTTTGGAGAGGAGTTGCTTACACTGTGTGGTGCTTTCAACTTAAAAATTTTCAATGGTCTTGACAGATGGAAAAGGTATGAGAACTTCACTTGCAACACATACAATGGGGCAAGTGTCGTTGATTATGTGATTTGTTCACAAAGCTTGATAGAAAAGATAGACAAAGTTAATATTGGAGGGCATAATTGGGGCTTAAAATCAGACCATAACCCAATTTATATAAAGTTATCATGGTTAGAAAAAAGAAAGCATATGAGAAAAACCCAATGCTCTCCGCAATCACTACCAAGGAGCAAAATTCTTCTAACACAAGAAAATTCTACTATATTCAAGACAATGTTGGAGAGATTAATTCAGAAGGAGAAAATTGGTTTCGAAAGCTTCAACAATCATGAGTTAAAATATATAATTCAAAGGGCACTTGAGAAGTGGAAAAGAGAAAAAAATAGGAAATCAGAATCAAATTTTTTTCCTGTAAATGCTTGGTTTGATGAGAAATGCAAAATGGCAAGAATAACCTTGAAAAAGACATATAAGGAGAAGATGAATGTAAAGTTATATAAGTAGATACTAAAAAGGAAAAAAGATGAGTTCATGCAAGCAAGGAGAGAATAGTTAATATATCTAGGCAAGAATAACCCAAAGCTTTTCTGGCAAGAACTTCAACCAAGGAAGAAACAAATAAAAAATAATATTACAACCAATCAATGGTTTGATTATGCAAGACAACTCTATGAGAAAGAATCAGAGGTTGAGCCTCCCTCGAGGCTTAACACAACTACAAAGCTCTTGAATCACGTTACAGGAGGTGGAGATTGGAATTAAGAAGCTGAAAACAAGAAAGACAAAAGACTTGGTTGAACTTCAAGCAAAGTATCTAAAATGGGGAATGAACACTCTTCCACTGCACATCATCGAAATATTCAACATCATTCAACAAGGATTCCCAGGAGATTGGACAACTAGCCTAGCAATACCCCTTTTTAAAAGTGGAGACATTAATAATCCTTCAAATTATAGAACCATTATGATCAATCCTTAGTTTGCAAAGATTTTCGGCAGCATGGTAGAAAACCGAATCAGTAAGTGGGCAGAAGTTAAAGAAAAGAGGGAAAAATGACAAGCGGGTTTTAGGCTGAAGCATTCTATAGAAGATCGTGGTATCACGTTGAGACACATTATTGAAAAGGTTTGGGGGGATAAAGAAGAAGTATTTTGCTGTTTTGTTGACTTCAAAAAGGCATTTGACACAGTCCTTAGAGATAAGTTGTGGCATAGAATGGAAGAACTTGAAATTCCTTTGCATTATAGAGCTTTTGTCCATAGAATTTATGAAGAGGTGAAAGTCAAAATTAGAACCTCAGCGGGTGTTTCAGAAAGCTTTAGAAGTGACATTGGAGTCAAACAAGGTTGCCCTATATCCCGTACTCTTTTTGGTTTATATATTGATAAACTGGAAGAGTGGCTAAATTTGCAAGGTGGGGATGGTGTTTGGTTGGGGGAGTTTGTAATAAATCTTCTTTTATATGCTGATGATCTTATATTTATTTCTAAATCGGCCCATGGATTGCAGATGCACCTATATGCCCTTGAGAATTTTTGTCGAGCAGTGGGGATGCAAGTTAATACTAGCAAGACCAAAACAATGTTTTTCTCTAATAAAAGGAAGCAAAGTCAACATACGTTCTTCTTTGGAGGAAACATTCTTGAAGAAGTAAATGAGTACAAATACCTCGAGATTGATTTCAACAACAAACTTAATTGGGAGGACTGCAGAAAGAACAGAATCTTAGGAGGGGGGAAAGCATTATATGCTCTTCAAAATAGATGTAGAGAGGTAGAGTTATGGGATTGGAAAAATATTAAAGTGCTTTTTGGACTCCTAGTTTGTTCAATGATGCTATATGGGTGTGAATTGTGGGCTAGCAACACCCCTGTCTAAAAATGGAAGCAAATTGAGAAAATCCAAAAACGCTTGATCATGAGCAAGTTCAAAATAAAAAGTTCGGTACCTTATGAGATAATGTTGAGTGAAACATGAGCAACTCCCATTGAAGCAATTTCTATGGTACAACTCATAATATATCTAAAAATAATTGAGAAAATGGGAGTAGGTAGATGGCCTAATGTTATCTTCAAGGAAGGCATGAGTGAAAGAAAGAAAACATGGATGAGACAAAAATACACATGGATGAAAAAATGGAATATCTACCTTAATGCTTGTCCCACAAATAGCAAGGATCTAAAGAATTTTGTTATGGAGAAGTTTCGTAAACAAGTATGGGGAAAAGAGTTGGGTCGGAAGAAGTACATTGAAGAATTTAACCCTACGTATGATCTCCAACAAAAAGAGTACAATGGAGCTAACATTCCATGGAGGGAAAAGGTTCTTATTGCTCAATTAAGAACCAACTCGCATAAACTTTGGTGTGAAACATGACGGTGGAAAAGGCCCAAAGAAGCTTGGGAAGAACGGGTGTGTACATTTTGCACGTTTGGGGCAGTGGAATCAGAAAAACATTTCATTTTGGAATGTGATGCGTTCAAAGGCATCAAAGAAAGTTTTGGGAATATGTTAGCACCGGTTTCTTGGAATTGTATTTTCAGCAATGGGATTGTTGGAAGGTTGGGCCAACTCATCATCAATTTGAATAAGAAAAGGACTGAAATGAAAAAGGAGAAAAACATGGAACTCATAGTCCCATAGACTATTTTTAGTCTCGTGGACGTTAAAATTTCATTTCATTTCATTTCATTATATCTGTCAATGCTCCTGAATATATAAAAATTCACAAATCATATTTAAATTAAAAAATGTATCGATTTTGTAAATTGTATTATTATATTTTTAACAGATTCATTTGTAGTTAATGCATATGGATAAATAGAAACTCAAAACATCTTTAATTTATGGAATGAATATTTTTATAAATCATATTATCCTATTTTTAAAGACACATTTATCATAATCATTTAATAATGTGTGTGCTCCAATTATCAAGTACAACTTTTAGATAGAAGAATTTAATTTTGAGATCTGGTTTTCTACCAAAACGGTATATACATTTATTTCAAAAGTATAGGGGGTTTAGAATATTTAAAATTATTATAATATTTGTAAAAATAATTTTACAATTGTTTTTTTAAGAAACAAATGGTGGTTTATATTAAAAAATAGATTTGGGATCTGGCCCATAACTGTTACATTTATTCAGTGTAGGTTTGAGAATGATCACGACGACTCAATCCAAACACTCAAGCGAGAACAACATAATACAAAAAAATTACTCCCTTTTCAACTAATTTTTTTCCAAAATACTCCCAAAATCCAAATACATTTATATTCCATTTCTCACTGCTTTTCGGTTTGACTTTGAATAACTTCTCGTTTTCCTTGGCGAGATATTTTTGGCCCTTTTCCCAACTTGGATCCAACCCATATTTTTAGCTAAATACGAGGGGTCACCCTTCTGTGACTTATCTTTGATGTCTTTGTCTCTTTGAGTGGGTTCTTCCTTATGTGCCTGATCAATGCAAGAAATTGCTTTTCGAGCCTTATTTCATGATGATTCAGAGGGGGATCCAATGTTCATAAGGGTTTGCTGAATATGGGCTTCCTCTGTTGCTGAGTTTGAAGGATCCTCTTTGACATGCACTTCTTTCTGACTGATTTTTGTTCCTACAATGAATCATCTTTGATAGGAACTTCTTCCTCAGTGTCTTTTGCTTCTTCCTTATCTTGGGTCTCTTCTTCCTTGTATTTTGTATAATGTTCGCTCTGAGCTCCTTCCCACCATTTGGGCCTTCAACTACTTTTCTAGAATTTTTTACTTGGCAATTTCTTGGGGAAATTTTTGATTACACGCCTTGTTTCATAACACACTCAACATCAAAATGAAACATTTTCGTAATCAAGATTTCAAACTAGAGTCACGGAGAATATAATTTTACAATTTTAACATAGAATAAAATCAATATTATGACGATAATAATGATAATGATTAATGTCTATTAAAATAAACATGGCTTGCTAAATCTTAAGCAAGTAAGAAATTAATCATAATTCTTTAACGTTATATTTCTATGCTTGAAAAGATGCAAGAGAAGCCTTAGATTACCATAGATTTTGCTTACTCAAGAGGTTAAGAAAGTTAGGAGTGAAATATTTTGCAAATTAGAATTAATGTGAGTATAATATAGGCAATTTAAGAGAGCACTTTTTATACTCAACCTTCTTAGTATTGCACATGTGACAAACACTTTCATCCCATGGCACGACGTGGCTGATCATTTTCAGTTAAGGGTGACAATAGAAACTTTAATCGTGCCATCAACTCCATAGGTAGATGGATAGGTATCCATTCATTATAATTGATATTATATCTTAAATCTATTGGCAAAAACATTAGATCCAACCTAAATGGATATTCGATAAATACAACTTTTGAAAAGTAATTTATATTCCTATATCAATGTCTCTATATGTTGGTTTAATAGAGACCGCAATACAATTTTTTTCTTTTTTTCCTTTTTTTTTTTCATTTTTGTAATGATAACTTTGAAGATTATTAAAATCCATATCATTAGGTTCAATAAGGTTTATTTGATAAAAGTTTTTTGCTCTTAAAGTGGATGCAATACATTGAAAACTACATGTACATTATTCCCACATATTGGAAATAATTTGTTAGAAAAAATGACATCAGTTTAGGAATATTAATAAATCAAACATTTCATGTATAAAAGTATATTGCAAAAAGAATATGGCATTTTTTCCCTTTACTAGGAGTAGGAATTGTTGCATTTTTTCTTTGTACACACTAAATAATATAATGTGCACTTTAATGTTTTGAGTGAGAGTCATGATGTAATTCACATTTTTATTATAGATGCAGTGAGTGACATTACATTTATAGTTTGATAGTTAAGAATTAGAAGGTGATATTATTCCTATTAAATTCTAAATCTACCATAAACATATTTCACTCTTTATGATTTGTCTCACTTATATAAATAAATCTTTCTATATAACCACTACTAAGTTCTAGCCTTTGATAATTGTGATGGAATAAATAGCCATATCATAATTTCGCATAAAAAACTCATTCCCTCAAATTAAAAGAGAATGTTATATTCAAATTACTCTCCATTATAATATTTTCAAATTATGGGTAAATGGGGAGTACATGGCTATAAGATAATGATAAAATGAAGTTGTTCCAACCTAAAAATACAACAAATTTAATTTACTTTTACAATCTTAATCAATCAAAAATATCTTTAAAGGATTAAATGTTGCATATGAAACATGACCATCGTAAGGAAAGAGACAAGCACATCAAGAACTTAAAATCATAATAAATTTAATCTGCTTTTATAATATTACATATAATAATCATTAAAAAACACCCAAAAAGGAATAAATGTTGCATATGAAACATCGATCACCATCATAAGGAAATGGAAGCATGCTTCAAGATAAGATAAGAGAAGATACAATAAGAATGCATTTGATCATACTTTTGGTTTTTGCTTTCAAATTCCTCTAAAAGAATAGTTTTGCTTTCAAATAGTTCCTCTAAATTGCCATATTCATGTTCCTTTTTTACTGCTATTTGATGGGAGAGTTTACCAAAACAATGAACATAATAGATGTTGGTACATAAGTCAAACTTCTGTGTTTAGTTGTTCCACTCGAAGCTATATTTAACAAACTTTTTAGATCCTGTATTACCAACCATAGAATCATTGAATTCTTTAGCATTGCTTTGCAAGTTTAGATGAAACACGTTTTAAATAAAATGTTTGGGATTAACCTTCACATTTGAGATATTTAATTCTCACCTTCACATGTGTGTCTTTCTTTCATTTTTTCGTGTAGCTCTATAAAGCTCATAAACAATTTTTTTTTCCCTCTAGAACCCCGTGTTAGGGAAGGAAACTATGCAGAGCCAGATGACGTATATGAGTGCTTACGAGTGACCATCCTTTTCTAAGAAATCTCTTTCATGCCCCAATGTATGTCCAAATCCATATTTCACTTGTTCGAAAGATGGAGTAACTGGATAGTCCAACCCTAAATTGGTTGATGTCAATGTTGTTTTGAACTCATTTGCAATGTCTTTCATGTGCTTCTATAAGAAGTGGAGATGTGACTCATTACTATGTAACTGCATAACTGACTCAAAAATATGGTGAATATATTGTGATATATTTTCTCATTTGTGACTTGGATTAATGTTAGTGGAAGAATCCATCGAAGCATTAACATTATCATTGAACTATAAATCAAAAAACAAATAGTCATAACAATAGTAAAAGAGTGACAACAAACATAAAATTCACTAAGTTATGAAATGATTTCATGAAACCAACATCCACACTATCCACAATTTCAAAGCCATCATTTTCATGTATGTGTTAACAAAACGTTGTATCATATTAGATCACAATGACTCCTATTTATTGTTATTGATCTACATATTCAATTATAAATACTCAAATCACTTGGTTTTGGGTTGTTACATTGATTCTTTCTTCTAGCTTTTCTTATTCCAACCTTACTTTTTCTCTCATCATGCTAACCTTGATGACATTCTTGCGAAGATATCCATTTTTTTCCCAATTACAACCACACATAGCAAAGCTTGAACTTGAATGCCATACCATATATTATTTAATAATATCATGTTGAATTTGCACCCATGCTATTGAGGAATATGAGTGGTGTAGTGTCACATTACAATATGGAATAGTCTATGCCCTTAGCTATGAATGAGCTTCTATTTTATCCACCTTATAGTTTCTATGGAAACCATTTTCATTTACGCACTGATGCCACCAATAAAGGATATGGACTACTGAAGAAAACTAATGCACCAACTAATCCACTCGACAATGTGAGGTTGCTCGTATTGATTTTAAAGAATTTGTTTTAGATGTGAATGGTATGACTCAATAGCCCCATTTATTTCTTCTCCAACATGCTTTAAGTGACGACAACATTTTTCCCACATTTATGATGAACACCAAAGAGCGTATGTCAATAGTCCACAAAATATACGAAAAATATGAAAATTAAAGCTACAAAATTCAAACCTATTGTGTCCAACCATCATGCTCGAAAGTACTTAACAAAGGTGGTTTCTTCTTGGAAGTCATTTAGAAATTTGTTGGCCACCTCAAGCACAAAATTTGCATTTTTCTAATTGTGCATAATGTCACTTAGACACTTAAACATGACACACCTTGTAGTATCATATTTCACTCTCATTACAATATTTTTTGACCATGGCCTTCTAACATGCTAAATGCATAAGTAGAATTCACATTTAATTATTGCCCTATTACACATAGATGTTATAAAAAGATAAAAAAATATGTAAATTAGTATAATGAATCTAGAATGATGTATTTAACATTGCATTTTGAGAAATGGAGAAAAAACACACTCATAACTCTATATACCCGATCACACCAATCTCAACAACTGCACCATCTACCATGAATAAATTCAACTTCCATTCCAACATACCCATAGAAAATTTAAGAAGTAAAAATTCAATCCACTTGACAATATTAAAAGTCATAGATCTTGACATGAAAAACCATGCTATAGAACACCATATGCTGGGAATCAAATGGAAATAATGTATAAAGTTGAAACTACATAAAATAAATAAGAAATTTGTTATATGTTTAGATTATGTCATAAATAACAAATGATAATAAGAAAATACACAATAATATAAAATTACCTTAAAGAAATTTGTCCCAAATGTAGAATCCATTGCTAATATACTATCATGACCATATTTTCTCATTCATTCCCGCTACAGTGGTTGTTGAATGCCTAAAATGAATGGAATGTGTCCCTCATCATATATGGCATTTCCAAACTCTGAGTAATAAAATACCTTATCAGGATTTGCAGCTTGCCATATACACACACTTTGAGCATCATTCTTATCAAACACTTATTGGGCATGTTTCAATCTCCTATCTATATTTCCAATGTCATCACAAGTAAGAAAATAATTTCGATCAAACTTAACTCTAGATGAAGTTATTTTGTCATGCATTAATTCACGATGTTTGTGATGTATAAATGCACCTGAAATTCCCAACAACATGTTGGCATAGTTCTCATCGATGAAAAAAAAGCTGCAAGGTATGTTGCAGAGGGTTGCTGAGTATGTATTGTCAGAGCTTTTGAGTACCTACAAAGATACGGTTGTATGGTGTAGATGCGTTTCCAGTCAAGTGATGAAAATGTTTCTAAGGTTGCAGAGGGCTGAGTATGTGTTGTTTGTTAGAGGCTACTTTAATATGTTGTGATGTTGCTTGAACTAGCATATATTGTTATGCTTATTATGTTTATGTTGTGATTGGATATGGTATGATGCCATGATGCTATGTGTTAGTATGAATCTTAATTCCAAGCGTACGAAAAAAGACCACTTTAACTGTGCATAACAAACAACCCTAGCAGTAAAGATGGCTACCAATATCCTCAGATCTGCAGTTAGGTGATCAAGATAAATGCTGCAAAAATCTAGATCTATGCATTAGAAGACATTAAGCAGTAGAAAAAACATGATTTACTCCATGCATCCAATAGACAAGACAAGAATATGTTGAATGAATTTTGTATTAATGGCACCTAGGAAGAAAACACAGAAGGGTGTTACCAGTTCTCCTCAATGGGATGGGTTCTTGTAAGTCCTCAGCACTTCAGATCTAAAATTCCTCTCTCTTGATTGTGTAGAAAACCCAGACAAAAATGGTAGCAAAATATGACTATGATGGTGGATCAAAGTCAGATCAAAAGTATAGATCCAGAGTGATATTTAGGCAACAAAAGGTGATAAATGAATGGGAAAACCCTTCTATTTATAACAAAATATTGAGTTAGTCTAGATATTGGTGCATAATTAAAATATTATTAACCAAATCAAGATCCAACTTTTATGGAATATTTTATTATATTTGTTGGAGGGAAAAGGAATTTGACTTGGGTCAAATCCCTTTATTTGTAAATAATAAATAAATAAATAATTTATTTATCATTTTAAGGATGTGGTTGAGTAATAATCAAATAAATAATGATTTTTTTAATTATTTAAGGGCGATTTAGTCATATTCAACAAAGAATATTATTTAAATAAGGTTTAAATAATTATTCTTAGGAAATAATGAGATAAATAATGATTTATCTAATTAATTTCCCTGTTTTGGGTTAAATATAACCAAGAATATTAATTAAACTGTTGTTTAACTAATTATTCCTTGAGGAAAATCAAACAAATGTAGATTTATTTAATATTTCCTCATGGGGTTTCCTGTTTAGACCATAAACAACTTAATAAAGATGGTTTACTAAGTTATTTTCATAGTGAAAGCAATTTTACTTAGGGTAAAATTGGTCTTACATGGTGTACTTGGGTCCATCTAATGATAATAGGTTAGATGACCAAAACATGGTGTAACACTATGGTTTCTATGCTTGCTTATGCATGTTGCAAAAGCTATGGTTTCTGATTTAATCATTATAGGTGGCTGAAATATATTTGGTGAGGTATTTATTTTATTTTAATATTCAAAATATGAAAAAATGTGTATGATGAATTGGTGGAATGAAAAGTGGAAATAATTTTCACTTCATATTCATGTACATAATACTAACAACTAACAAACTATCTTTATAAAAATATGTTTTTGGAAGATTGAATGGTTATAGGGTTAGAGAGTATATGGAATAGTTGAGTTGCTATTCGTGAGTTACCTAACATGATGCAAGAGCATTAGGCTCATAAATTTCTTTGTAATGTAATAGACATAGGGGTCTTGTGTTTTACAGGAAGATGGTTTCCTATTAATGTAATTTTAAATATTTTGAGTGATTTAAGTGAGACATTTAGAATAGGAATTAATTAATAATTGTGAGTCATTTTGTAAATGTTCCCTAATGTTAGAGAACATGAGAGAATTGGGTTAATTGAGGGATTGAGCAATTTGGGAATTAATTGAAGATCTTAAATTAGGAATTAGTTCTTGATTTATGGAATTGAGAGGATCCTTAGTGATAAAAGAGAGATTTTAGTAATTAATGAGGACTTAGAAAATTAGGGATTTGTTGAGTAAAGTAGGGATCTAAACCAGAATTGGTTTCAGAGCCATTTATATAAAATTATAATCCTCAAAGCAGATGAAGGAGGATTCATATAGGAAAGGTTTGGATTGGTAAACCTACAGGCAGAGAGTAGGTGGAAAAGGCAACTTGATTATAAAATTAGGCTTAAAGGAGAGTAGACAAAACATGAGATGTTTTGAGCTTATGTAAATATTGTTTATGAATGGAAGGAGAGTTTCATTATCTTCAGAATTGTTTTCTGTGTGTGAACATAATTGAATGAAACTGATCTCTGTTTAATTGAAGTTTTGTGTATGAGTTTTAATTGAATGTAGAAGATTTTATGAGGAACAAAAGTTTTAAATTTCGGCTTAATCTGTCTCATAAATGTTCTGGCTGCGAGGGAACAAATTTTGATAAAATCTGCAGTGGAGGTTTGATATGGTGATTTCCATAGTAAGAATTGAATGGAAATTCGAATCATCATTGATCACAAATTGGATCAATGATTGATTCACAAAAGAGTTAATTAAAGTGTGAATTTAAACCATGGAGAGGCTGCATACATATCTGTGAAGAAGTCACAGTCGCAAATTATCAAGCCATTAAAAATAACTTGGCCCTTCGAATTGAGGTCAAATACGCATTGCATAGAGGTGTGATATATACACAAGTGAACTTAGATTAAAGCATAAAGGAGATTTAATTGAAATTGATATTTATTATAATAGAGAAGAAATCTCGGTTTGTTGACATCACATTGGTATGTTGTTTTGAAACCCTGCAACTTGGCATGGAACCGGGAGATAATGAACAATAGAAAGTCAAATTTGATGCTTGGAAATGTGTTTTATTTGGAACCAACAATCCGTAAATCGATGGTTCAATGGAATGGTGAAACAGGTTTGATAAAAAAATGTGAGTTGAATTTGATCTACAAAATCTGATCCACATCAAAGCAGAGAAGGTTGTGCGTTGAATGACGGAAGAAACCATGAACTTATGGCTCAGAGGAATGGAGAAGTGGTTTTGAAAACCAGCAAGTGGTTTTTGCACAACTCAAAAGAGGTAAGTTGTATTTCTGGAAAGGATGCGATAGTATTGAGGGAGCGACATGTGGCACATTAAAACCACCCATTTCGCAATTGATGAAAATGTTAAATAGCATGCTGGTCAAATGGCGATATTCGTCGGATGGAGGGTATGGTGTGTGGAACGTGGAGATGGATGCATACAGATCGAAGGACAAGATGCGTTTACAATAGCATGGGGTCCAACATATACATGTTGGCATTTTGATTTTTAAACAAAATAAGAAAGAATAGATGCATATTTCATTAAACGGTATTTTATATGGTTTAAAACCCATATTTGTGATAAAGAGGAATAAATTCCATGTAGTGATTCACGCTTAAAGTGTTTTGAGACGCATGCATTGACCAAAATTCATATGCATATTATGTTTATATGTATATCATGGGTAAACGCAGCTAAGGCTGCGTCAAGTGGTATCAGAGCTGGAAAAAGATCTTTTGAAGGTTCACGTTTTTTTTTAATTGTAAAGAATGCATGTGTGATGGAGAAAGCAAGAGGAGATCAGGTTTTGAATCTGATAAGAAACAAATATACATAATTGATGTGTAACAACAATTGCAGAAATAAATAAAAGCAATCCATTCAAGTGCAAATGAGCGGTGAAACAAGATCACACAAAGATCTTGAAGGTGAGATGGTAAGTGTTATTTTAAATCTGGTTTGAAGATTATGTTTGCAAAATTCAGGTTGCAGACAGTTGAAGAAAATATCAGCAAAAGAAGTTCACAACCTTAAGAGCAGTGATGAAGGAAGTTGGTAATAGTTTCTGAGTGAAAGCAAAGTATGGAGCAGAACCTTGAAGAATTACAAAAAAGTTTGGATAAAAAGAAAAATTGTGTTCTTAAAAGTTGCAGATCTAGAAGGAGCAGAGAAATGCTCAAAAGGAGGTTCCAAATATAGAGAATCGTACTTACCAAAAGTCCAAATCCAGAGAAAAGGATTGGTGAGGTAAGTTGTAACAAGGAGGACTTGTTATTGCAGAGGCTTTAGTACAACTCATATTGAGAGAAGTGATTATTGATAGTCATAGCAGGGGTTCTGAGCAAGATCACCGCAGATTAAAAGGAGTGGAAATTTGGCACAAGATTGCAGTAGTGAGATTGTAGTAAGAACTTTTGAAATTTCTTAAAAATTGTAGCAGGACCTTATTCCAGCTAAAGCTTGGAATGGACAGGGACAATGGAGTCTTTAAATGAAGTGAATGCAGCAACCAGAGAAGAGAGCAAGATTTACCAATACAAGTTCTGAGAAGGAGAAGACTTGAAGACCAGGCAGAGGAGAATCTTGGTGAGAAGATCAACTTAGTAGGAGGTTGATTGGTTGCAGGTGCAGAAGCTCACACAGAAGAGAAGGTGACTATGGAAAGGCATGTGAAAGCTTCAGAAGAAAGCTACAAGATGAAGAATAAGAGTTCTAAATAAATATGCAGGAAACAAATGAGTCAAGAGGAGCGTGACAAAGAGATTGCTGAGATAAGAGAACAATTTAATAAATTAAAGATCATGATAGAAAAGGACCAGAGACATGGTTGGGTCTTGAGGAAAAATACAGTGAAGTGGCCTAATTTACAGAGAAAGCTACAACAGAGGCAAGTGAAGTGGTTGGAGGAAAAACACAAAGAACTAAAGTTAGAAATGGAAGTTTCCATTTGTAGACCAGAACATGGTAAAATTCTGGGTGAAGATGAAGATTAGAGATTTGTGAAAGATCTTATGGATTATTGCGAGAATTCAAGACAACACGAAGTGTACATTGCTGAAAAAGGAATCATTGATGATTTCCTGAACTGTTGGGCAAGTTCAGATCAACAGGAGGATGTAAAGCCTTGTATTGTTGTAACTAATAATTTTGATGTAATTACAGGTTTTGCAGAGGATGAGAAATCTTTTGAAGTTGTCAAAAGTATGGAAGAGTATCTTTCAGCAGATAAATACTCTGAATTAAAGAATGATGGAGAATGTCTCTTGAAGGAGAAAATCAGTGATTTATTGTAGCAGAAATAACTTAGTAATGCATTGATATTTGAAGCTGTTCCAGCACAAGAACAATTTCTTGTGAAAGAAGGAGATGAGTCTGAAGAGATGATATGTGAAGAAATAATTGAGACTGTTGAACCATGTAATTTTCAAACTAACAATGTTTGTAAAAATGCAGAAATTGTAAGTGATGGTGAAGTACTTAAGGAATGTCAAAGAGAAATTGCATTATTGGAGTATTTTCTGGAAAACTCAGAGTATGACAGTGAGATTGCAAAAGAGAGAGTTCACTATAGTGGACAAGAACAGAGAGACATTATTGAAACAGATGGTGTGGAAAAGAGACTAGCTAACAGTCTCGAGAGTCCTTTAGAGAATTCTGTGGGAAGATTGAATCAACATACTGATGTGCTGATAAAAGAGGAAAAAATAGAGCAACATACTAAAATGTCGCCAAAATAAAAAGAGGCATTGAGGCCTTATGGTTTTTATTTTAATAATTGTTTTGTGAGTGCAGGTTTTGTTGCAAATGCTGGAGAAAATTTGGCACATATGAGCAGCCAAGTAAATAAAGAGGAAGAAATTTCTATGGAAGTAATTAATCTATGAAACAAAGAGATTAGATTGTTGGAAAATATGCTGGAGAATCAGGATTCAATACAGGAAGAGAAAGAGCTTGAAGAAGTGCAGAATGTGAAGATGTAAGAGTTAGAAGACAACAACAACAAACTAAATAAAAGAGAAGGAGATAGAAGTAAATGGCAGGTTATGTACCAGTCCAAGGAATTGATAAGAAAAGAAGACAAATAAATTGTCATAAGTGACAATCAGGAAGAAGTTATTAATTGCAGGAAACAAGAGGGTAAGGATGAAAGGGCGACAGTAAGAATAAAAGTTCAACAATCAAGAGGTGGAAGTAATCAGTAGTCAGAAGATCTATTATACAAAGAAATTGAATTGATAAGAAGGATAATGATGAAGGTGTCTCAGAATAAGACAACAACAGGAAAGAAAAGAAGGAGTAGCAAGAGGAAGACAGTAACAGACTGTAAAAGCATAGCTAGTGGAGCAAAGCAACATAAAGTGTGGAGACTCGGAGGAAAGCAACAAACAACAACAACAATAGACAAAAAATTATAGAACAAGGTATGGGATCCAGGAAGATAAAGATCAGAAGCACATGATTAGGAGATCATGATTATTTTTAACCTTGGAAGTCTAATGCAGGAGCATTAGGCTCAGAAATTTATTTGTATTTTAATAGACATAGGGGTCTTGTGTTTTACAGGAAGATGGTTTCCTATTAATGTAATTTTGAATATTTTGAGCGATTTAAGTGAGACATTTAGAATATGAATTAATTAATAATTGTGAATCATTTTGTAAATGTTCCCGAATGTTGGAGAACATGAGAGAATTAGGATAATTGAGGGATTGAGAACTTTGGGAATTAATTGAAGATCTTAAATTAGGAAATAGTTCACGATTTATGGAATTGAGAGGATCCTTAGGGATAAAAGAGAGATTTCAGAAATTAATGAGGACTTAGAAAAATTAGGGATTTGTTGAGTAAACTAGGTATCTAAACCAGAATTGGTTTCAGAGCCATTTATATAAAATTATAATACTCAAAGCAGATGAAGGAGGATTTAGATAGGAAAGGTTTGGATTGGGAAACCTATGGGTAGAGAGTAGGTGGAAAAGGCCATTTGATTATAAAATTAGGCTTAAAGGAGAGTAGATAGAACACAAGATGTTATGAGCTTATGCAAATATTGTTTATGAATGGAAGGAGAGTTTTTTGTCTTCAAAATTGTTTTATGTGTGTGATCACAATTGAATGAAACAGATCTATATTTAATTGAAGTTATGTGTATGATCTTTAATTGAATGTAGAAGATTTTATGAGGAAAAAAAGTTTTAAATTTTGGCTTAATCTGTCTCATAAATGATCTGTATGTGAGGGAACAAATATTGATAAAATCTGCAGTGGAGGTTTGATATGGTGATTTCTATAGTAAGAATTGAATGGAAATTTGAATGATCATTGATCACAAATTGGATCAATCATTGATTCACAAAAGAGTTAATTAAAGTGTGAATTTAAACCGTGGAGAGGCTACATACATATTTGTGAAGAAGTCACAGCCGCAAATTCTCAAGCCACTAAAAATAACTTGGCCCTTCGAATTGAGGTCAAATACGCATTGCGTAGAGGTGTGATATCTACACAAGTGAACTTAGATTAATGCAGAAAGGAGATTTAATTGCAATTGATATTTAGTATAACATAGAAGAAATATCTGTTTGTTGACATCGCATTGGTATGTTGTTTTGAATCCCTGCACCTTGGCATGGAACCGAGAGAGAAGGAACAACAGAAAGACAAATTTGATGCTTGGAAATGTGTTTTATTTGGAACCATCAATCCGTAAATCGATGGTTCAGTGGAATGGTGAAACAAGTTTGATAAAAAAATGTGAGTTGAATTTGATCTACGAAATCTGATCCACATCAAAGCAGAGAAGGTTGTGCGTTGAATGAAGGAAGAAACCATGAATTTATGGCTCAGAGGAATGGAGAAGTGGTTTTGAAAACCAGCAAGTGGCTTTCGCACAACTCAAAAGAGGTAAGTAGTATTTCTTGAAAGGATGCGATAGTATTGAGGAAGCTACATGTGGCACATTAAAACCATCCATTTCGCAATTGATGAAAACGTTAAGTAATGTGCTGGTGAAATGGAAATATTCGTCGGATGGAGGGTATAGTGTGTGGAACGGTGGAGATGGATGCATACAGATCGAAGGACAGGATGCATTGACAATAGCGTGGGTTCCAACATATACATGTTGGCACTTTGATTTTTAAACAAAATAAGAAAGCATAGGTGCGTATTTCATTAAACAATGTTTTATATGGTTTAAAACCCATATTTGTGATAAAGAGGAACAAATTTCGTGTAGTGATTCATGCTTAAAGTGTTTTGAGACGCATGCATTGACCATAAATCATATGCATATTATGTTTATATGTATATCGTGGGTAAATGAAACTAAGGCTGTGTCATAACGCATGTGAAGTAGACGCGAAGCATATTTGAGGAGGAGAAGAAGCTAAAACATAGAAGGAGGTATTGAGAATTATTGTCCAGGTAAACCAACACATTATAAATTCTATGTATAAGGGGATTGTAGTCTCCTTTCAAGTTGTAGCTTGAAAAATAATAGGTTGGAGCCTCCCGTGAGTTGTAGCCTGCGAAAAATTTATGTGTGGGAGTAAGAGCTTCCTAGCAAGTTGTAGCTTGCAGAATAAAAGAGAGGTCAGAGCCTCCAAAAAACTGAAGTAATAGAGGAAGTGGGAGCTTTCATTTGCATCACAAAAATAACAAATTCATGGTAATATCCCTTTATGGGTTTCCACTTATATATGGTGTCCATATGTGTTGTTTATATGTGTTGATTTTATGCTGTCATTGAATGTTGTTTGTGTTAAAATTTCCTTTTGTATGGAGGAATTCTTCTCATTTAATAGTTGAAATAAATGTTAATAATAAAACTAAACAAAAATTTGATGTCCATGAATGCACTAAACTGATTCACCCCCCCTCTCAATTTAGTCAAGTTTCCAACAATTGGTATCAGAGTGGGTTCCTTCTGTTTTAGAGTAATAACTGGAAGGTATACCCAGTTGATTCATGGAATATCAAAATTTAACCATACCTAGTACTGGAAACTTTCATGAATGGAAATAGAAAGTAAAATAAGAATTGATATCTTATGTACATAATGCATGAAAGATGGTATGTAATGGATATTGTAAATATTCCCCTTCAACTCAAAAACAAGAATGGAATGCTTAGGAAAAATTTGCGATGTATAACAATCTTCACAATATGGATATTGAGACGGTTATATATCTCAAATCTACAAAATTAATATTGGATAGGTTTTAGCTCATTCATGAAGAAGGTACTAGTAGCAACAATGTATAAAAGGAGAAGAAAAAGAGGAAGAAGAAAAAGGTGTCTCAAAAGGAAAGTGTTTAGCTTAACGAGGCCTGTTCTACTAGTGTAAATGTACATGATTATCATGAGGAAAAGACAAATGAACATCAAGATAATATTGATTCAACATTAATCTAAATTGAAAGACTAAAAAATGAAAATAAAGATAAGAATAAATTGTTGCAGATATGTGATGAGAAAGGGCATGGGTACAAGGAAGAAATCATTAGCCCAAGGACACAATTAGAATAAGCTTGAAGAATAGTAGAGTTAATGAATAGTCGGCTAAAGAAGAAAGAGGAACAATGTGAAAGCTTAGAGGTTGAGATTATTTCAACTAAAAGTGAGCTAGATAAAAAGAACATACAATATGAAAGGATAGAAGAGAAGAGTAGCAGCTCAAATACAACCACCAAAGAAGATAAAGAAACTCCAATAATTCATGCACAAGACGTCAATAGAAGAATGATTAAAAATAAAGGAAAGCAACAAAACTGATATCAAAATAATGATTTGAGAAAATTTGAAAGATCCTAAGGGATATGCTTTGATCCCTTGAAAGATGACAAGTGCTTCTCATGTCGTTACCCTAGACATATATAAACTGAATGTAAGAGAAAGAAAATAAAGGCTAATTAAAAAAATGTGCAACAAACAAGAAGGTTTAGGATACCTTCTTGTACCTGTTTTAGGAACAAACAAAGAAGAAAATAAACGACTAGGCACAAAAATACTTTCTATGGCTATTGTTTCTTGTGCAATGCATTTGGAAATAACGCTAATGATTTCAAATCACATATAAAGAAAAATATGAATGCATATGTGGATAATATATCAAGGAGACATATACCATTTCCTTCATTTCTTGGCCATACAAGATGCTACTTATGTAGAAACCTTGGCCACATGGCCAAAGACTGCAAGCTTCCTGGTTACTTAAAGAAAAATAAATAGAAGAATGAGTTAATTCAAAGTAGATCATACAATAAGTTAGGAGCATATGCACACAATATAAATCAAACCACTAAAGTCTAGAAGAGGAATAAATCCCAGCATGTGACTTCAATGAAAAATGGAAGTCAACATGGCCTCATTAGAGATGCTCAATAAAATGAAAGCAAGCATGAGAAAAGAAAAATATGGTGAGTGTTAGAGAAACAACACCTTAGGGGGAGAGATAACTTAATAATGTTCCTTGAAGTCTATGGCAATATATTTTTCTATTGAAAAATGCAATAAGAAACTCTCAATTTGATTTTTCCTTGATCAAATTGAGAAAATTCTAATTTCCACATCAACATACAACTTGGATGCAGTTAAATGAGATGACATGGCTCTTGTCACTCAGTTAATTTAGTAAATTTGAGTTGGAGGAGTTAGAGTTTAGTTGAGCATGTGCGATTACTAATTTTTATCAATCAAGGTTAGTTATCTCAGGTTGTTTTCAGCTAAACTATGTTGAAAATGCAACAAGGAATTCCTAATTTAATTTTCCTTTGATTAAATTAGGAGAAAATAGAAATTCCACATCAACAGACAACTTGAATTAGTTAACTGAGTTATTATCACCGAGTTAGCTTAGTTATTTCTAGTTGGAGGGTGAACTTGAGTTGTGTAAAATGATTTCTAAATTTTAGGAGCCTGGGTTGAGTTAATTTTAGTTGTAGAAATTTAATTCAATTAAATTGAGTTATGGTAAGTTAAACTAGTTCCAACTGTTGGAGGAACTAGTTGGAGGTCTAGAAGTGGGGTGCAAATTCAATGTTTAACCAGTTAACTTACCAATCAACCTAAATTAACTCATGCATGCATGGAATTTAATTTACCCAATTAATATTGGAGTTCAGCGACATTTACTATCAATTAAAGAATATTCCAAATTGTACAGATCATGCATGTAGTAAAAGGAAGGCCTAAAGGTATTGTGAAATTATCGTTGAGAATTTTCCTAATTAATAGGGGCTTAATTCCCAAGGAAACAACAAAAGGAAATAGGAGCTTGGATGCTTGGAAAATTGGCTAAGTATTGGCCAAAGTCAGTCAGTCAAGCAGATGATAGGAAATACTTGTGAAGGTTGAGCTCAAGGTTGAGCAGAGCATATTGTATTCATCCATATTCTTTGATTAACGCAATACAGATAGTAAGGGGTTTTGAGTAGTTTATTTCCCCTATATATATATGTGTGTGTGTGTGTGTGTTGAATATTGATGCATGTTATTGATTTGTGTTCTTGATCATGAATTTACTTCCATATATTGGTAGAGTAGATTTGAGTCTTATGTTTTAGTAAATTTCATGAGTAGTTTAGGATCTACACATTAAATTATACATGCTATCAAAGCTATATTCACAATAAAGAAGAGAATTTGTGCTGTGAAACTAGCTCCAAAAAGAGAAGAAAAGAGATATCAACGCCTTAGAAATAAGCCACTTCGAGGGGGCAACCTCCAATACATTACATGAATGAAAAATTCTTGGATGATTCAAATTAAAAAACCTACTTTCTATATATAGGAGTCCATGGGGCCAGAATGTAATCCTAGTGGGGCCAAAATGTAATCCTAGCCGACCTAACAATAATAATTTAAGGGCACAATAATAACAATATCGGGGTTACAAGGGTACAATAATAACAATAAGGGGGTTACACTAACCACAATAAGGGACTATACTAGTAATATAGGGACCTAACATGCCCTTCTCCTTCAAAAAAGTGTTGTCCTCAATGCTTGAGTAGCCTACGGGTGCTTCGTATAAAATTCTCATCCTCCCATGTAGAATCTTCCGTGGGTAAGTTCTTCCACTTGATGAGATACTTTGAAGTTGATCGATTCCATAGCTCGTTGAGTTCTTGTTCGTGACCGCTTCAAGTTTCCAATATGACTTTTCCTTCCTCATCAAGTTCTGGCAATATTGTTTGAACTGGAAGATTTTCACCTATAACCTTTTTTAAGCATGAAACATGGAAAACTGGATGCACTCGCGAAGAAGCAGGAAGCTCCAATTTGTATGCCATAGTACCAATCTTTTGCAACACTTTGTAAGGACCATAGTACTTTGGCGATAATTTATTATCCTTCTTAGCTTGCTTGAGGGACATTTGTTTATATGGTTGTAGCCGTAAAAATACCCAATCTCCTACATCAAAACTTCTCCCGCTGCGATGTTGATCTGCCTGTTGTTTCATTCGATTTTGTGCCAAATTCAGGTTATCCTTTAAGAGTTGGAGAACTTCTTGCTGATGCTCGATGTGATCTTCCACTGCTTGAACCTTCGAATTTTTTCTTAAAGATGATGTGATGGATGGTGGATGATATCCATAAAGTGCCATAAATGGGGTCATTTTTGCTCCAGTATGGAAGGAAGTGTTATACCACCATTCAGCAAGAGGTAACCACTTGACCCATTGTGTTTGTTTATCAGATACAAAACAACTAAGATATCCTTCCAAACATTTATTTACTATCTCAGTTTGACCATCAGATTGAGGATGATAAGATGAGCTATGAGCTAATTGAGTACCCAAACAAGAAAATAACTCCGTCCAAAAATTTCCAGTAAAAATGGGATCTCTGTCGCTCACAATAACCCTTGGGCTTCCATGTAGCTTTTGAATTGTGTCCATAAATGTAGTAGCAACTGTAGTTGCTTTAAATGGATGAGATAATGCACAAAAGTGTGCATACTTGGTAAGTCTATTAACTACCACCATGATGACACTCTTTCCTTCGGACTTAGGTAAACCTTTGATAAAATCCATTGAAATCTCCTCCCAAAGTTGACTTGGAATGGATAAAGGTTGTAGAAGACCCGGGGTCTTAATTGTCTCAACTTTATTCTGCTGGCAAACCAAACATTCCGCCACAAACTTTTGAATATCAGAATTAAGGCCATCCCAAAAAAATTCTTTCTTCACCCTGTGGTAAGTTTTTAAAAATCCTGAGTGTCCTCCTAAAGGAGAAGTGTGCAATTCCAGAAGAATCTTTTGTTTTAGTTGGGAATTCTTACAAAGATATAAGCGATCTTTGTACCATAAGGAATCATTTTTCCAACTAAATGTATCTGATGTACTAGGATCTTGCTGCAACTTTTGAATGAGTGTCCATACATCTTTTTCCTTCTTCCATTCATCTCTTGCTTCAGTTATCCAATCTGGTTGGATAATAGAAATGGCACAAAGCAATGCTTCCACCTCTTCATTCTTTCTCGAGAGTGCATCTGCAACAACATTAAGCTTTCCTTTTTTGTAGATTATTTCAAAGTCATAACCCAACATCTTTGTGACCCATTTTTGCTGCTCTTCTGAAGATAGTCTTTGTTCCAAAAAGTGTTTAAGACTATCATGATCAATTTTTACCTTGAAGTGTATTCCCATTAGGTAAGTTCTCCATTTCTTTAGTGCATGCAGTATTGCTAACATTTCCTTCTCATAAATAGGTTTCTGTAAATACTTTCCATTGATTGGACGACTTTCAAAAGCAATGGGTCTTCCTTCTTGCATTAAAACAACAACAATTCCATTTCCTGAGGCATCACATTCCACAATAAAGGTTTTTGTGAAGTCTGGTGTAGCTAAGACTAGTGCTAGGCACATTGCCTCTTTAAGATGTTCAAAGGCCTTAGTTGCTTCAGGAGTCCATGGAAATGCATCTTTCTTCAATAATGTTGTTAGAGGTGCTAATATTCTCCCATAATTATTAACAAAATTTCGATAATACCATGTTAACCCGAGAAATCCTCGCAAATGCTTTATGGTTGTGGGGACTTTCCATTCCTTAATGGCTTTAATTTTGTTAGGGTCTACCTTAACACCCTCGTGTGATACAATATGAACCAGATATTTCACCTCTTGTACTCAAAAGAAACATTTGGATGTTTTTGCATATAATTGTTTCTCCTGTAATAGTTTGAGCACCCTGTCAACATGTTGAACATGATCCTTCCAAGACCTGCTGGAGATTAGTATATCATCAAAAAATGCTAGCACAAATTTTCTAAGGAACGGTTTGAAAATGGAATTCATCAACCCTTGAAATGTAGAAGGTGCATTGGTAAGGCCAAAAGGCATGACCAAAAATTCATAATGACCCTCATGAGTTCGAAATGTTGTTTTTGGAATATCTTCAGTCTTCATTCTAATTTGATGATATCCCGAACGAAGATCCAACTTGGTAAAATAAATTGCTCCATGTAATTCATCCAATAATTCATCAATCACAGGAATGGGAAATTTATCTTTAATGGTGAGCTTATTGAGCTCCCTATAATCCAGACACATTCGCCATGATCCATCCTTCTTGTGTACTAATACTACAGGAGCAGAGAAAGAACTTTGACTAGGTTGAATTATACCCGCCTCTAACATTTCTGCAATCATACGTTCAATTTCGCTCTTTTGGACATAAGGATATCTATAAGGCCCGATGTTTGGAGGAACACTTCCTAGAATCAAATGAATAGCATGATCATGATCACGAATAGGTGGGAGTCCTTTTGGAGTTTCAAAAACCTTGGAATGATTGTCCAAGACTTTTTGGAGATCTGCAGAAATAGATGATTTTGATATTGGAACTTCTAGTGAGCATAATTTTGCAATTATGCCTCGTTTTTCTTTCTTTATAAGTTTTTTCATGACATTAGAGCTTATTATCTTTCCCGGCTTCCCTGCAATACCCCGTAATTCGACTTCCTTTCCTTCTGAAAAAAATTTCAAGAAAGTTCTTGAAAATTAGAAGCTATCTTCCCCAAATATTGTAACCATTATACTCCTAGTACAACATCAACACCTACCATAGGAATGGAAAGCATTGGAATATTCAATACATATTCCCACATGGTTAGCTTGATATTATGGCATTTTCCAGAGCAATTTATAGTTCCTCCATTTGCAACCATCACTTGACATTCTGGTGTTGGGTATAAGAAACAATTTAATTCCTTGGCTACCTTACAATGAATAAAATTATGGGTGCTACCTGAATCAATCAACACTATTACCTTTTTCTTCTTGATATGTCCTTCTATCTTGAGAGTTTGAGGAGTGGTAATTCCCGCCAATGCATTACAGGATATGGTCGGACTCATTTCTTCCTCTTCTAAGGCTGGTTCCTGGTGTATATCCTCTTCTTGTTCATTTCTTCTTCCTCTTCACAATCTATGTAAAATAATTTCTTCTCAGCACACTTACGACCTTTAGTGTATTTTCTATCACAACTGTAGCAAAGCCCTTTTGCTCCTTTTTCTTCCAATTTTTGTGCTGTCAACTTTGTAGGTTGTGGAAATCTAGGAGTAGCAACACTTCCCTCTTTATAGAAGTGAGTGGTAGGCTTCCTTGTCGCCATAATTCTACATTCAATTTTTCTTGCCAACCTGAATGCCTTCTCCAATGAATCAGGTTCCAAAACATGAACATCATGTTGGATGTTATCCTTTAAAGTACCTATGAAGAGATCAATCCTGTGTTCCTCTGGAACATTAGTTACCCTTATATTCAATTTTTGGAAGTAATTAATGTGCTCCCCCATTAAACCCTTTTGTTTGAGATTTATCAATTGGCTAAAGGTGGTGTTTCTCTTTGTAATAATGTGCTATCATTTCCTCCGTAAAAATTGACCAAGTGACAATTTTTTAACGAGAGAAAAGCCATCGATACCATACAAATGTATTTGTTTCTAAATGTAAAGTTGCAATGCATACCTTTTGTGTGTTTTGCACATTATGGAGATCAAAATATTTCTCCATCTGTAGTATCCATGTTACAGGATCCTTTCCATAAAACTTCCTCATATCCATTTTTTGAATATGGTGGTTCTTCCCGCCAACATTAGATTTTATGAAATCATGATTAACATTTATTTTGCTCTCATCATGAGTTTCCTCTACTATCTTTTCACCATTAGGAATCGTTTATTGTATCAACTTTGTCAAACCTTCCATGTCTGCTTTTAGATCATTCTTCATGTTTTACATTTTCTCATCGATCTTAGCTTCCATGTCATCCATCTTAGATTCCATGCCAGCTTTCATATCATCTATCTTAGATTCCATGCCATTCTTCAAACCATCCATATTATATTCCACGCCTTTCTTCAAACCATCCATCTTAGTTTCCACGCCTTTCTTCAAAACTTCCATGTGATTTTTTGTTGCTCTTTGCGAGAGCGAAATTTTTTGCACTTGCTCTTGTAATTTTGATATGTCATGTTGCCATTCTTTGTCTTCATGAGTCATAGTAGAGCTTTCTAAAGGCTTAATGGACGTTGAATTATTTTTAGGGGCCATTTTAGAATCCAATACTGATATCTATTCTACAATATGCCCTTGGATTCAATTCAACTTGATTCTTCAAACAAGACTTATGCAATTCGGAAAAAAAATACACACCTTTTACTTGCTTTTGAGGAGCTTGATATTGAAATTGAATTATCTCTATAATTGCGAATTTAAATATTTGAAATTCAGCCCTGTAGTAGCCCTCTGAAGCTTATTTCAAATGCCATAGGTCTGATCTGATTTGGATTCTTCAAGGCAAAGTTATGTCCAATCTCCCACAATGAACCAATTTTGGATTGGTTCAGTAGAGCGAAATTGTACAACTTGCCACGTGTCACTGTTTCCTCCTTTGGCTCTGAAATTGATAGGCCGAAAACTACAGTCCATTTACTTGCGGCCACTTTTTACAACATTCCAATCCGATGCTCAGAGAGAGAGCTATGCATATTTTCCCACGATCACCTATTTGAGATGAAATTCAGAAGCCTCAAAAAGCCCTTACTTACACATATCATATCTACGAACATATTGAGAACCAATATCTGAAATTTTGCGAGGATGTTGTTCAGGATTGCGGCTTCGCACTCTAAAATTTTTAGCTTCTGAACCTTCGTAGCAAAAAAATTATTACGAAAATACCACGATGACCTGTTTAGGTTAAATTCAGGAGCCTGCAAAATGACCTAACTTTCACAGATCATAACTATGAAAATATTGCGAACCAAGATCTGAAATTTTGCAACGATGTTCCCCAGGATTTTGGCTTCACACTCTAAAAATTTCAGATTCTGAGACTTCATAGAAAAAAAATTATAGCAAAAATTCCACAATGACCTGTTTGGAGTAGCAGAACCTTAGAATATCAAAGTTCTGATACCAAATGTTGTGAAACCAGCTCCAAAAAGAGAAGAAAAGAGATATGAACACCTTAGAAATAAACCAATTTGAGGGGGAAACCTCCAATACATTACATGAATGAACAATTCTTGGATGATTCAAATTACAAAACCTCCTTTCTATATATAGGAGTCCATGGGGTCAGAATGTAATCCTAGTGGGGCCACAATCGAATCCTAACTGACCTAACAATAATAATTTAAGGGCACAATAATAATAATATGGGGGTTACAAGGGTACAATAATAAAAATAAGGGGGTTACACTAACAACAATAAGGGACTATACTAGTAATATAGGGACCTAACAATTTGAGGTTGTCATTGCAGGAGGTTTGAATTTTAAGATCCATGTTGTAGGTTTCTCCAGGACTAAGAAGATGGATTTCAATGGACTCAGGCTCGAGTATGCTTTGGAAGGAACCACAAATTTTGTGGCATCTAAGATCCACATGGAGGCAGTATTGGATGATAATGGGTTTCTAGAATACGTCAAGACAGATATAGAAAAACCACAAGGCTATATTAGTGTTAGTATTTTCATCCTGCATCAGTGATCAAAAGTCCTCTTTTCATATCATTTTAGGGGTCTCACTCAGATTTTTATTATTATCATTCTACTAGGTCATGCAAAAAATTAGTCACTGATGGTAGCCCTAGTCCAAAAAACATCACTCTTCCTCAAATTTGATTACTTGCTGGCATAGTTTCATACCTTGCTGATTGTACACCATCCCTAAAGTCAATATTAGTCATGTCATCTTGAAATTCAGTCTTTCAAGGTCTCATTAGGTCTTTTAGGGTTTTTCAAGGTTTCATTAGGTCATTAGGGTTTTCAAGGTCCATTAAAATTTCATCTCCATTGCATAAGACTAGCAAGTAAAGGGTGATCCAATAACATCTCTTCACCGTATGAAGATGATTTGTAAAAAAAATTCTTGTTTCAGCATGTAATTTTGGTTTTCAGATGTAATTTTTAATTTTCGCTATGTAATTTTATGTCATCAATATATAATAAGTACAAGGTTCCCAAGCTGCCAACTTAGAGTTCCACATTCCAACAAAGCAAATATCAAAGTGCAAAGAGTTCCCAGTCCATCAAAATGATCAATTATCAAAGGAAAGAAATCAAAGTGAAAGGGTATAATTGTGAAGTTTAAAGGTGAATTTGAACATAGCAAAGTGGGTTCCAAAAGCATAAAAATCACAATTCACGAAGTATAAAAGCCCTCAAGACATCAAATCCATCCTCAATTTTCCCCTACAACGTCGAGAAACCATCTCCACAACACGATTTTCAAATCTAGAGAGCGAAATTGGAATAAAAGTGGCATCACTACGCTCCTAGACTGGCCACGCTACGCTCCTGCATCACACGCTATGCATAGCCTTCAGGCACTGTGCTCCTGGCAGAGGAGGCACTGTGCTCCTCCCACAGGTGCTGCGCACCTGCCCGACTTGATCAACGAGCTCCAAAATGAAGTGCCATCTCTCTAAACCTTCAACATTGGTTGCCTTCGCCCTCTAGCAAGTAATTAACACCTTATTGCTATCTCCTAGCATTCCTCAAGTCAAATTTTCATGGTGTTTAAATGTTCTATACAAAATTTAGTGTCTTATTTGTTATAAGCCCTAGTTCCATTCCTAATTTTAAATTACACTTCCTAAGACTTCCACTACCCTTCCCACATTACAATTAACCTTTCCCAACCCCTATTTCATTATATCCCTTTCTCCAAATCCCTTTATCCCCTAAACCCTAGGACCTAGGTATTTCAATTTCCTAGGCTCCCAAATCCCCATACTTGTAATAAAATTCCTATTCCCAAATCCCACAACATTTCTACTCCCTGTCACCTCCCTCAATTTAATAATCCTTCCCCCCATCTCCATAATTTTTTCCATCCCATTCCCCACTCCCTAAACCTACATTTCACTCTCAATTCATCTCCCTAGGGTTTCTAGCCAAGACACTATGGAAGAAGAAAACAAATAATTCAACGAGGAAGAATAAAGGGAAGAGATGAGGCCACACAAAGGAGGGATGATCCTCAGACTTGAACCTACAAACACAAAAGAACTCATGGCCTCTCCCATGGTTGTGACATGTTTCAAGCATGTAGGATGCT
This sequence comes from Pinus albicaulis, assembly GCA_034641835.2. Lineage (NCBI taxonomy): Eukaryota > Viridiplantae > Streptophyta > Pinopsida > Pinales > Pinaceae > Pinus > Pinus albicaulis. The sequence continues at coordinate 470,280,865 of CM076584.1, read as the reverse complement.
TTGACTTTTGTGAAAAAATACAAAGGGTCCAACATCACCCTGTTTTGAGCAGAATTTTCATCTCTAATCTTCATGACAACCAGGTAACCCTTGTTGGTGTCACTTTCACAGTATCCACAGCCATTAGAAGCTGCCACTGGAATTCCAAATGTTGGTGAAAAGTGGTTCAAGGCAAAAGACTTGGAGAATCATTACTCATTAGGGGAATTTTGAGGTCTAAAATGGGCCTCCTAAGGAAAATGTACAATCAAAATTCACTTTATGAGAACCAATCACATTTTAGGGGATGACATCATCCCTAATGGTTGACGTGGCATTTCTTGAGTTAAAGGTACTTACTTGTCACATTCTCAATGGTGGAAAAAACTCATGGTTAACCATGGTAGTGCTCTAAGTACTTTTAAAGTCAAAGTAAAGTACTCATAATAAATGTCATTCCACACTTTTTGAATAAAAATATATTATTGTCATTTCATATTTCTTGAAAGAAACAATGCATATCCCTATACATTTATTATATTATATTATTTTTATATAGTTTATTAATTACATTTTATTATACAATTTAAATAATATAAATTTTAATTAATAGCATCTAATATAATTAAGAATTTATAAATTTATATTTATATTTTATTTTAATTTATTTAAGTACAAAGGACAAATGCATTAGTTGTTCAATGATAATGACTTTTTTTTTGAAAAACTCATTCTTATTTATAGTTACATCAATACAATTTTTTTATTAATTTTATTTTGGTACAACTTTTGAATTGAATTTAACTATGGTTACATGGATTGTGGTGAAAAAAATGAATTGCATATTCATAAATATTATTTTATTGGTTTAACTATTATTTTATTATTTCCTTAGGAGGCCCATTTTAGACCTCAAAATTCCCCTAGCCATAAATCAAGCCAAGGTAGAAGGACAAAGTAAAGAAGGTATTTCCTTTCTCTTACCTCCTGGATAGGTATGCCCCCATGATGAAAATCATAATGAAGTACTTTTATTGTGAAGGAAGGTTCTCTAGACTCTACACCTACCATATCTGGTTATTAATGCACTTCACAACGGTCAAAATGCTCAACATACCTTATTATCTCTTCAGGAACATTGAAAAAATGGCATACATTGTTTAAAAGAGAGATTATGACCAACATATGAAAAGTCTTTTTCACCATTCTCTCATCAAGATCATTGTCCTCCATCACCTCAATCAATGGAACATCTCAGGGACACTTTCATAGCTAATGACATCTTTACTGCTCCACCAATTCAAAATGCTCAAGCTGTGCCTCTAACATCTCATCCTTCCACATCCATTCCTCCATCTTATCACACAATACCTACTTCTTCATCATCTCAAACTACTTCACCCATTTCACCACCATCATCACCATTTCACATTGATATTGGGTCATCTAACAAAGCTAAGATCAATGAGCTTCAAAAGACCAAAGTGGTTGAGATAGAGACATTGGAAAAAACATATCAGAGAGGTCATATGCAAGTGTTTTCTCCACATATTGTGGAAGGGGCCTTGCCTTCTTCATCGGCAAAGTAGGTAGACAAAGGAAAGAAAAATATGGCAGAGGCATATATTCAGAAAGAGATTAGGCATGAGGAGGGAAATCTTCATGAGACAGAAATGGAGTTTGACCTTGTTGACTTGGATCAGCAAGATGATTCTGAGATCACTAGCATAGTCATCAAGGAAAAATAAGCGAAGATTAGAGAGCTACAAACTAATATTGATAGATCTAAATTTTTCATTACCTTTCTTCAGCAGGAGAACCAACAGTTAAAAACCAAACACTTCATTGATGAAGTGAAATTCATCAAAGCTCAAAGAGAGGCAGAAAAAGATAAAGTCTTACTTGAAGAGACACTAGAAAAATATGGTGTGCTAGATGAACCAGAAGAACAAGTGCCAAGAAGAAGGCCAAGGACTAGAGGTTTGAAAAGAGTCCTAGAACTAGAAAGGCAGAAAGAAAGATAACTAGCAGATGAGGTCACTCTTAATGAGAAATTTGCAGTTGTAATCAATGAGAATAAAGAAGGTTGGATTCAGGAAATAAATGAACACCTTGAGAAGCTGTTGAAAAGGGAAAATAAAGACAGTGATATTAAGAGAAGGATGGAAAAGCACTATTCCAAGAGAAACAAAATTGGAAGGTCAAAACTTAAAAAAGCCAATGCAAAAATTGAAACCCTAAACATGCAAGAAGAGAAAAGAAGGATTGATATCCTTGATGAAGCCTCACTCCATGCCTAACCCTCATTACCAGCCACCATTCAAAAATTTTTGGCAAGTTTTGATACACTTTTTCAAAATTTTAAAGTTTTTGTGCATTCCTTGACAGTCATGTGATAGTTGGACTGTTAGGAGCGCAATGCCCTAGGCACTGCGCTTCTGTTTGGGGCATATTTTGGTCAAAAGGAGACCAACATTGGATTCAGATTAGGGAAAAAATACAATTCAACCACTTTTCTACTCTTTTTTGGTCAAACTGGCAGGTGAAAAAGTAAAAAACACTCAAAAAATCACAATTCTGCCTCCTTTTTCACCTTGGCGTTGTGCTCCTAAGAATTCTTGGGAGAATAAATTTTTGGGAAGTCAAATCAAGTCAACTCAGCAAACCAAGCACATATCTGGAAAGTAGATCGGATAATATTTCCAATGAGTTATCATGAGCTCAGTTTGGAAACTTTCAACCCATCCAAAACTCAGCTGCAAGATGGATGGCGCTCTAGACACTAGCGCTGCACACTTGACACTGGTGCTGTGCTCCTGACTAGTGTCTGATTTTTCTGAGTTTTATCTGCAATTTTGATTTTCACCTTGGGAAATCATGTTTTTACTCATGTAATTGATGGAAGAAAATGTAATTATCATGTTTATTAGTTACCTAGGGGTAAATACATTACGTAAATGTCATCATGAAGTCAAATGAATTAGTTTCATGGAAGTGAGGGATGAGTTAGTTTGACCACCCTACACTCTAGGTATCAGTTCAGCCTTTTGTGGATCAAATCCTCAACTTAGGGATTCGACCCCTGAGGTTGGGAGAAGTTGTTTCTTGCCTATATATTTGACCTCTTCACTCATTTTATAGGGTTGGATGTTGTTTCATTGATCAGAGACTCTAGTGTAATCTATTTGGCAAGAAATTAATGAAAAGGTTGCAACTATTTCTTTGTGATACCCGTGGTATGAGAATTTAACATTATTTTTCTTATGTCTCATTATGTATGAATGTTTTGTTTCATGATCCATTTCATTTCTATGATATGCTGGTTTTCAATTTGATAAGCAAAATTCATATCTCATGCTCTGTCTTTGCGAAAACCTTCATAGTTTGTTCATCTTCTTCAGTTTAGAAAGAATTCATGCCTTGCCTTTCTCTTTCTAGCTCCTCATCAGCCTGATCCATCTCACCCTGAAACCCTAAAGTGTTAGGTTTTCTACCTACCTTTCCCTATTAAATCTCTACAACCCTAATCTTATTTTCCCTGACCTAGCCTCTTTGACCTAATTCACCCATCCAACAACCCAAATTCAAACAAACAAACCCTTGTACTCATACCTAGCCAAAAAACCTAATTCATCCAGCCCTCTTGGCTGTGATTTGTGGAGAGAGCCCTCTCTGGCTTGGTAGGGATAGCTACCAAGCTAAAATAATGGTATGTGGTTACCTCTATTGGGATTTCTTCTTCAACCTTAGAGATATAGCGGAGTGATAACACTAGGGTCTCGCTCAATGGAATAAGGATGTGACTAAATCAAGGAGAATCATATTGGAGGGAGTTTGAGACCATATTGTCTCGAATATACATGGGAAAGAGACTGAATTTGTGATGCAGAAAACACAGACAATTTTTTTTGAGAACAATAATGACCACAAAAAGCTGGCACTCAAGGTGACAGCAAAAAAATTGAATTGGCCCCCCCCCAAGGAGAGCTGGTATCTATTGTAGCTCTATCAGCATTTTCCCTCGAATTAACTCAGTTCATTCCACGTAGTCTTCCTCAACTCCTATATAATTTTATTTATCAATTTCGGAGAAATTGACAAATAAATACCTTAAGCAAGCTTGGGAAAATTTAAATATATCCCCGAACTTAGATTCTATTTCTGAAACTTAAACTAAGGTTATCACCCTTCAGAATCTTATTTTAATAACCCAACTCATTACAAATAAACACTTATAACAACTTAGGCCTCGGGCCCACCTATACAGTCGACGTAATTCAATGTAATTCAACGTCCATACCTTGGCTTATCCTCCGAGCTCTTTTGAGAGCGAGCACCGTTCGATGAGCCGACCTCAGATTGGACGACGTACGTCAATATCGAGCTAAGTCCATAGTCGACCGTTAACGCGCGATGAGGGCAGTATCTCCAAACCGCTTAAGGCCACGTGTCGGCCTGTGACATTGATCGCGTTCAAACGGGGAATACAACTTTCCTTTCAAAGGCGGTGCGATCAAAACTGTTCCAATTTTTGAACAGTGATTGACTATATGTTGAACCAGGGTTAACGCCTTCCTTTCTAATCGCTCCGGTTCACTAACTTAAGGTCTAATCTCGGTACAAGAATTTCAATTAATAGCAAACAAATCAATTTCTCTTATAAGCAGGTTCTTCCACTATGACCATGGACAGAAGACTTGTGGAGATCAACACAGTGATTCTACGTAACAATTATACACAGAATAGTATTCAACTACTTCGCAATTAAACAAATTCCTCACAAAGATCAATTCAAGACAAATTGATAATCAACGAGCACCAAAATTTATTCAACAGGAAGCAATTGCTTAACACTCGGATTTTACTGCAGAAATCTCCTCCTTTCAATACATCCGGGGGATACAATTTATATGTATTATTATGTGTCTCTTCGGTTCCTCTATGAGGACCGTTTTTGGTAAATCAAAATCCTAATTACAATTTATTCGAATAATTGAACATGACAGATGGACTGAAACTAAAGTTATTCGACTTATAATGACTCTAACTGATCTAAATGCAATAGACAGCTAAGGTATTGACACCTTGCTGCTAAAATTTGAATGATTCTGATCCCTCCTAGCCACAACATGTGAACAAAACTCCCTACATTGCTGGCTAGTGTCTAATGCCCCTGCATCAGACTCCCGAGGGAAATTTTCTTCATGGACTCCTGTCCATGAGTTCTTCCACTGATCTGCCTATTTTCTGCAACATTTCTTCAATCATCCAAGTGGCATCTTCCTCTGGCTAGTCCTTCCATTTGATTAAGTACTGAAAGTACTCTTTTCCTTTGGTCTTCCTGAACACTCTTTTGTCAAATATCTTCTCTGGTTGCAGTGGTTGTGCTGGAGGTAGCTGCTTTTCCCACTCAATCTGTTCCTTGTCTGCTGGTCCCTCTTCTGCACCATCCTCTTCATACTTGTACAAATATGCAACATTAAAAATGGGAGATATTCGAACATCAGAAGGCAATTCAATCTCATAAGCTTTAGCAGAAAACTTTCTAAGTATCTTGCATGGCCCAATCTTTTTGAACTTTAGTTTGTTATACTACTTCTTTGGGAATCTCTCCTTTCTCAAATGAGCCAAAACCAGATCTCCTACTTCAAAATGGACTTCTCTTCTGCTCAAGTCTGCTCTGCCTTTGTATTTGATGCTACTGCCTTGTAGCTGTTGTTTCACTTGTTCATGTATGGCTTGGATTTCTGAAGAAAATTCCTCCCCATCAGCACTCCTCAGCTCTGCCTTTCCTAGATTTCTTAACTCTGATATTCCTCGGGGGTGCATTCCATAAACAATATGGAATGGAATATGCCCTGTGCTTCTGTTTGGTGAGTCATTATATGCGTATTCTTCCTGTGGAAAAATATGATCCCATTGCTTGGGATGCTCTCCTGCAAGACTTCTCAAAAAATTTCCCAGACTCCTATTCACTACCTCACTTTGTCCATTAGTTTGAGGATGATAAGTTGAGTTGAAGCTCAATTTGATACCAAGTTTCTTCCACAGTGTCCTCCAAAAATGGCCCACAAATCTGGTGTCTCTGTCTGAAACAATACTCTTGGGAAACCCATGCAACCTAACAACTTCTTTGAAAAACAAGTTAGCAACATGGGTGGCATCACTAGTTTTATAACATGGAATAAAATGTGCCATTTTGGAAAATCTGTCCACTACAACAAAGATTGCATCATTCCCTCTCTGAGTCTTGGGAAATCCTAGAACAAAATCCATACTCACCATGTCCCAAGGCCTGTCTGGAATAGGCAAGGGAGTGTACAATCCTGCATTCTGGCTCCTTCCTTTGGCATATTGATAGATTTTGCAATTTTTCACAAACTTGTCCACTTCTGCTCTCATCTTGGGCCAATAATAGAAGTGACTCAGCTGCTCATAAGTTTTATCAGTACCAAAGTGCCCAACAAGTCCACCACTATGCTTCTCCTTGATCAAATTTTCTCTCATGGAACATTTTGGTACACACAGTTGGTTTCTCCTAAATAGTAAGTCCTCCTGCAAGAAATAATCCAGCCACTGGCTTCTATCTGTTAGAACATGGTTACAACATGATTCAAATGCTTCCTTAAAATTAGAATCTGTTTTATACAGTTCTTTGAGAAAATCAAATCCTACAACTTCAAAATTGGTTTCTTGAACAAGCATGTGCCTCCTACTCAAAGCATCAGCTACTTTATTTTCTTGGCCACTTATATGTTTCAAAAAAAAGTTAAAACTTTGGAGATACTCAACCCACTTGGCATGCTTATGATTTAACTTGGGCTGCTGTACAATGTACTGCAAAGCATGATTATCAGAGTATAATACAAATTCTTTGGAAATTAAGTAATGCCTCCATTTTTTCAATGCCTGAACAACTGCATAGAATTCCTTCTCATAAGAGGAATACTTCCTTCTGCTGTCATTCACCTTTTCACTAAAATAAGCTACAAGGCTATCATCCTGACTCAGCACAGCTCCAATGGCTTCTCCACTGGCATCACACTTCACTTGAAATGGTTTAGCAAAATCAGGCAGAATCAAAATAGGCTTTTCAGTTATCTTTTTCTTCAAAAGTTTAAAGTTTATCTCTGCTTCAGCAGTCCATTTAAATGGCTGTTTGCTCTTTTTTATTGTCTCAATGATGGGTGCATTAATCTTACTGAATTTTCTTATGAATTTCCTGTAAAAACTGGCAAATCCATGGAATCTTCTTACCTCAAAAACATTTCTGGGTGAAGGCCACTCCACAATTTCCTTAACCTTTTCTGGGTCCATCTTCAATCCTTCTGCAGAGACAACAAAACCCAAATACACCAAATCTTCCTTCATGAATGAGCATTTCTTTAATTTTATCAGCAGTTTCTCTTGGTGCAGCTTCTTCAAGACATAATTAAGATGCCTTAGATGTCGTTCTTTAGTTTTGCTGAAAACTAATATATAATTCAGATACACTATCACAAATTTACCAATAAATTATTTCAATACTTCATTCATAAGTCTCATGAAAGTGTTAGGTGCATTTGACAACCCAAAAGGCATTACCATCCATTCATACAGTCCTTCATTCGATTTAAAGGAAGTTTTCCACTCATCACCCTCCTTTATTCTAATCTGATGATATCCACTTTTTAAATCTAACTTTGAAAAATATTTGGCACCACTCAAACAATCCATTAAATCCTCAACTCTGGGCAAGGGGAATCTGTACCTGATTTTTATCTTATTGATTTCTTTGGAATCAGTACACATCCTCCGGCCTCCATCTTTCTTCGGGCTCAATACTGCTGGTACTGCACATGGACTCAAAATTTCTTTGATCAGTCCCTTGTCCACCAATTCCTGTACTTGCTTCCTGACTTCCTCATTTTCTGTGGGAGTCATTCTGTAGGCTTCCTTATTTGGCAGATTTGAACTAGGGATAAAATCTATCTGATGGTTGATCTTTCTCACAGGTGGCATCTCATTAGGTAAATCATCCACAACAATGTCATAATAACTCTGTAACATCTCTTGGATTTCTATTGGCAAATCAGAAATCTTTGTAGAAGTAAGAACTACCTTAGGCTTTCAAACTAAAGCAAAGCTTACCTCTTCTTCTTCAATCTGATGTAGATATTCCTTCCTGCTCAGCAACAAGGTCTTTGGTCAACCACTCTGCTTGATGGCTCTCCTTCTTCCATGGGTATCAATGTATGATGTACCCCATCCTTGAAGAACTTGTAAGTTTTCTTCTTGCCATCAGGCACTGCTGCTCTGTCAAACTGCCAAGGTCTACCTAGCAGTATGTGACACACATCCATGGGCATCACATCACACAGGACTTTGTCTTTGTATTTTCCCATTTGCAGCTCTATCTCACACTGTTATTTTACAATCAGCTGGTGCCCTTTATGCAGCCAAGACACCCTGTAGGGAGTTGGATGCTCCCTTGTCTTCAGCTTCAACTTCTCTATCACCTCGGTGGAAACCAAACTTTCTATGCTGCCACTATCAATGACTAGCTGGCAACATTTCCCTTGGACTTTGCATATACTCCTAAATAAAGTCTTCCTTTGCGCAGGCTCAATGACCTCTTTGGTTTGTTTCAACAGGACCTTATTGACCACCAAGGATTCTCCCCTCTCTGGTAGAATTTATTCTTCAATTGTTGCCTCTTCTCCAGCCTGAGCAACAACAAAATTTCTTGGACCAGCATCCACATTCTCTGGGCACTCATAGTGCTTGTGTCCCACTTGCTGACATCTATAGCACCTCAATTCTCTACCTCTGCCTCTGCCTCCTCTTCCTCTGTAAGAACCCCTTCTGCCTCTTGCATCACCTTCTGTAGATGAATTCTGAGGTGAGCTACTGTTAGCTCCATCTCTAGGTGTAGTAGGCTTTCCTCTACCACCTTGACTTCCCCTTCTACGGAAAGTACCTCTCCCTTTGGCAGACTAATTCCTCAGGAGTTTCTCCTCTGCTTTCAAGGCCATCTGATAGGCCTCTTCAACTATCCTAGGAGACAGAAGACTAATCTCATCTTGGATCTCCAACTTGAGACCATTCACATATCTTTCAGTCTTCTCTGGTGTGTCTTGAAATTTCCCAGCTCTTATGCTCACTCTATAGAATTCTTCTGTGTATTCCTTTACTGTCAGAAACCTTTGTCTCAGGTTCTGCATTTGCCTAAATAATGTTAGCTGATAATCACTAGGCAAGAATTTACCTTTTAACTTAGCCATCATTCTGGTCCAGCTTTTGATAGGTTGCTTGCCATATCTCCTTATTTCTGCTTGCACTCCATCCCACCAGAGTGCAGCATGTCCCTTTAGCTTTGTTACTGCAAACTTGACCTTCTTATCTTCGCTCATTTCTTCATAGTCAAAGCACTTGTTCATTTCATTAATCCAGTCCACCAGCTCTTCTGGATTCAGTCCTCCTGCAAAACTTGACACTTCAATCTTGGGCCTAACTGTAGACCCTAGAACAGTTATGAGGAGCCTCATGTCAGGAGGAATCTCAGCATTTTCTTCAGCTTCTTCTAATTCAGGTTCACTGATGTCTTTAGGATCTCTGGGCTGTCTTAGTTCCATGGCATCCATTCTGGCCTCGAACCTCTGCAAGGACTCCAACACTTCTGCATTGGAAACAGGTCTCCTTCTGCCAGCACCTCTACCAACTCGGATTGCCATGTTAATTCTCTGCAAAAACAACTCAAAAACAGCTCTGATACCACAATTGACAGCAACAAAATTGAATTCGGCCCCCCCCAAGGAGAGCTAGTCTCTATTGTAGCTCATTCAGCATTTTCCCTCGAATTAATTAAGTTCATTCCACGTAGTCTTCCTCAACTCCTCTATAATTTTATTTATCAATTTCGGAGAAATTGACAAATAAATACCTTAGGCAAGTTTGGGAAAATTTAAATATATCCCCGAACTTAGATTCTATTGCCGAACCTTAAACTAAGGTTACCACCCTTCAAAATCTTATTTTAATAACCCGACGCATTACAAATAAACACTTATAACAACTTAGGCCTCGGGCCCACCTATACAGTCGACAGAATTCAATGTAATTCAACGTCCATACCTTGGCTTATCCTCCGAGCTATTTTGAGAGCGAGTACCGTTTGATGAGCTGGCCTCAGATCGGACGGCGTACGTCAATATCGCGCTAAGTCCACAGTCGACCGTTAACGTGCGATGAGGGCGGTATCTCGAAACCGCTTAAGGCCACGTGTTGGCCTGTGACATTGATTGCGTTCAAACGGGGAATACAACTTTCCTTTCAAAGGAGGTGCGATCAAAACTGCTCCGGTTTTTGAACAATGATTGATTGTAGGTTGAACCAGGGTTAACGCCTTCCTTTCTAATCACTCCGGTTCACTAACTCAGGGTCTAATATCGGGACAAGAATTTCAATTAACAGCAAAAAAATCTGTTTCTCTTATAAGCGGGTTCTTCCACTACGACCACGGACAGAAGACTTGTGGAGATCAACACAATGATTATACATAAAAATTATACACATAACAATATTCAACTACTTCGCAATTAAAAAAATTCCTCACAAAGATCAATTCAAGACAAATTGATAATCAACGAGCACCGAAATTTATTCAACACACTAGAAAATTTGGCGGAAATTCCGACGGCCAATTCGTCGCTATTCCGACACATAGTCGTCGCAAGAGCGACAGTTCGAGGGCGGGCAAAACGTGGTTTACCATACCGTCGCAGTTCCGACGCAATTAAAAAAAGTCGCACTATCGACACTTTTTTCGTTGCTTCCAAACAAGCTTCACTCTTCCGACGTTTCCCAATTCGTCGCACTTCCGACCTTTCTAAACTGTCGCACTTCCGACGAAATGCGGTCCGACGTTTTGAACGTCGCTCTTCCGATGTCTGTAAACTCTCACAATTACGACGAAATGTAGTCCGACGTTTTGAATGTCGCTCTTCCGACGTTTGTAAACTGTCGCAATTTTGACGCAGTGTGGTACAACGTTTTGGACGTCGCTCTTCCGACGGTTGTAAACTGCCACAATTCTGACGAAATGTGGTCCGATGTTTTGGACGTCGCTCTTCCGACGTTTGTAAACTGTTGCAATTTCGATGAAATGTGGTCCGACATTTTGAACGTCGCTCGTCCGATGTTTTTATACTATCGCGCTTCCGACGTTTCTAATATGTCGCAATGCCGACGCTTACAAGGCGTCGGTATAACGATGGCAGGTTCAATTTAAAAAAAAATAAAATGAAACTTTAAAAGAGGAAAAACACTGTTTTGAATATATTATATGAAGTAAAACAGTGCATGAAGTCATTAAATTTTCACATCTGAATATTGGAACCCAAATATCCATCCAGAAAAGTGGAAGTCCCACCCCAGACGGTGATAGAAAAATACCCCATGTCACATACAGGGACTTGATATAAAACCCAGTAACGGTCCACATGGAGATTATCGACAAATCTGAGAAAGCATCCAAATATGCCCGAGGCATCTATAAGAAAGTGAAATAGAAGTATGTAGAATAGTAAAACAATAGATAGAGTACCGACGTCCATTGTTCCAAATACAAATTAAAGTACCCAAAATCCTTGAACAGAGAAAAACGCTAATCATGTGAGGAGTGTGATATGTCCAAAATATAAAAAGACCATCAGACCATATCAATAAACCAACAACATAGACCAGCATCGCTAGTTTTGAAGGCAGAGTGATAAACATTAATCATTTTTTTTTTTTCACAAGAGAAAAAACGTTGTTTTGAATATATTATATGAAGTGAAACAGTCCATGAAGTCATTACATTTTCACATCTGAAGATTGGAACCCAAATATCCATCCAGAATAGTGGAAGTCCCACCCCAGACAATGATAGAAAAATACCCCATGTCACATACAGGGACATGATATAAAACCCAGTAACGGTCCACATGGAGATTATCGACAATCTGAGAAAGCATCCAAATATGCCCGAGGCATCTACAAGAAAGTGAAATAGCAGTATGTAGAATAGTAAAGCAACAGATAGAGTACCGACGTCCATTGTTCCAAATACAAATTAAAGTACCCAAAACCCTGCAACAGAGAAAACGCTAATCATGTGAGGAGTGTGATATGTCCAAAATATAAAAAGACCATCAGACCATATCAATAAACCAGCAACATAGACCAGCATCGCTAGTTTTGAAGGCAGAGTGATAAACATTAATCATTTTTTTTTCACAAGAGAAAAAACGTTGTTTTGAATATATTATATGAAGTAAAACAATCCATGAAAAACGCTGTTTTACAGACACATGAATCCTGTAAAAAGTCTCTAGCATCAATTCATCATCCAGCAAGCCACAAAGAAATTTCTCCAACAACACTTTATTCCGAAAAAGTCAATGTTACTGCAAAGTATATGAATCCACACTTACTACTCCAATTGATGGAGTATTTATAAAAAAATCATACAAAATATCTCATAACAAATTGAGATATTATCTAGGATAATTAATAAGTATTTTACAACAATATAGAGACAGATGGTCTCGTAGATAAGAAAAATGATAACTGATGTTGTGTTGTTTCCTTCTTTTAAGAATGTGCTGGAGGTAGGCCCTATATCTTGGCTTGTTGTTGTCCTCTTCAGTAATTCTATGTTGATTATTTCGTTTCACTGATACTCTTTAACTGCTCTGATACTCTTTGACCTTTGTTCATCCTTTTATCATTTTTATCATGATATACTGTGGTAAATAGGCAAAAATTTATGTAAGGATAATTTTTACAAAAGTTCCATCATTTCTTCCCACCATTGAACTTCTGGCACTCTGGTCCTTTGCAACTTTCTTAGTGTTTCATCAGCCTCAGTATATCTGAAGAAATTAGGATGATTTTGGAACAAATGATTTACTTCATGCTCAAGATAAAATAAATTCTCCAATCTGTCATGAAGGTTTTTCCCTGTAGGCAATGCTGCTGTTGATGAACTGGTTGAAGAACTAGCTTGATTATCAACATATTTGTCCAATTTTTCAACATAACTATCAAGGTCCATTAGCTTATCTTCTGCAACTATAGGACTGGGCAATCCTCTATTTAACAAAATATTCAATTTTTCTCTGAAGGCAATGATTTCTTCTTGCATATCTGAGCACCTTCGTTCTAAATTCTGTACCAGAGTTCTTTTAGTAAAAACTCTCTTTATTTCCAGAATTGTTCCGGTCCTGTCCTGAATACCAATTTCTGCAAGTTGATTCTTAGTCTGAGTATTCAAAAAATGTATAAGTCTATTGGCCTCTTCTGGCATATTTCCCAACTCTTGTATTGATCTCTCAATCTCATCCAGAGCCAATTTAACTAAGTTATTATGTTCATCCATTATTTGAATTGAGGACCAAACATCCTTTATTGATTGAATGATATTATCCCAAAGAATATCATTTATTTCTTTTAAAGGTTTCTCCAATGTGAGATCCTTTTCCAATGCTTTGACTGTTTTTTCTAATTTGTTCACTTCTCTTATTTTATCAGCAACACTCATTTTTGAAAGATCATATTTATGTTCTAGAGTGGCCAATTGTTCCTTTGTTTTGTGAAGATCTATGGCCTGAAGTTTCATATCTTCCATTGACTTTGTTAATTCATCAGTTTTCAAATTTGCAGTGTTGCTCTGTGACAATTCTGCTGGATGACCTGTTGTTGCTGTACCTGTCACTACTCCTGCTGTAGATACTGGAATATTTGCCTGCTTATCTTTTAATGCATTCTCAAGCTCTTTTTCAGTTGCAGTAAGTTGCTCATTCAATTTTAAGAGCAAATCCATTAGTTATTCCTCAGAATTTTGTTTGATGATTTTTGCAGTCTGTGGATGTCTTGAGGCCGGTAACTTTAATTGTTTTCTCAGAGCTGCAATATCATCATCTTTTCTCTTGATAAAAGCTTCAATAACTTTCACATCTTAGGATTATGACCCAAACCAATGATTATTTCCTTTAAAGTTTTGATTCTATTATCCTTAGCCTGGGAGGAAGCTTTTTCAAGCTGCAACTGTGTATTAGTATTATCCAAAGAATCCTGCAACTTATGGGTCATCATTTATTTATCCGTCAGAGTAGAATAAATCATCTCACCTGTTTGCTTGTGTAGCTCAATTTGATCTAAAGGATGGATATCCTTTGCTAAGACTTGAAAATTAGTCCTAACGTAATCTGCAACTGTCTGAGGCTGCTGCACCTTGGGCTTGAAATGGCTCATTAACATCTTACCCTGTTGGATGTCATAAGCTGACATCAATCTTTCTTGATTTTTCGGAGCCATCTTCAAAAATTGGTTGTACACTTGAAGTCTAAGTGGATCGTTCCTGGCCTTTATATTGATGAATGTTCTTTTGATGTCCCAGGCAGTTATTACTCGAGGTTTGAAAGAAGATATTTCTGCACTTTGTTGCCTCTGTATTCCTGTTTTTGAAAATTAGTGGATGTCCCACTACCTGTACCTGTTTGCTGACTGTCTTCTCTTCCCTGGCTGTCAGGGATTTCCTGAAATGATTCATCTTCTAGAAGGGGAGTTAATTTTTGCCTTTTAACATCTTGTTGTTCAGAAGAGCCACCAATAGGAGTAGTTGTTTCAGCCTCTCTCTTTTTTCCCTTTTCTATATTCAGAGGAGTTTGTAAAATAGAAATTTCTGGCTCACTGATCTGAGTAGGAGGAATTTATCCTTGACCTTGTTCTTTAGAAGCCTCTGGTTGCTCTGTCATTATGAATTTTTCAATTATTTGTATATCAGGCTCCTTTTCTTTTCCTTTAGATTCTACTGCTACTGTACTAATCTCCTGCAAATTTTGTTGTAAAGTCCTGGCTGAAGAAGATCCCTGCACCTGTTCAAAAGATTCTAGGTCAAGTATCTTTTCAAGATCTTTCATTACATTTTCAACATTGACCTACTCACTATCTTTTTCAACCAATGTCCCTTCTGTCCATTCATCCATATTAGCATATTGTTCTATTTCTGGGATTCTTTGATGGATGTATGGTGACAATTTATTTTTCATTCTTCTATCACAGATAAAGTTGTTTGGATCATAAGGCACCTAGTAGAAACTCTTTTGTAGTCTGAGATAGTCTTCTAAAATCCTTTCGGCTTCCTTTCCAGCTTCCCTAGAGTTACAAATGAAGGGACCTAATTGGCTCTTGATCCCGAGTTGAGCCTTTTTCTTTGCATTGCAAAAATGAATTATATCTGAATTATTCATCTGCCTGAAATATTCTAATGCAAAGAGTCTCATTGGGACATACTTGGGCAGTTTGAATGGGCATAATTCACATCCATATATCCCGATCTCTGTGTAGTTTTTATATAGGTACCAGTCACCTATCTTGTAATGCTTTGAGAGCTGAATGATTTTCTTGATTTCATTGTTAATTCTAGGAGGAGAGACTCCTGTCAACAAGGTAGTTGCAGGATGAACAAAAAGGTCGACAAACTCATTATAGGAATAAGGAGAATCAGAGGAATTGTGAGTAATGGCAGACCAAAAGATGACTGACCTAGGAATCCCTTTGACATCAAGTTTCTTAACATAAAAAGGGAAATTTTCCGACTGAAAGTAAATCATGAGATGATATATGACAGAAGAATACTTGAATACTCTCTCATTCTCAAATCTCATGAACTGATCATGGATTTTGTCAGCAATATAAGATGCAAAATCATACTTGACAACAGGAGGCTGTCCAAGGGTAAAAATGGATAACAATACTAGGGTTAACTGATCAACATACTCACTAGTATTGAAGCCCATTATGGAAGATGTCATGTTTAAAATAAGTCTACCCTCATCAGTAAAGAAAGTATAACCATAAGGGGGAGGGTTTTTAGGCTGATGCTCTGGTAACATGAAGGTTTGGCATAGGCGGTTTAACTCTTCATGGGATAACTTAGTATATTTCTCAATTAATTCAGCCATGGACAGGGGAGTGAGAGCTTGACCAGGTTGGAATTGTAGCATTTCATTTATGGACTGAGCAGTTATTGGGAAAAGGACATTTTGACTTGGGGATAAAACTGCTCGTTGGTTGGGATCATAATTTGCGTAGTAATAATGGATTAACTCAGGAAAAATATGGACTGAGGGGAGAAGGTACATAGGAAGATTTGATTCCCAAAGTCCAAAGATGTCAGAACCATTCAAATAATTGTCTCTGCAGCGGAAAAATATTCGAAGAGGATTCTCACTGAGACGCAAGTCCTTAATTTGAAAATCCATATCGGCTAAAGGTAAATAATCCAAGTCCTTGTGAGGGGCATTGATGGGCACGACATTCAGAGCTACAGGAACTTCCATTTCTGGTTCTTGTGGATTCAGAAATGGAATTTCGGGGTTTTTGTGGAAAAGGGGCACAATTACCAGTTTTGGGAATATAATTGCAGTTCTGGGAACGAAAAAGACCAAAATGAACTTCTTTTTAGACCTTAGTGCAGAATTAAAAATAAAACCAAGATTTTTTACAGAGTTTAGCGGGGAATTGGAATAAATACCTGTTTACAGGAAATGAAACGTGTTTAAACAGCCGCTGGTTATGACAGAAGAACCCTGAAATACTCGGCTTCAATTCTCTTCAGCAAGGTAACGGTCAGCAAGCGTTAACAGTTGGTTTTTGAATTTTGTTGCATGGAAGATTGGCTAGCGCACGGAACAATGAAAATGATGCAGATGCAATTTTTTTTATTTACAAAGTCGAAAGGGTGGCGGGTTTTGATTGATGACGTCAGCATGTACGATGGTTTCGTCACAGAGGGATATGAGCGGATCTTTGTTTGGGCCGCTCGCGCAGTGGAAATCCGGACCCGAAAAAGATTAGGGCGAATTTGATAAGAAATTCGCGTCACAACTCTCCCTTCGTATGCTAGCCCAACTACGGACCCGAAAAATATTAGGGATGACTATTTATTTTCAAGGTCACAAATACGACGTCAGCAGGCTATTTTGGAACGTGAATTTGGTTTGAATTATGGTTTATCGTCGTTTGAAGTCCGGCGGGCTCGACTTAAGAACAATTTTGTTTGATTCCATCTTATAAAATTTGTGTTGGTTTTCTTTGATAATACACATATTTATAATAAATCATGGGAATACCACACTAAACATGTGGAAAAGTTATATAAATTATTGAGAACAATCATTTTTATGTAAAAATATCCAAATGTGCTTTTTGGAAATAAGAATTCGAGTATTTGGTTCATATTGTTTTAAAGGAAGGAGTGAAGTTGGAGCCTCAAAAGATGCAAGCTATTACAAAATGACCTATTCCTAAGAAAATCAAGGTTCTTAGAAGATTTTTTAGACTTACATGATATTATTGATCATTTTTTTAGAATTATGCATGCATTTCAAGTCCACTCACATATCTCTTGAAGAAAATATCATTTATATGGAATGATGATTCTACTTTGGCATTCTCTCTTTTAATGGATGCCATGTCTTGTACACCAACATCGGTTGCACCTAATTTTGGTAAAACATTCATAGTAGAGTGTGAGGCACTAGGACAAGGAATTTACGTAACATTAACACAATAAGGGATATCATTGACTTTTAAAAGCAAGGAATTCAAAGAAAATATTTGGTGAAATCTACGTATGAAAAATAAATGGAAGAAATATTACATGCAATAAAAAATGGGGATAGTATATCAATGGGAGGTACTTTAAAGTCAAGATATACCATGATAGCATAAAGTATTTTTTGAAGCTATGGATTTCATTGGAAGATTAACAAAAATGAGGAGAAAAAATGCAAAGTTTTAATTTTGAGATTATCTGCAAAAAGGGTAAGGAAAATTTAGTACATGATGCTCTTTCTAAAATAGAAGAGGCCTCAAATTTATATCCAATTACATTTTCTATTCCTGGGTGGCTAGAAGAAGCTTGCCATAATGGAAAAATGAAAATAGTACTAAACGAAAACTAAAATTTATAAAGGATGGGATGAACTCTATGGAGCATTGGGAGTGAAAGAGAGATATACTTTGGTGCAAATGTAGAATATTTTTATGCACGCAAGCATATTTGAATAAACAAATATTATGGGAGTCCCATGTCTCTCTGATGGTAGGACGCAGGGTTTGTTAAAACATCTCAAAGGATCAAACAATATATTTTTGGAAGGAATGAAGAAAGATATTCAAAATTTTGTAAGAGAAGGTCAGGTTTGCTTAATAAATAAAAGAGAGATAGTAAAATCTCTAGGGTTACTTCAACCATTCCACATACATATTCAAAGACTAGAAGGTATATCAATAGAATTTATTACAGGGTTACTGAAATATAAAGGTAAGTATTACATTTTTGTGGTCATTTATATAGACAAATTTTGTAGATTTTTTTTGTAGAGCTCAAAGTACATAAACAACAAGCCAAGTGGCAAAAGTGTCTGTGAAATAAATTCATAGTCATGGTTTTCCTAAAGTAATAGTAACAAGAAACTTTTGGAAATAATTATTTAATATGAGTGGAGAAACACTAGCTGCCATGAGTTCTACATATCAAACACAATCAAATGGTCAAAAAAAAATAGTTAACAAATGTTTTTAAGGTTATCTACAATGTTACTCTTTAGAAAAGAAATCTTAATGGATGAAGTGGGTTCCTCAAGGAAGAATGGTAATATGATACTATCATACTACATATCACACATCTACTAAAATTTCCCCATTTAAGGCCCTTTATGGATATCCAACTCCTAGTATCTCATACTTTTTGCAAGATAAGTCCAAAGTATAGGAAATAGAGTCACATATGGAAAATACTAAAGAAACTTTGAAACTTATTATGGAAAACCTTCAAATGACATGAAACATGATAAAACAACAAGGGGAACAACATTGAAGTGAAAGATAATTAGGAGGGTAATTGGGTATTTTTTAGATTATAGCATTATAAGCAATCTTCATTGAAGAAAAAGAAGAATAAAGAATTAGCTCAAAAATGCAATGTGGAAAAATTCAAAGTTGGGATTAAATCGGCAAGAGTCCAAAAGTTGAAATACTCGATAAAGTCGGGAGTTTTTGAAAAAGTCGGCAAAACTAAAAAAATACAAAAATATTCATTTTTGGAAAAAATCCAGATTTTTTCAAAAAAAGTTAAAAAATTATTAAAGAAACTACCTCACTCATTTTTTTTCGAAAAAGTCGGCAAAAAGTCAGGACTTCGAGGATAAAATCGCGACTTTTTCAGGGATGAAAAAGTCGGCAAAAAGTCGGCCAATAAAGTCGGCTCCGGGAAAAATTCGGGATTTTTTCAAAAAGTCGGGACTTTTTGCCGACTTTTTCCACACTGCAAAATTGTTATGGCCCTAAATAATTATTCATAGGATTGCACAAGTGGTATAGAAGTTATATTTTCCTTCTTCTTGCATTCATAAGGTTTCTCATGTATCTTGCCTAAAAAAGGTTTTGGGAAAAAATATGCCAATGTAAATAGAACTTCCAAAATTAGATGAAGAATGAAAGTTGATTCTTGAACCACAAAAAGTTATAGATAAACATTATGTATCTCTTTGACATATAACCATTATGAAGTACCTAATCAAGTGGAAGAATATTCCTCTAAAAGAAGGTACATGGTAAAATGATCAATTCGTGATGAAATACCCACGGCTAAAGGGTTCGTTTGAAGTTTTGACAAAGGTTTTGTTATATGTTTTATATAACGCGCGGCGGAATAGTTTTATTGTTTTTTAAGGTCCCACACAGTGATCAAATTTGAAGGGCAGGTTCGAATTTAAATTACAAGGGAATATATCTATGTCGCCCTTCCATAATGAAAAGCTTAAAAAAAAAAACTTTTCAATTGACCACAATAAATTATTTTTACATTTCATTTTCAGAAAGACAAAACCATCAATCTTTATATTAATAAAAGGCTGTTACATATACAACAATGAAGAAGGCTCCATCTTTCATTGCTTAAATATCTCATTGGCAATGTCAACATAAGTCTTGAAGACACTATTATAAGAATTTGGATACATACCACCGGGATATAGGAGATTCTTATGTGTCAGATTGTGTAATGCAATTTTGACTTTGTCTCACAAGGAGCAGCAGCATGGAGGTCTGGATTTTTCTTATAGAAATTTATTATTATTATTTGAAATGTTGTTTATAGATATGAATACAACAATGAAATTATGAGCATGGTGGACAATTAGTCAAGCTCATGATGCCAAACCATGATGATGTAAGTTTGGAATTTAACATTTTACATGTTAAAGACAAATAGTCAAAATCACTGACAACTTAGTATGCCATAATTAATAATCATTCCCTGTTCACTTTTGTTAATAGGTTTATGTCACACGATGATGCAGGGGAATTAGGCACTAGCCAGCAATGTAGGAGGTTTTGTCCGCATGTTGTGGCTAGGAGGGTTTGAAAACATTTGAGTTGTAACAACTAGGTGTCAATACCTCAGCTGACTGTATTACTTAGACTAGTTAGAGTTGTAGGAGTCGAACTGTTTCAGTTAGTTGAATTATTATAATTAGACCTTTTGATTTCTAGAACGGTCCTCTCAGAGGAACCGAAGAGACATATGTTATGTATATAAATTGTAATTCCTCGGATGAATAAAAGTAGAGAGGGAAGAGGAGAGTAGAGAGGGGATTTCTGCAATAAACCTCTGTGTGTGAACAATTGTTTCCAGTTAAATGATTTCCAAGCTTAGTTGCCATTAAATTATCTCGAACTGCTAATTGTGAAGAATTGTTTAACTGTGAGGCGATTGGGTACTGATAATTCCATTCTTCTGTCTTTGAATTCCCGTAAATTGTCGGATAACCCTGTGAACTCACCCCACCCGAAGGCGAGGTCTATGTAGAGAACCGGGGTCATGAACACTGTTCAAATATAAAAATCCCGCTTAATAAAGAGACAATATTGTTGTGCTTTCGGAACCTGAACCGAGGATTGGACATGAGTTACCAAACAAAAGGATAGCGGAACCAAACTTGCACCCGTGGTCAAGTCCTGTACCAAAACCACGAGCGGAATCACAAAATCGGGTTGCCCATATTGCACCACTTTTGCGGAGTAGGCGGTATTTCCTATTCGCGAGCGATTCCATAGGGAATGCGACACGTGGTGAAGTGACCCCCGAAAAACCACCGTTTAACCCACGCCATCGCACGTTAAAGCCCGACGTTGGAAGCCGAGCGAAATTGCCAAGAGTCGTTGATTTGGAGAAGGGCCATCGGACGGTGGTCGCACGTTGAACTTGCCTAGAGGTTAAATAAGGTGTGCGGAGGATAGCCAGGTACGATACGAGTGTTTGATTGGTTATTGATATATATAGGTGGGGTCGGAGTATAATGAAATTTTTTAATTAAACGATTGGTAGATAATTAGCATAAGTCTGGAGCGTGATTGTTGTAAGGCTGGGTGGTGAAATATAGAGCCGAAAGTTCATTACAAGTTATTTATTTAAAAAGAAACGTGGATTATAAATACAAAGTGTTGAAAGTTAAACATTTTTTATAAGGCTTGGAGATAATATAAAGTCGGGAATATAAATTAAAGTCCAACCATTGTGGATAGTATTTATTTATCAAATTCTACGAATTTGATAAATAAACCCGAAGAAAGAAGAAGTCAATTAAGACTTAGGCAGATAGAGCGATTGTAGATACACCAGCTCTCCTTAGGGGTCCAATTTCATTTTTGTTGCGTCACACGATGATCTCTCTTCTCTGGCATTTACTTGTATTGAAGATCACTATTCTAGGAATAAGGAGTTATTTTCTCCAAAAATAACCCTAGCCAAACATCGACAATGCATCAAGGATATCTTTCTATGCTTCATAAGCACATTTGTTCTACTTCTAAATCATGTCTTGGAAGTGGTTGTTGTGCTGGAAATTATTCACTAGTTGGTTTCATACCAAAGTCTTTTTCACATTTTCAGCATCCAATACATGAAAAATATAATGGTTTAAAACAACATAAATATTTGAAATTTTGCAAGAATTGTCCGGCACACTTTGAATATGAATTTTGAAGTCAAGTGCATGATGCTGTATAGGATCAAGTGTCATTTTGAATACCAAATGTTTCACAAGAAACTTCTCAACATGCTACCCTGCAGTAAGGATTAAATGACAATATTGCATTAACTATTTCCATAATAAAAGTGCACCTTGGCCATAAGACTAAACAACTACAAATGTTGTAGATCTAACAAGACCACACAATCAAATGTATTCCACAAGGCCAATACTATATGAAAAATAAAAAGGAGTTTGCAACCAAAAATACCTTAGGCAACTAATTCAATTAGATACACCAAACCATCAGCAAAAAGGAAAACCAGCCTACTTGGCCCCAATATTTTCAACTGGGTCCTCTAATTCAACCAATAAAAAGGAAAAAACCATAGCATTGAGATACATTTCATTACACTGTCAATAACAATAAAATTTGACTCAGCCATAACCCTTTCCTTTTATTGTTGTGAAAAGCTTTATGCATTACTCTAATGTGGCTAGTCCATAGGCCAAGTATACCACTGGGTAACAAATATGTTTCCTTTCACCTTTGAATTTTCAAATTATGCCTACCAAATCTAAGACATTTAAGAGGGGGAACTAATACAATGTTAAAAAGAAAACCAGAGCACACATCTACAAATTACCTCCTTAGCTACTGTCACACCATCATTAACTATTTTCGGAGAACCATGTTTGCTCTCCAAGACAACATTTTTCCCTTCGCCCCAAGGGTGACTCCAACAAGATCAGCAAGTTTGTTCACACCGCCTGCAAGACAAATTGACAATGCTTTCAATAAGTGTGCAATTGAATGCCAGACCATATGCCAAAACAACCCTCCATGAAAAATTAAAATAACACATTAAAATCAAATATAAGTGGACAAGGAAAGATCCACCACAGTGAAGTTTCACATGCAGGTGACCTTCCTTTAAACATACTTTTTTTTCTGACTTGCAATTTTTTTGTCACTGAGCCATCCTTGTTGAAGTACAACTCCTTTTCCATAACTCTTGTATTAACTACCTTCTCTCTGTCACGTAATCTCAGAGTCCCTCTTCTGCTTGAGCGATTAAAGGAAATGGGTGAAAAAACTGAAAGAGAAGACAATTGTATGCCATAATTATCAAACATTGCACCCAACTTCTTCCCCTTTCCATTGTTACCCAATGAGGTGGATGTGGCAATTGTTGTCATACTGCCCAAAGTAGAGGCCATCTTCTCTTATGCTGAATATAGAATTACAAGATCTTCATATTAGTATGAACCTTAAAAAACATGACTCCCATTGCTAAAAACCACTTTTAAGTTGTAACAGGAAAACTAAATAACTATCGCAACTTTTGGCAACTTCTGGAGCATTAAGAGAGAAAAAACCAAAGAGAAATACAACCACAATCCTCATTTTAATGAGACCGGACTATATATTTGCATTAAGATAATAGAAATAAATCACGACTATATTAAGGCCAACACAAAACAATCTTTAACCAGTGTCTCTCGCGGCCTTCAGGTTGCCATGTTAGAGGTTGCATATTTTTAATTTAAATTCTTGACCTTTCGTGCCCATCTATGAATGCATCCAATGGGATATCTATATCAAATGCTCCTTTATATCCCCAAAAAAAAATTCCCTACTACAAGAGCACCAGTATTGATGGATCACCCCACACCATCCCACCCACTAGAAACGGTGAAAAAGGAAACCCGAGAAAACTTATGAAATATCTCAAGATGACTATATGGGTGGTTCTTATGAATCAACCAACCATTCAGAACATTCTCATCAATCCAAACCATGAGTATTATGTGACAATATTCAAGCAGGCACTGAATCGGATTTCTGAAGCTATGTTAGAGAAACCCTAAACTCTCACCGAAAATAGGTGAAATGTGGCACCACTCAGAGATTGACATGTGCCAATTGGTACAAGTGGTAGAAAATTGGCATGCTCAAACAACGAGGTGATGCATGAATGACATGAGGGAGAAAATATCAGAAAAGCCCCAAATCTGGAGAACTAAAGCTCATCACCAACCTGAGATTGACAACTTTACATGATGTAACCTATGAAATCGTAATGGAGAAATCATAGTAACAATAAAGTAACCTATGTAACAATAAAGTCGGATTCATCCTGGGAGTGGTAATGGGAGAAATCATAGTGAACAACAGAAAACATGCAGAGTTGCTTACAATCAAATAGATGAAAAAACACATACAAAAAACCTAGATAATAATCATGAACAAGCTTAATATTGAATTATGAACTGTAAAGGAAATTACAAAATGTGACATTACGAACCTGGTCAAGCGCACAAGAAAAAATATCCTGGACATGACCCTGGCTGAAAAGTTTTATTGCTCGTGATGCAAGAGGATTTGTACCTGCACTGCCAAGTCAATCAAAATCCATCATTATCTATACAATAAATACAAGTAATTGATGTAGTATTTTTTACTCTAAGATGCATTCTTATGATAATGTTAGAACACATGTTGAAAATGTCAAAACATACCTGAATAAGCTCCTCTTCGTTTCAAGAACAATTTATTGGAGTCGCATGAACTTGGAACAAGCCTCCCACGATCTGAAAGAGTAGCAACTAAGTCAACAGTGACATTTTTGTTGCTACACTGGATCGAGGGAGGTTTGCTCCAAGATTAAATCGCTCCAATAAATTATTCTCTACTAAACAGGGCCAACCACGTGAAGGTGGAAGCTCTTATGGCCCCTCCCGCCCCTCCCCCACGTCACTCTCAATTCCCCAATACCCAATCTATATTTCATTTTTTACTTTCATGAGCATAAAAAAAAATATTCAATAACTAATAAAAAAACAATTCAACAAAAAGTACGCAAGGAAACATTGTAATTAATGCTTGACATAAAAATAGTATGATAAATGAGTTTTTTATATAACGCAAAAAACGTTCCAAGTATGGTAACGTTTGTCTTATAATAATACAATATTTTACATTATCGAATTTTTTTTTTCTTCTTCCTATTTTTAAAGCTCCTAATTACATCATCAATATCATCATGCTCTGCTCCTGTTTCGTGCCTTTCGACCCGCACTGCTGACCTAGTTGCGTAGTCACGATGTCCGGTCTCATCCAGTGACGGTGCATCGCCTACAAAAACAGATAATATTAAATTTTAATTGTCAGTTTTTAAATATCATTGAACTAGTTCGGTAATATTAATAAAAAAAATTGCAATGAGATTACTTACCTGGTGCACCAGTTGTCGCTGCTGACCTAGTTGCGTTGTCACGATGTTTGGTCTCATCCAGTGATAGGGCATCGCCTACAAAAACAGATAATATTAAATTTTAATTGTCATTTTTTAAATATCATTGAACTAGTTCGGTAATATTAATAAAAAAAATTGCAATGAGATTATTTACCTGGTGCACTAGTTGTCGCCGCCGACCTAGTTGCGTAGTCACGATGTCTGGTCTCATCCAGTGACGGGGCATCGCCTACAAAAACAGATAATATTAAATTTTAATTGTCAGTTTTTAAATATCATTGAACTAGTTCGGTAATAATAATAAAAAAAATTGCAATGAGATTATTTACCTGGTGCACCAGTTGTCGGCGCTGACCTAGTTGCGTAGTCACGATGTCTGGTCTCATCCAGTGACGGGGCATCGCCTACAAAATAGATAATATTAAATTTTAATTGTCAGTTTTTAAATATCATTGAACTAGTTCGGTAATATTAATAAAAAAAATTGCAATGAGATTATTTACCTGGTGCACCAGTTGTCGGCGCTTACCTAGTTGCGTAGTCACGATGTCTGGTCTCATCCAGTGACGGGGCATCGCCTACAAAAACAGATAATATTAAATTTTAATTGTCAGTTTTTAAATATCATTGAACTAGTTCGGTAATATTAATAAAAAAAATTGCAATGAGATTATTTACCCGGTGCACCAGTTGTCGCCGTTGGGACTGTTGCCCTGTCTTCCTCTCTGGTGGTAAGATCCTCAAGGGAAACATTCTCTGTCATTTAAACAAAAAACGTTATAAGGACAACCATCAAGGTATAATTAGAAAAAAATATAAGTGGAAATTAATTACCATCACGGCCCTCACTAATAGTAGCATTGTCGGCCTGGTCCCTACTACAATGATCAGGTTGCACGTGAGGATCATCTACATTTGGCTCTAAAACTGGGTTATTTGTGTCGTCGGAAGTGTTGCTCCCCTGATTTAAACAAAGTTGTTAGACATTAAATTTATCGATGAAAACAAACATATTGAAAGGTTAATGTTTTACCTTATCAAGCATTTTGGATCTTGGGACTTGCCCCAAGCTTATGCGACGTTCAACTACGGCTTGATAGCCGAAATGGAAAGTGATATTTTTATCTTCCTCTATAGTTTCTGTTCTGAAGTCATCACCCTACATTACATATGATTGTGTATTTTTAATCATATTTGATAGGATTACAAAAACGTTGGAAGGCGATACAATTAATTATAAGATTTTTAGCTACTTAATTACAATTCTTGCGGCCAATTTCAAGTAGCCGCCTTGGCCTAGCTTGTGGAGGCCCTTTTTTTCAATCCTAGCTTTGGTTGCCTTTGAGGTGTCAGGCAACCTAGCATCAAAAGATTAAAGTTAGATATGACGTAGCACACTTTTATTTTAGACATAGAGAAAATTAAAGCTATTGAATTAAAGTTGTAATTTACCTTGCGGGTCCAGTTGGCATTTTTCCTTCTTTCTTTGCCCTTTTCTCTTTTCCGTCATGGATGAGTGCTCTCCACCCACTCTCTGGAACTGTGAGAGGACGCTCATATCTAGGGTTAAATTTCAATTGCGTCCTATAGGTGTCCCTGGTATATTTCAAATATTTGTCGGCTACCCGAGCCACCGCTGTTCTGTCAAATGTGCCGACCCCAAAAAGGGCTCCTAGATAATCTAGAAGTTCTTTTTTCAGGTTGGAACTCTGGGAATTCCACCCTGTGCGTATGGTTGGGCCAAAAATTACCAACGAATGGCTCTCCAGATACCTGTAGAACTCATTGTTTCCTACACAAAAAGAAGAAGAAGATATTATCATTAATTTAAAAATAAAAAATCATGATAAATATGTTTTATATAAAGTACATGAAATAGTTAAAATATTAAAATTTACCTGGGAGTTGTACATGCTTTATAGGGACACCTTCATCATTCACCAACAACATGCCATTAATGGTCCCTGTGGAGCTGACACGTGTAGCTCCAGGAAACGCAATAATGTAGTTGGCCATATCAGCCTCATCATTGCCAACACGTTCAGCGGTTGGCTGGGTGTTTGCTTGGGCAGGGTGTGTTTCTTGGCTAGCACCTAAAGGAGTAGAAGGTGTACGAGAGGGTTGTTGGGAAATCTCTTGCCCTTGTGTCCCACTACCACCAACACCGGGTTCAGCAAGTGCCAGAAAACGCTACATACAAAAGAATTTTTTGTTAGTTTAGTCAATGTAAAAATTAAAAATCAAACTATCACAATTCATCTCATGCAGAACAAAAAAAATATCCTTTTGAATTTTTATTATTACCTGATATCTTTATAGTTGGCTCATAAGTTGTTTTATCCTCTCTTCTATTTCAGGTGTTTGAGGCGCGTCTATCAAAGTATTAAAATCCGACCTTGCATCTCGTGCCTTTTTTCGCAACAAGAACACTAGAGATAGGGATGAAGAAAGCTCTTCCTCAAAGAGGGAATCATCAGGTGTACCATGGCTAGGTGTCTGCATATTTGAACAAAATTAATATTATTTCAATTATGTAAATAACTAAAATACCTGAATATAGAGCAATGCTGGCACTTTACATGTTCTTCCGCTGGCCTCTTTCCGCGATCATCCCGTCTCCGGGTTGTTCCTGCACTGCTCTCATCAGTCTGCCACATTGCAATAAAATTATAAATGTAAAAACTTGAAAACAATATCTAACTTAAAAACACAAAATGAAAACTGAAATAATTTCTAATAAGACACCGGACGACAAAGTTAGAGGTTCAAATATGCCTTGCATTGAATTCAGTCCTGGAAACATGTCATTGCACATTAAGGCACCCAAACAAGAGACGAGTTGACAATGAAGACCTTATTGAATATATTGTTGGAGCAAATTCTAGTAAACTTGTTGTGAAGACCTTGAGGACATTTTTGGAGCAGCATTGTTGAAGCTGATGGTATAACATTGTTGGAGACGATCTTGAAGGGCCTTGAAGTGAAGCTTTTGGAGCAACTATTGAAAAATCCTTAGAGCATTTAAGTAAGGCACTTTATATCTTCCATCACCTTTTTCCTTTCAATATACTTTAAACGATTTTGTTGATATTTAATGTTTGAAATCACGTTATAATTCCTTGATTATATCTGTTTGGGGACTAGAATAATTTCACACTAAACCATGCAAACTTAAAAGTAACTTAACAGATCCATAAAGTAATAATAATCATAATTCCTAATTTCCTATTGTACGATATGATGCAAATTATTCAAACATGAAGCAATGAATACATGCAATGTCTAAATTTCAAGATTGATGAACCAATACAAGAAGTTAGAAACTACAACTTTGATTCAATACTCTGTGTCCTAGCTCCAGGAAGGAATCTATTTTGTAGTACATAACATGCATCGTGTATTATCAATTCTTAATTGACAACAACTAAAGGTCATCTACCTCATCAATTCCTTCCCATTTTGTGTTTTTATGTTATATTCCTTATAAAAGTGTCAAATTTCTCTCAAAGTAAGCAACCACCGAATAAAATAAAAAATAGTTGAGATATGATTGAGAAATGGTCATTTATTTCTTGAAAGGATCTTCACAATTTCTTTGGTTGTTTTTCATCTCAAAAAACAAGAAATGACCTAAGAAACTATCGTGATGTAATATAAGAAACAACACGGTGCAATGGCCATTTTCAAAGCCAAATGATGTCCATTGAGGACATGGCCTTTATTTGGGTCCTGTTTCATAGGAGTTTCGGGTAGAAATGGAACTTTGTTTTCCCATTTCCAGTAGTAAAAAGGGAAAACCTGCTTTTTCCATGGGAAATAATTTACCTTTCCTTTTTCAAGATAATCTAAATCACAAAAAATATGAACTATACTGCACACATTCTTGGATAATGTGAAAGTGGAAAAGGAATACCCTACACAAGTGATGCACACATGTACATTTTAACACTAATAGATTTTTGCAATTGAAATGCAATGCTTGTTTTCATTTAAATGTAGGATTTTTAAAGCAGGGAGAAATAATGGCTGCCAAATTAATAAGCGTTTCTTTGGGAAAAATTTAAATATTGTATTGGGTGATGAAGATAATAGAGGGTATTGAATCTTGATTCTTGACATCTAGATATAACCCTACAGCCTAACACAATCTAATGGAATTGACCGAAAAAACCCAAATAGAGTCAACCCTACTATAGGAGGAAGGGCCTGCAGTAAGAACTTACCATTTTGCAAGAGCTGAGGGCGAATACTGTTCTGCAAGAGCTGAGGGTGAACGCTGAGGGCGAATGTTGAGGGAAAATTTTGTTTTGCAAGAACTGAGGGCGAATGTTGTTCTGCAAGAACGGAGGGTGAATGCGCGCGTGATATCAGACGTTAATGTAGCTATTGCGACGGATACGAAACAATAAAATCATTTTTATGTAGCGCGCATATAAGTTTCGTATTTGTATTTAGCACACATATAAGTGTCGTTATACCGACGGCAGAAAAGGCGTCGCTATTGCGACGAAGGCCTCCAAACGTCGCAATTACGACACTTAGACATTGTGTCGCACTTGCGACGTTTAGAGGCAGTCATCGCAATAGCGACGCATTGGGCCATAGTGTCGCAATTGCGACGTCTTCCTCCAAACGTCGCAATTGCGACACTTTTCTAAGTGTCGGTATTGCGACACTTTTCTATAAACGTCGGTATAGCGACGGTTTCAGGTGGGATGGAAAAAATTTGGGGAAATTTCCGACATTTGGTCAAAAGCGTCGGAACCAAGTGTCGGAATTTCCGCCAAATGTAGTAGTGACAGGAAGCAATTTATTAACACTCAGATTTTACTGCAGAAATCTCCTCCTTTCAATACATCTGGGGGATACAATTTATATGTATTATTATGTGTCTCTTCGGTTCCTCTGTGAGGACCGTTTTTGGTAAATCAAAAGCCTAATTACAATTTATTCGAATAACTGAACATGACAAATGGACTGAAACTAAAGCTATTCAACTTCTGCTGACTCTAACTGATCTAAATGCAACAGACATCTAAGGTATTGACACCTTGCTACTACAATTCGAATGATTCTGATCCCTCCTATCCACAACATGTGGAAAAAACTTCCTACATTGCTAGCTAGTGTCTAATGCCCCTGCATCACAAGGACAAGCTTTGGAGCATCAAGATGCAAAAGAATGACACAATTCCGCAGTACCTGAGTATATTTACACAGTGTCATGATTAACTTGGCAGGGTCGGTGTTACTGTCCCTGAAGAAGATATGGTAGCTCTACCCTTCTTGGGTGTTCCCAAGAGCTAGCACAATTATCAAGATTCAGTAAATGGTAGAGAAAAGCTACCATAATGGGAGTGGTTATGGTCTGATCTAGTGTAGGAAGAAATAAGACAGAACAACAAAGACGCGACCTCATCCAAAGAAGAGGAAGAGGATTTTTCATTAGTCAACAAAGGAAGGAATGCCAATGGGAAGAATTCCCAAGGTGAGGCTAATTCCAACCTAGAAAGAAAGAAAAAATACTTGTCTAAAATCAAGTGCTTTCAATGTCATGAATTCACGCACTGTGCATGAAGAAGGTAAGCAAGAAGGAACCTACGATAGTAGTAACATGTGAAGCTCTAGCTTCAGAATTCGAGCTTGATTTTACTCTCATTCCATGCATGGAAAATAAAATAATGTGAAGCATGTGGTATCTGGATAGTGGTTCCTCGTTCCATATGACGGGGAATATAGATTTATTCAGTGACTTGGACGAGAAATACCTCAAGAAAAACATTGAGTTTGGAGATGACGGAAGCTATAGCGCGGCCGATATTGGTACAATAACCTTTCAGAGGGAGTCAGGATCCCCTCTCAGGATCAATGATGTAATGTTTGTTTTAGGTCAAAAGAATAATTTGGTTTCCGTCGCGGTGTTGGAAGACCGTGGCTACAATGTGATATTTACCAAAGGAATGGAATTTACTCAGACACATCACCACGAGATAGGTGAAGCAGATCAGTGTGCGAGTCAATAACCTATATGCACTTGAGGTAGAAGATGCATGCAAATCCTTGAAGAGAAACACAAAGGTTAGATACTTCGTGGTTATGAGGGATCATTATTTACCTCTCAAAATGGAGCCTCAGAAGCATCCTTAGCAAGTTATGGAGCAATAAAAAATGGAGAAGCAAAGAGGAGACAAAGTGGAAACATCCACTCAATTAGAGACCTCCAATAGGCGGATATTTCGAGCTAAGTGGGCAGAGGGAGCACATGTAGCCATACCTCCAAGTGTAAGTTGGGGCGATGTGAAGCCCTAGTCTCAGAGTGCAGAAATTTGGGCAGGGTCCATTGAGGTGTTCTTCTCATGGATCATTACCATGTTACGAGGGCCCAAAGTATTCAATAGCAGGAGGATCAGTCTCAATCATATACTGGGGAGTGAAGAGCAGTGTTGACAACAAAGTAGGAGGCTCAGTAGCAGAGTCAACAACAAAGGGAACACATGCAGCCATACCTCCAGGTGTGAGGTGGGGCATTGTGAAGCCCTAGTCTCAGAGTGCAGAAATTTGGGCAGGGTCCATTGAGGTGTTATCCTCATGGATCATTGCCATGCTACGAGGGCCCAAATTCTTCAATAACGAGAGGATTAGTCTTAGTCGTATACTGAGGAGTGTAGTGCAGCGTTTACAACACATCAGGAGGCTTAGTAGCAGAGTGAACAACAACACAATTTCTTAGTAGACACTTGCCGACATAGTTGATTCAATTTTTTTTTTGGATGCTTTTCAGTTGCATATGTTGTAGTAGCAACAACAAAAATGAGAAGTATTGAATGTAGTACATTCCTCAAGTGCTGGATCGGGGTATATGTGCATCCCTTTCTTTCTTAGAGGGAGTGTTGAAAATGCAAGAATAAATTCCTAATTTAATTTTCCTTTGATTAAATTAGGAGAAAATTGGAATTCCACATTAACATACAACTTGAATGAGTTAACTGAGTATTATCACTCAATTAGCTTAGTTTATTCGAGTTGGAGGGTGAAATTGAGTTGTGTACAATGATTCCTAAAATTTAGGAGCATAGGTTGAGTTAATTTCATTTGTAACAATTCAATTTAGTTAAATTGAGTCATGGTAAGTTAAACTAGTTCTAAATGTTGGAGGAGGAACTAGTTGGAGGTCTAGCAGTGGGGTGCAAATTCAATATTTAACCAGTTAACTAATCATTCAACATAAATTAACTCATGCATGCATGAATTTCAAGTTACCCAGTTGATATTGGAGTTCAAGGGAAGTGTACTATCAGTTGTATAATATTCCAAATTGTATAGGCCATGCATGCAGTCAAACGAAGGCCTAAAGTTATTGCGCAATTCTCATTGAGAATTTTCCTAATTAATAGGGGCCTAATTCCCAAGGAAACAACGCAAGGAAATAAGAGCTTGGAGGCTTGGAAAATTGGATAAGTATTGGCCAAAGTCAGTTAGTTAGGAAAATGATAGAAAATACTTGTGCACGTTGATCTTAAGGTTGAGCAGAACATATTGTATTCATCCAGATTCTTTGATTAATGCAATACAGATAGTAAGGGGTTTTGATCAATTTCTTTCCCCTAGATATATCTTTGTGTTTGCGTGTTGAATCTTGATGCATGTTATTG
The DNA here is from genome assembly GCA_034641835.2 of Pinus albicaulis. NCBI lineage: Eukaryota > Viridiplantae > Streptophyta > Pinopsida > Pinales > Pinaceae > Pinus > Pinus albicaulis. The sequence goes on along the minus strand of CM076584.1, from coordinate 470,247,910 downwards.
ATTTGTGTTCTCGATCATGAATTTACTTCGACATATTGGTAAGGTAGATTTGAGTCTTATGTTTTAGTAAATTTCATGAGCAGTTTAGGATCTACACATTAAATTCTATAAACTAGTTCTAACTGTTGAAGGAACTAGTGGAAGGTCAGTTAAGCAGTGGGACTTCAATCAAACTCAGTGAGCATCCAATTAACTAATCAATGAACCCAAAATAGCTAGTTAATGCAGAGAATCCGAGTTCCCCGGGCTTGGTGGAGATTCCAAGGCAGTGTAACATTAGTAACATAGTTACGATCAAATGAGAACTACTACCTCAAAACGAGAGCTCTAGCCCAAAAAAACTAAAAAACATGAAAAAACAACCCAAAAACGAAAAGTGTGTCTTCGAGAACACATTGTTTTTTTTAGGGTCAAATTTCAACATTTTTTTTAAAATTATGCTAAAAACCAATTTTTTCTTGAAAAAAAGATTGAAAAATCACCCTCGAAACAAAAAATGTTGATCATGGAATAACATCGCCAATTTTTTGTGTGCAAAAAACAACGTGAAAACGAAAAGTGTTGATGCTGGAATAACATCGTCAAATTTTGTGTGTTCAAAAAACATCTTGAACACGAAAAGTGTTAATGTTGAAATAACGTCTTTTTCTTTTCGGATAAATTGTCAACAATTTTTAATAATGACATTAAACATAAAATATCATGACTCTGAAAAACCTTAAAATTTCAATGATAAACAAGACATTAAAGATAAAATATCAAGTCTTAAAATTCCAACGATTTTTAGGCATGGTATTAAAGATAATCTATTATCGTGTCTCTGAAAAGCCTTAAAAATCCAAGGATGGCATTAAAGATAAAATATCATCTTTATAAAAATAAAATTCCAACGATTTTTAGGCATGGTATTAAAGATAAAATATCATCTTTATGAAAATAAAATTCCAACGATTTTTAGGCATGGTATTAAACATAAAATATCATCTTTATGAAATGCATGGTATTAAAGATAAAATATCATCTTTATGAAACGCATGGTATTAAAGATAAAATATCAATTGTAAATATAAAAAAATTGAAAAAAAAAAAGAAGAAGAAGAGAAAAATAAAAATAAAACACAATTTAAAGAAAAAAAATAAAAATTAACCCATAACAAAAAAAGAAATATATATATATTTTTAAAGTTATAAAAAAATAAATAAAAAAAACCGCATAATTAAAAAAATGACAAAATAAAATAATTAAAATAAAAATTTAAAATTAGATAAAATAAAATAAAATAAAAATTAGTTAAAATTTAGAAAATTAAATTAAAATAATAAGTAAATTTAAAAAGAAAAAAAAAAGTCAAGTAAAAAAAAAATTAAAAATTTAAAAAGAAAATTTAAATAATATATATACATATTTTTTAAAAACTATAAAAAATACATTTTTAAATAAAAAGAAACAAATATATATATATATATATATATATATATATATATATATATATATATATATATATATATATATATATATATATATATATATTAGAATTAAAAAAAAATTAAAAATAAAACATAATAATAATAATAATAATAATAATAAATTAAAAAAAATATCCCTTTTACCGCCACTTTGGGGGCTGCGGGTTTGTTCGCCAGGTGGTCGAGCCCCGCGACCTCTGGTTGGTGAGAAAATGATTTTTTTTTGTTTTTGTTTTTGTTTTTTTTTTTTAAATTTAATTTATGTCTTTAGATTTTTTATTTTTATTTCTATATATATATATATATATTTTTAAATTTTGATTTTAAAAATGTGTGTATGTTTGTTTTTATTTATTATTATTATTTTTAATTTAAAAAAAATGAATTATGTTTTTAATTTATATTTGAAAATGTATTTTTCATATATATATATATATATATATATATATGATGATGATGATGATGATGGTTAACGTCCTCTGAGAGCAAAATTTGTTCTATCGGACTTAAAGAAATGAATTATTTAGTTTTTTTTTTTTAAAATTGTACTCCTATGCTCAAAGAGCTTGGAGAGAAGCGTCTCGAGCTCACTATAATTTTGAGATCTAATGTGGGTGTATGCAGGGCATTCTAAGAGGAAGTGATTTTCATCCTCAATGTTCATATTCTCATAGAGATGGTAGATCCTTTCCACCCATGGTGTTTTAGAAACTACCCAACAACTTGTTTCACTATGAAACTCATGAGAGTTCATTCTTATCTTGGCTATATTAATTTTTTTCTTCGAGCTAGTTAAAACAGAGAGATACTTTTGATATTCTACAGTGGGGTTGATGACCTCCTTATAATATCTTAATTTTGTTTTAGCCTATAAATCTTTCTCACACCACATTTTCTCTTTAAAATTATAAGTGACAATATTTTTAATGTTATTAATATTTTTCCATGCAACATTTTCGTCGATCTCCCAATGGTTTAACCAGGCCTTGGTATCTTTATACCAACCTCGTTTGAGCCTTAGTTGGTTTTGGCTAGAATTTGAAGCTAGCTTAGGAAGCATATGGTCTCCCATGTTATTGATTTTGTGCTTGTACGACGGGAGCCTAGTCATAGCTAGGCTCTCGATAGGGGAAAGATCCACTTCTATAAGGAGAATAGGATAGGGTGTATTGCTCTTAATTTTGAGGTTATACATTATAAAAAGCTTCTAGATTTGCTCAATGTTTCTCCAGGATTCTCTAGAGATGCTACAACCCCAAACCTCACATCCATACAAGATAAAAGGAGTGACTAAAGTTTCAAAGAGGAGCTTCTTTTTATCCCACATCACAAGGTTTGCTGCTTTACACTTATTTTCAAGACCAAAATAAGTTTTCCACCCTCCATTAATCCTTTTCTCAATGCTATAGTTCCAGTTGAGCTTCTGATGAATATCAATTCCTAGGTACTTGTAAGAAGACACTTCCTCCAAGTTGCTATTGTCATACACAAAATTAGCGTAAGTGTATTTCTTGGATTTGATAATCATAACTTTTGTTTTTTCAGTGTTAACAGTCATACCCATGGTAGAGCAGAAATCCTTAAGAATTCTTAGTTGTTTATTGAGATCAGATGGGCACTTTGCTTGAAGAACAATATCGTCAGCATAGAGAAGAAGGATGATGACTATTCCAGCTAAGATCGTGCCAACACAGCCTGCTTCCTCTAAACAACCTTCTAGCGTGTCAATGTAAATTCCAAATAGGGTAGGGGAGAGGGGGAAATTTTTTATTTTAATTTTTTAATTTTTAATTTTTCACAAGGTTTGCTGCTTTACACTTATTTTCAAGACCAAAATAATTTTTCCACCCTCCATTAATCCTTTTCCCAATGCTATAGTTCCAGTTGAGCTTGTGATGAATATCAATTCCTAGGTACTTGTAAGAAGACACTTCCTCCAAGTTGCTATTGTCATACACAAAATTAGCGTAAGTGTATTTCTTGGATTTGATAATCATAACTTTTGTTTTTTCAGTGTTAACAGTCATACCCATGGTAGAGCAGAAATCCTTAAGAAGTCTTAGTTGTTTATTGAGATCAGATGGGCACCTTGCTTGAAGAACAATATCGTCAGCATAGAGAAGAAGGATGATGACTATTCCAGCTAAGATCGTGCCAACACAGCCTGCTTCCTCTAAACAACCTTCTAGCGTGTCAATGTAAATTCCAAATAGGGTAGGAGAGAGGGGGAAATTTTTTATTTTTATTTTTTAATTTTTTAATTTGATTTTTTATTTTATTTTTTAAATTTAAATTTCCAAATTTTAATTATTTAATTATTTTTTTGTCGGTCAAAAACTGGTATTATATTATCATCTTAAAAACATAATTTACAAGAGGAACCACCATGGCTCAATTACTTTCAGTCACCCTCAATGGCAAACAATGCCCATGGATCTGAGGTGTTGGCCAAGGCATTCGAAGCACTTGGTTATTAGCCGCAAAATTTCAAAAACAAGGACAAAACAACGCTATCCTCAAGGAGGAGGATGTAGTGGACCTAGTGGACGAGCCACAAAGAAACGAACTTGGTGGTGTAGGTGGTAGCTGATGTGATCCATTTGAGACTACAGGGCACATAGGTGGTCTTGAGAGCGCCTCAGGATGCGACGCAGACTCTCCAGGGCCTCAATGGTCTCTGTCTGCAGGCTTTGAACCACACGGATGTAAGCCTCGAGTTCATTCCGATCATCATACCTCTACTCACAGAGGGTGTCTAGGTTGAGTTTAATCTGGTGAAGCTGGGTGGAAATGGCATCAAGGGTGACTGCCACATCAATGTCGCCAGGGATTGAGCCGAGGAGACAACCATGGCCGCTGTTGATTGTAGGTTCTCTGTTGACTCCGAGTGTGAACTGGGGTCTTTGGGGGTCGCTCTGGGATCCATTCCTCGGCCGAAACCACCACGACGTGCCCATCCACATTCCCGCGACATGCAGACCGCCCGATCTGCCTCACTGTTGACTGCTCATATACTCCAAGTCGTTTCCAAATTGCTCGTCTAGGACTCCCTCATTCCTCCTCCTATCCCTTGGCTGAGGTTCGCACGAACCTCACCCCGTGTCTCCTGGGTGAGATACACATAGCCCCCCCCGCTCTTGCCTCTATCGCTCAGGGAGGTGTAGAGGGTCCAACGTCCATAGATGAACACTGCTGGTAGGCTAGAATTCACTGTCAGACCGAGGCAGAACCACCCAGGAGCTGCGATGCTGAGGGATTTTTGATGAGCTGACTGCGGAATTGGAGCTGACCCCCAGACGATGAGCCCAATTCGCGTAGTCCAGAACATGTCCGTTAGTCTACAATCCTTAAATCCTCCCTCCTCTTCCTTGTGGTGCACCTCGCGCTTTCCAAAGCCACTGCTTGGATGCCTTCCCGTTTCCCTCCATTCGCCTCTGCTTCCCAATGGGTCTTCTTCTCTGGTCTGTCCAAGCCAGTGGAGCTCAAGCCAGGGCTTGAGAGCCAACATGTGATCATCCGCACATGCCTATGCTCTCACCTTCACCATCGCCCACAAAACATAAGTGAGCCAGAGCACGTCCTTCTCCCCTTTTAACATGACTGCCAATATGATGCTTGCCCCGAGGCTCTTTACCACTCGCTCGTGCGAGCATGGTGAGTCAGCGGGCGCGTGAGTCAGCGGGCGCGTGGCTTGGGGTCGGGCGGGCCTTAATTGCCCCCCACCTCCAGTGGGGACGTGAAGGTATTCATCCATGAGGCTTGCAATGTCTCGAATTTATCCACGATCCAAATAGATTTAGTGAGAATGTTGTTCGAGCTGCCATAAAAAGCATGAGATGGCTTGTTTGTGCCTCTGTTAGCCAGCTAGTCAGCCACCTTATTTCCTGCACGGAGCACATGGCTCGTAGTGGCATAGTACATTTGGCTAATGAGTCTTCTGATGCGGGAGAGTTGTGCGTCCAACCTACAGCTCTTAGTGATGCGTTGTGGGTTCATGTTGTTAATAATTTTTTGGGTCATGTCGAGGATCAATCGAGAGTGCCCAAAAATACAGATACACTTGTACCCAAGGTCTCAAGCCAGAGTCAAGCCTACTTCTAATCTAGTTATATCTGCTACATTTTTTGTCGTCTTCCCAAGGGACCCGACGAAAGCTGCCTGTGTTGCTCCTTTGGGATCGTGGAGGGGGCCTCCATAACCAGCCTGCCTAGGGTTGCCCCTAGAGGCACTGACAACTTTGAGCTGAATGTATCCTTGAGGGGGGGAAGGAGAAGGGAGATCGGGGGGGGGTGGCGGGAGGGGAAGAATTTCGATTAAGGGGCAGGCGAGGGTGGACCAGGTTGGGGGAGAGGTTAAGAAGACGAAGGATGGCTAATTCAGGGGAAGGAGCCTCCTAGTCCCCAGGGTCCCAGGGGTCTGCGAGGATGGATTCCCGAAGGTTAGAGAGGGTCAGGGACCATATTAGTGGGGCGGATGGAGCTTAATTATCAAATATCACATGATTATGCCCCTTCCAAGTGTTCCAAAGTATGAGACCAGGTAGAATCCACTAGGCTTGGGAGACCACTGGGTTGGAGAATATGTGAATCGACCAGTCTTCAAGCAAGGATATGGCACTTTCGAGGGTGATATCTGAGGGGTAAAAAATGTCAAAGGCTTGTGACCAAACCTTTTGATTTAGAGGGCAGTGCATGAAGATGTGGGGCTGGGTTTTTTTAGCCTGTCTGTAGAGGAAGCACCATGATGATCCAATAAAACTGCTCTTGAGGAGACGATCCCATGTCAAGGCCCGTTTGTGCACCGCCAACCAGAGGAAGTGTGCCACCTTCGGCCAAAGGTGGTCATTCCAGATTCTCTTCCATACCTGCATATTGGGATTGACTTGCACCGCCACACAAAGGAGATGGGCTTCCTTGACTGAAAATACCGCAGAGGTTGACAGGCCCCATTGCAGATTATCCTGGCTCAGAGAAGCATGGATTTTTTGATGGGCGAGGTATTGGGCTAGCTATTCATATTCTTGCCGAGGTAAGTCAATGGGCCAATCTTCTGTAACTTTCCAATGTCTCCAACCATACACATCCAGTTGATGGTGCCAATAATCTCTGATCTTCAGAGCTCTGCAAGAGTGAAGGAGGGGCATGAGATCTGCCAAGGCGGGATCCTAAGAGAGGCAGTGGGATTGTTTCCAAAAGTCTGTCCAGAAATGACCGGTTGCCCCGTCGTGCACCTCCTAGAAGAAGTGGGTGTGGATCAAGTCACTATTATTGTTAGCCAAGTTCCAGATGGTGGAGCCCTGGATTTGGAGAGGGGAGTGAAGGAGATCTTCTTGGGTTTTTCCTTGACCATACTTATGAGACCATATATTATTCCATAGTTCCGGTCCACATTTCAACCATTGCCACCACAATTTAGCCCCCAGGGTTGCATTTAGGATGGCTGGGTCTCTCAAGCTCAATCCCCCATCCATTTGGGGAGACATAACTTATGCCAGGCTACAAGAGGCCATTTTTTATTCATCCCAGTCCCTCCCCAAAGGAAACGATGGAATAGGGTGGTAAGTTCCAAGTAGATACATTTCGGGGCAGGGAGAGCTGAAAGCTAGTATAACGACATTACTTGTAGGACATATTTGAGGAGGGTAGCCCGACCTGCTATATTGAGGACTCGATGAGTCCAATGAGAGAGCTTGTTGGAAAATTTCGCACAGAGGTCCTTCTAGGGGGAAATGTGTAAGGGGTTGAATAGGAGAGGGACACCCAAATATTTAGAGGGGAGAGATCCAATGTTGAATCCAAAGGTTCTAGCTAAGCAAGCTTGCATGGGGCAAGGGGCATTAAAGAAAAAAAATATCCGACTTCAGCTTATTAAGAATCATACCTAAGGTTTTCTAGAAGACTTCTAGGATGTTGATGAGCTGGGAGGCTTCTCTCAGAGTTGTAACACCAAAGAGGTGGTTATCATCCACAAACTGTTGATGTGTCATATAAATGTTTGATCCCAGCAGATGGAGCCCTGATATTTGATGAGATTGTTTGGTCCTTTGGCAACAATGATGAATAGGAAGGGAGAGAGCGGATCACCTCGGCGGATTCCCCTAGAGTACCGAAAGATGTCTGAAGGCATGCCATTAATAAGGATGGAGAAGAATGGAGTAGATATCATTTATTTTACCCATTAAATCCAGTCATATGAAAAACTAAAAGCCCACAGGACTTCCAGAAGATACTCCCAGCTAAGGTGATCGTATGCCTTCGATAGGTCCAATTTCAACAACATTTCTTGCAGCTTGTGATATTTGATAGAGTGGATGGTCTCGTGCACGGAGACAATACCATCCAGAATTTGACGGCCCTCCACGAACCCCGACTACTCATGAATAATGATGCGATGGAGCATAGACTTGAGCCCGCAGACCATGATGGTGGATAATATCTTGTAGATCACATTACAGAGGGAAATGAGCCGAAAGTCCCTCTGTCTGGTTTCCTCCTCCAATTTGGGGATGAGGGAGAGGAAAGTGGCATTGAGGCCAGACCAAACCTGGCGAATATTCCATGACTCCTTCACCAACTCCCATATGTCCTTACTGAGGAAAGGCCATCCAGCCTTAAAAAAATCTGCAGTGAAACCATCCGGTCCCGGGGCTTTGCTTGATGACATAGTCTTGACTACTTCTTCAACTTCCAAGAGGGAGATAGGGTTGAGAAGCACTTCATTTTGTTGCTGAGTGATCAAGGAGGGAATGTTCTGGGTGACTTTATGCAAGGCCTCCATTCGATCATACCCTTCATCTTGCAACAATGAGGAGAAGGAGTCATGAAGCTCTGCCTCAATGTCTTCGTGGATCTCTAGATGGGAGCCATCGACTTCCTGTAGGAATGTGATCCTATTGCGTTTCTTGTGTTGAATCATAGTAGTGGAAGAATTTTGTGTTTCATTCTCCTTCTCTTAGCCACCGGATTTAAGATTTATGCTGCCATAAAATTTCCTCCTGCTGCTTCCATTCCTCCAGGTCTTTGATTAAGAGATCCTCTGTTTTGACTAGATCCTCTGTGCGGCCCTCTTGGATGATGCATTGTTCGATTGCCTCAAGGCTAGCTTCCAACTGTTGCTTCTCCTCCAGGATGTTGCCGAAGGTTTCTCGGTTCCAAGCTTTGATATGGCCCTTGAGGCCTTGCAACTTTTTTTGAAATGATTTCATTTTGTTTCCAAGTGGTGTACCGAGATCTCTCCACCATGAGGCTAATTGGTCAATGAATCCCAGATGGCACAGCTAGAAAATTTCAAACCTGAATGGCTGGTGCGGCGGGGGAGTTGATGTCATTAGATCCACATTGATGTGCAAGTGATCCGATCCAATGGAAGGGAGGATATCGGAAGAGAGTCAGGGATTGGTCATCATAAGGTGTTATGAGAAGAGAAACCTATCCAGCCTGCAGGCGATTTGGAGTTCTCCCCCTCGGAAATTGTTCCAGGTATGTAAACCTTAGTGGGGGATGAAACCCACAAGATGAAGATCCTCTATAGTGTCATTAAAGGCCTACGACGCGGGGTCTAGAAGCGAGAAACCCTCACGCTTTTCTTCCAGATTACGGATTAGATTGAAATCCCCTCCTAGGATCCAATCCTATTGAGCCCATGATCGACTGAGATGCTGAAGGTGCATGAGGAACATTGCTTTGTCATGAGGCATAGACGGCTCGTAGACCACATTTATGCTCCTCCATCGGTCTCCCCTATCTGTCGGAACGAGGTGAATACCGTGAATTTGGTGCTGATCCAGTTCTGCAATATAACCCTCCCTGGACCCTAGAGGATTGCAAGGCCCCCCGTAGATCCAATGGGTTCGATTGTCATAGCTTGATTGTTTCTCCAACATCTATGGCTATTTTCCTGGACCTTATCAGTGTGCACCTTCATCTCTTGAAGGATGAAAATTTCTAGCTTGTACCTTCCGATTTTATCACGAAGGGATCGGATCTTCTCCAAGCTACTGAAGCACCTAATATTCCATGACATGATCTTCATGAGGAAGGTGCGTCGGATCTGGGAAAGGAATCCGTCAATTTTCCCATTTGTCGTAAGTTTAGCAAAAGCTATCCTGCTTCACGAATAAGCTCTTTGGTGGATTTGCGTCCCTTCTTTATTTTCTCGTTTCCACTGGGGTCTTGAATGATGATGCTTAGGGGATTCCCTTCCATACCCATATTATGGAGATATTCTTCTGTTCGCCCAAAAAAAGCTGCCCATTGAGTAAAGAGAGTTCCAAAGTGGTTCAGTTGGTTACCTGCAATATCCTTTATGCCTGTTTTGCTCGAGATTTTGAAGATTTCAAGCAGTTTTTTCTCCTCTGCACCAAGCCTGTTCTGTCTCGCCTCAGCTTCCATGATGTTGCTTGTTTGCCTTAGGATTTCCTGTGTTCGTCGATATGATTCAGTGTGCTCCGGGATCTTTATTTTAGAGGATAACTTGTCTCTAGGGGTGGAAAGTAATGCATATATATCCATCTGCTGCGGAGCACCCTGGGATGAAGCGGGAGAGCCTGGGAAGAGGGGGGGGGGTTGGATAGGACGAGGGCCAAGGATTTATCAGCCAGAGCTTCAAAGGAGTTTTTGGATACATGAGGCATTGATTTAAGAGGGGAAGTTGGGGTCTGAGGTGACCTGGGATGGCCATTCCCGTGGGAGCCCGATCGATTGGGAGGGGTGGGTTGCGGGGGTTGGGTCGCCTTGGAGCAACACGCTTGGAATGGTTGGAAGCAATCCCCGTCCTGGGCCATCGCGGTTGCCCTAGCATCTTCTGCGATAGTTAATGAGAAATCACGAAAGACATGTCCACATTCATGGCAACTACGACATTTGAAAGGGACATGTTCATAGTCCAACGGTTGATTCCAAGTGGAGTCGTGGTAGATCAGGTCAATGGATTCCGGCAGGGGTTGAGAGATGTTCATATGGACACAGATCCGAGCATAGGTCGCATGCCGTCTTTGTTTGGTGATTTCTAAAGTTTTGACAAATGCTCCTATTGAATTCCCGATCCCTTCCAAGATATCTGGTTCCCAGACTGGTGTCGCGGTGAACTCCTATTTGTCAGGGTTGTAGCATTCCTCCCAATAGTGAATGAATAGGCCTGCACTACCCATGAAGTAGGGCCATTTTCGAAGATCCACTTGCAGTCCTCCATATCTTCGAAGATCACTGTGAAGAATCCTTTGGCCTTGACTCAAAGCTCAATATTCCCTTTCGGGGACCACTTTCTCTAAACCCAAGCCATAATGTCTTGTTCTCGAGGCTAGACCCCCAAGAACTTGCAGATCATTGCATGATATTTCATATATTTTTGTGCTTTCTCTAGTAGGTTGTTCAGGATGATAAATTTTGGGTTGAATGCGGCCTTTGGAAAGCATCGAATCTTCCCCTCCTTTTCTTGCCATTGTGCCCCCATGAATAGGGTTTCTGCAACCATAGTGGAGCCGTGAGGTCCATTGGGCACCTGACCTTGTACAAAGGGAGTATTATTTGCTGCATCGCGGTATGAGTGTGGCCCCTCCCGCCACGGTGGGGTGCCCTGGCATGTGGGCTTCCACCCGGGCCTGGAACAGCATAGGGCCCTACAGGCACAACGCACGACTAAGCAGAGCAGGGCTTCCGTCGAGGAGGGTTACAGATGGGTTGGCAAAACCCTAGCAGAGAAAATTTTTCGAGTCTTTCCAACTAATTCTTTATCATTATTATTATTAATTTTAATTATTTTAAATTTTTTGATTTTAATTATTTTTTTTTAATCATTTTCTTTAATTATGTTTTTTTTTTTTTTTTTTTTTTTAAAGCTTTAAAAAATTGTTTTTTTTTTGGTTAATTTTATTTTTTTTCCTAAAATTATGAGTTTTTTTTGGAAATTTTCCCCTTTTTTTTTTTAATTTTTTTTTTTTGTTTAATTTCTTTTGATTTTTCTGCTTTTTAAAAATACTTTTATTGTTTTTTTTTAATATTTTTTAATATTTGATTTTTTTATCATGTTTTTTATTTTATGTTTTATTACCAAGAAGAAAATCACGACTCTAAACAAAAAGGATTGATGTTGCTCAACACTTTTGAAAATTAGCATGAAAATCACTAACATTTTAAAACAAATGTTCATGCTTGATAAATAAAAAAATTTAAAGTGCCAAAAAAATCACTTTTTTTAAAATCGACATGACATTAAAAAAAAAAATCAAAAAAAATTTAAAGTTCAAACAATATGCTCCAAAAACAAAACAAGTTATTTTACATCACCACTTTTCAAAATCGACATGAAAATCATGACATTTATAAAAAAAAAAATCATAAGAAAATTTAAAGTGCCAAAACTATGCTCCAAAAAAAAGGGCGATTTTGCATCACCACTTTTCAAAATCGGGTGCTCTTTTTGCTACCTCAAAAAAACGGGTACTAGGTAATTTTTTCGTTTGATCGGTAACTATGTTTAGTTATAGACTAGTATTGAGTGTACAAGTGTTGCATGCAGTAAAATGACCAACCTAAGGAATTGCACAATCCATTTTGGAGAAATTCCTAAATCATAGGGGCCTAATTTCTCAAGGAACAACACAAGGAAATAAGAGCTTAAATAGAGGTAAAATTTGACTAAGTTTGGGTCAGAGCTTCTCAGTGAGAAGAGATATAGGTTATGCACTTTCAGGTTGTTCTTAGTTGAAAAAGGAAATTGTAATACATCTCTATTCATCACATTAATGTAAGTAGGCATTCAGGTTTTTAGCATATCTATTTCCCCAGGTAAAACACTATTGGCATGTGTGTAATTTCTTATTGCATGTCTAAGATTTTTTTTTCTAAAATGTGAATTGATGTCCACAGAGCAGTAGAGTAGGTTTGCGTCTTGTGATTTTGATTAAAGCTTCATAAGAAGTTGGAAATACACACGATAATTTCTACATGGTATTAGAGAAATATTCACATTAGATCAAGAATTTCGAAGTTGTTTCTCAGGAGGTTTGATTTTGGAGCTAAGTGCAACAAGATTTCCTTAGAGTTGAGAAGATGACCTTCAACACACTGAGGCTATATTATACCTTGGAAGGCACCTATAATTTCATCGCATGGAAGGATCACATGGAGGAAATATTGGATGACAATGGATTACTAGAATACATCAAGACATACGTTACAAAACCACCAGAATCTGATGCCCATAGCTTTTCTCAGTGGAAGAAATATGTAGACAAGGAGAGGAGAATAATCTTGGAAGGAGTACGAGATCACATTGCCTCAAATATCCACAGAAAAGAAACTTTGTTCGAAATGTGGAAAGCACTGGTAGAATTGTTTGAGAATAATAGTGACCACAAAAAGCTGGCACTCAAGGATAAAATTCGAAGCGTCAAGATGAAAAAGAATGACACTATTCCACAGTATCTGAGCAAGTTTACACTGTGTCATGATGAACTTGGCGGGGTCAGTGTTAATGTTCCAGAAGATGACTTGGTAAGCCTATCCTTTCCGGGCCTTCCCAAGAGCTGGCAAAACTATCAAGATTCGGTGAATGGGAGGGATAAACTATCAAATTGGGAAAACTTATGGTCTGATTTGGTATAAGAGGAAATAAGGCGGAATACCAAAGATGAGACTTCATCCAAGGGCGAGGATGAAGAAAAAATTGTATTGGATGGAAAGGCAAAGAAGGGAAAAGAGAAGAAATCTCTATCCAAACCAGAATCCAACCAAGGGGGCAAGAAGAAAGATTTGTCCAAAATTAAATTCTTCCATTGTCATGAATTCAAGCATTGTGCCATGAAGTGTACACACAAAAATGCAAGAAAATATACCTAAGGAGGAGGAGTAGGTGATGCCTTGGATTCACAGTTTGAGCTTGATGTTACCCTTATCACATGCATGGCCAATACAATGATGGGGAGCACATCGTACTTGGAATCAGGTGCATTATTCCACATGATAGGGTGTAGATAAATCTTTGGTGACCTAGAAGAAAAATATTTTCAAATGCACATGGAGATGGGGGATGACAGAAGGTATAACACAACCAAGATTGGTATAGTCACCTTTCAGAGGGAGTCGAGATCCCCCTTGAGGCTCAAGGATGTCATGTTCGTTCCTGGCCTAAAGAAAAATCTCATCTCTGTTGCAGTTTTGGAAGACCGTGGTTATAATATGATCTTTACTAAAGGAAAGGCATTCCTGAGACACATAGCCACATGACAGGTGAAGAATATCTAGGTTCGTGTGAATAACCTTTAGAAGCTAGATGCGGAATACTATGATGCATTAAGCACTAAGGCAGAGAAGGTGCAGAGCCACGATGTCGGTGAACTTTGGCATAGAAGACTTGGCCATTTGCATCATGGCGCCCTAAATATTATGCAATAGATAACCACAGGCCTCCCGAAAGGAGCACTTGAGAAACAATATGTATGCAAAGGATGTACTTTGGGGAAGTAAACGAAATACACATTCCATGATTGGGACAAAAAATCACATGTAGTCTTAGAAAGGATCCACTCTGATGTCTGTGGACCTTTCTCGACAACCTCCACTGATAGACACAAATATTTTGTCATTTTTATTGATGAATTCTCACATAACTGTTGGATATTCTTCATGCGGATGAAAGATGAGACATTATCCAAGTTCGTATAATTAAAGGCATTGGTTGAGAAAGAAACTGACAAGAAGGTGAAGGATCTCAGGAGCGATAATGGAGGTGAGTATGTATCGAATGAATTTAAAAATTTTCAGTGCAAAATAAGGCATTCAATGAGAGTTTAAAACACCCCACAACTCACAACAGAAAGGGGTGCCTGAGAGAAATAACCATAGCATTGTGGGAGAAGAGAGAGCGATGTTGCATGACCAAGGCCTACCTATGCATTTGTGGGCTGAGGCATGCAAAAAAACAATATATTTGTAGAACCAAAGTCCTCATCGGATTCTGGGCATGATTACAGTGGATGAGGCTTTCTCGGGGAGAAAGCCGGATGTGTCACACTTCAAGATTTTTGAGCCTCTATATAATGAATTGTCTCTAAATAATCAAGGAATAATCTTGAGTTGAAAACAAAATTGGGGGTATTTGTGGGTTACAAAAAAACTCCCCACAACTACGGTGTGTACTTGTCGTCCGTCATAATGACAGTTGTGCGAAGGGATGTAAAGTGTGATGAGGAGAACGCGATGCAATGCTCTCTTGAGAGGGAGCTTAAGATCCCACCAAAAGAGGAGATTTTAACTCTAAAGGAGGAGCCTCAAGAAGTTGTGGAGTAGCTAAAAATTGAGGAGCAAAGAGTGGAGACAATCACTCAAGAAAAACCATCTAGAGAAAGAAGAAAAATAACTAGGGAAGATGAGATACTTGTGTAAGATGCGAGGGTTAATGTGGGTGTATTACATGTCATTTTTTCACCATGACAATTGACTGTTCATATGGGTCTATCACCATCCATATCATGTTCCCTTAGAGGTTAAAAACATTCACGTTCCTGAATCAAGTCTTGAAAATTGGAGAAAAGCTCTGTAAAACCCTAAAAGTCTACCTGTGCGGTTTTTCTAGTCTTTTCTTGTGCATGCGCTAAATCTGATCCGTTAATTAACTGCGGTGACTCCTGCACTTTTTTCCACTAAAACCTACGCACCCTCGTGAAAATCAAGTAAAACTAAAAAGTAAATTCTAGAAGCCTAGTTGGTTGAATATTCTCCCAAATGGAAGCTTCTAGAGTCGCGATCAGTTCGAGCTTTATCCCTCCACTCATGGATCTTATCCCTTGGTCCATGGAACTCAAATCCCTTCATGAGAGGAATCCATCCCCCTCTTCATGGAACTGAAACTACCTCCATTTCCCTATAAATTGAGCTCAAGTTTCAGGTTGAAGGGTAGACACATGTAGATACCAATGTGATTACAGACTAATCTATATAGTTTCTAAGCTGAAGAGAGTTGTTGTTGGCATAAGAAAGATTAAACCTTTGTGTCCATAACTTCATGTTGGTATTCTAAGAGAGGAAGGCTTATCAGAATGAAGGAGAACGATTGTTCAGGACCCCGAGAGAAATTTGTACAACATCAAGGCATTAGGTTGTAAGATCACTCTTTCTATTCAAGATAATACATATGGATCTCTTTTTCTCATTGCTTTGTTTCTATGCTTATTGGAATAATGTCAATACTTAGACTCCCTGATCACTAAGTTGGTTTAGTATTTTTTTGATTATTATATGTTGCAGAGGCTTTGATTATTTGTCTTGTCTTTGATTGCATGTTCTACTTATTGGAGAACTACTTTGGAGCGACGGGACAAAGGGCTACATCAGATGTTTGGATCTCAAGGTATGATCATGTCCTCTCTATTTTACTATTATAATAATCTTGAAATGCAATTAATCTAGAGGAAAAGGTTTTCAAATGGATATTTGTTTCTAGTTACTCACTAGAGTACTAGGGAGATCACTCTTGTCCACAAGAGGGATTAATCCACGTAACATGGTGCTCCTTCAAATTTTCACAGGTAGAGAAGGTCACTAGATTGATACACTGGCTACATGGATCTAATAGATGATATTATAGAGATTGAGCAATCCTCTTTCAAGGAATAAATAGATAAACTTGTATGGGTTGATATAATGGTGGGAGAATACGAATCCATTGTAAAGAACAATGTTTGGGAAATGGTCCCATGGCCAACAGATAAATTAGTTGTGGGTTCAAGATGGATCTTAAAGGTAAATCAGGAAACATACGGAAGCATAGAGAAGTATAAGGCCATATTTGTGGCCAAGGGGTACTCTCAAGTTGAGGGAATTGACTATGAGGAGACCTTTGCTCCTATCGCAAGGTACTCATCCATTAGACCAGTTCTTGCTCTCGCTGTGCATATGGGGTGGAAGATCCACTAGATGGATGTAAAAACATCATTCCTCAATGGAGTTATTGAGAAGGAGGTGTACATCGAGCAACCATAAGTCTTTGAGAATTTTGATCGAGAGTCTCATTTGTGCAGACTCAAGTGAGCATTGTACAGTCTCAAATAAGCACCCCGTGCTTGGTACACCGGGATCGATATCTATCTCATCGGTTTAGGCTTCACCAAAAGTGAAGTGGATGCAAACCTATATCATATCTCGGTAAAAGGTAAATTTCTCATTATTGGCTTATATGTTGATGATTTAATATTAACTAGTGATGAACAACTGATCAGATCTTGCAAGGAGGACCTTGCAAGAGAATTTGAAATGAAGGACATGGGTCTCATGCACTACTTCCTTGGGTTGGAAGTATGAAAAGGCGACAGGGAATTATTTGTCTCTCAAGGCAAGTATACAAATGAGATGCTACAGAGATTCCACATGGAGAGTTGCAGAACCATGGAGACACCTCTAGTGACTAATTGGAGGAAGGACGATGCCACCTCAGTGTTGGGTTTGCAACGGTTTCCTGGTACAACATGAAGCAAAGATATGTGGTGCTAAACTCGGTAGAGGCATAATACATGGCTGCAAGTCAAGCAACACGTGAGGTGATCTGGATGAGAAAGATACGTGTGGGATTTTTTGGTTAGATGATGGATCCAACTATGATCTACTGTGATAATTAGAGTTGCATCAAGGTCTCTAAGAATCCTTTTTTTCACGATTGATCCAAGCATATAGATATCCGATATCACCATTTACGAGACTATGTGCAGAGGAAAATAATGTTTCTTCAATACATTTCGATAGAGGAACAAGATGCTGACATTTTGACAAAGGCCTTGTCAAGAGGGAAGTTCGAGTTCCACAAGTGCAGGATAGGGGTGGTTGATAATCCCTTTCTTGCTCAGAGGGAGTGTTGAAAAATGTAGCAAAAAATTCTCAGTGAATAAAACTATATATATAGTTTTGAATGAATGAGTATTAAACTTAACAACCTACATGACCACACTATTGTCATCCAAAACTAACACACATTGGTAAGAGAGATTGAGCATTTTTTTTCTCACTCGTTGACATTTTGGTGTTGCAAAAAAAATATCCCGAGCTTTCTTGGCACTGGCCCCTACCATCTCACATTGCTCAAATGGATCAACCATCGACATGGGTCCATTGAAGGGTGTGAGGTCCGAGGAGAGATGACACCGGCGTCAGGGATATTCCTCCCACGAATAATTGAGGTCACGTCAGTGGTTAGGGGGCCAAGTGAGGTCTTGCTCATCGGTGTTTCAACCGAAAGAACATTTTGAGGAAGGGTTATTCCAATAGATGCTGCTCATTTTTGGATCAATAACATAACTTCTACATGAACTAATGTTCAACAATGCTTTTGAGTCCAATTATTGATGGCATAATTTTTAGGAAACTACATTCCCTCCTAGAGGGTTTTAAGAATTTAGTAAGTAATTTCCATTATATATATATTATTATTTTTTAATTAATTAATTAATTATAATAATTTTTAATAATTTTATAATTTGTTAATTTTTTATAATTATTTTTAATTTTGTCAATTTAAGATATATTTTGATGTTTATTCATTTTTATAGATATATTTTGATTAGATATCATTTTTGTAACTGACCAATTTTTCATGATTTTTGAATAGTCCAATTAGCACTCATTACATCGGGTGATGCTCATAAGGGTGAAGAAGTAGGATTGAAACTAGTGAAATAAATCACACAACGTCAATCACTTCTAAGGCTTGCACCCAGTAACCAAGGCTTCTCAAGAGGTCACTCATCCCAAAACGCCTTTGGTTCAAGGGCGCTTAACTATGGAGTTTTCCCAACAATCAAGCCCACTTAGCTTGCTACCCCATTTGCAAAACCCTAGCAAGTATTGTACCTCATGAACCATTCACTTAGAGCTTCTTTTTACTCTTTGTATTTTAAGTATATGATTAAACTGCTTTAAGTAAGTCATTCATCTATAGCTATTTACATGAGAGGTAGTCTTAACTCACTAATTTCTCATGATTTTTGAATAGTCCACTTAGCACTCTAAATATTTTTGTAACAATAAAAAATAAAAAATATATTTTTGTAATAATAAAAAATAAAAAATTATTTTAAAAATACTTATGCCATTTTTATTTTTAGAAAAATATG
Organism: Pinus albicaulis; assembly: GCA_034641835.2. NCBI lineage: Eukaryota > Viridiplantae > Streptophyta > Pinopsida > Pinales > Pinaceae > Pinus > Pinus albicaulis. The sequence goes on along the minus strand of CM076584.1, from coordinate 470,229,345 downwards.
ATATTCACAAATATAATTTATTATTCTTATTATTATTATTAATTATTATTTTATAAATTAATTTCTATAAACATTTAGTTGTATCACTTATAACATCCAATTTTGAATTACAGTTGCTAAATTTCTTATATGATAAAGATTTATATTTTAAAATGTTATGGATCGCAGAAGCTTGCACTCCCAATATCCAATTTTAATAAAGTTCGCATTCCATCATTCACCATATAATAAATTCGCTAGATTCCATGAATTACATACAACTAATATTGAAAGATAATTCACAGTATAATGTCGCATGACACCCGGCCAAGATTGTGAATAGAGCAACATAGACTCAAAAACGTGTTGATTATCTAAGAGTTGCATTGATCATTTCGGCAGAATTTGTCTACCATGGCGGGGCCCTGCGAGTAGGCGTTGGTCCCCGTATGGCCTCAGGAACGCTTGGTTCACAATAGTGTACACAACCAGCCACTTTGTTGATCAGGTCGCTGCTGAACACCAGCAGCAGCACTGCGCCCAGAATGGCCAGGAGCAGGAATCACAGAGATTTTGTCATTCGAATATTCATCTCTTTGCAGCTCTACCCCCAATCTTCTGTTCTAATCCACCATGGACCACTGCGGCTGCTGCTGCCTCCTCTCCACGGATTCGAATCCAGACCTCCCCAATCCTAAAGAATGAACTGCGGCTGCCGCCATCGCCATCGTGGGTCCACCGATTTCTTGGAGCCTGCCATCACATAAGCCTCATTGGTCCCCCACATCCTGGAATGTGACACCGATCGTCAAGCCACATTGCAAGATTTTATTTCGTCACGCCTCACGCACGGAGGCATTAGGGTCGGCCAGTGCAGGCATATCTGGTTGACATCAAACATTTTCAACCCCCCACAACCAACTTGAAATAACAGAATCAGTCATTCATATTTCTTTTTACTGCGAGTATCAAACGACAACTGAAGTATAGTCTATCATTATTTGCAAATCACTGCGTGGAAATATTTTATGTATGCTGTCTGGCATTTACTGCTAACGGAAGGGAATCCCAATCATAATCAAGATATTGATGGAAATTTATATGAACAACTTCAAGAAATACTCGTAAAACTGGGGAACGTCAATTTCTCTCCTGTATCAGAGAGCTGTTCTGAACAAAAACTAGATGCTTCTATCCATCACCATCTAAAAAAAGAGTCCAATACTAATGGAAATAGGTGCTGTAATTGTTAAAATATATAATTACGTCCTCATCAGAGCGAGGTTACAGAGAACGTAAGAAAAACGGATTAGCAATCATCCGTAGGTGAGAAGGAATTTTTTCTCTGCGTTTTGACGCTATAACGCAGCTGTTACTTACTGACAGAGCGTTATAACGCGGGTTCTGGTGTATTAAAGCATTAACGCAGCACAAGGGTATCTAGAGTGCGTTAGCACGCTAACATATTCAACATTGGTCGCGTTAATGTCTTGAAAGCCAACGAAGAAAGGATTTTCGAATACGTAGTACTCTTAAAAGTCATATGAAAAGATTTTTTTATAAAAAAGAGTTTTTAAAAAGCACGTGAGGAGTATTTTTTTTAAAGGGGAAATTTCAAAGGTATTTGAAAACGCTTGTTTTAAAAGGGGGCTTTTCAAAAAAGGATTTTTATAATAAGAGGATTATAAAACAAAGAGGCTTTTAAAGGTGGAGTTTTTATAATAAAGTTTTTTTAAGAAAGGAATTTTTTTTTATATAAAGATTCTTTTATAAAGAAATTTTTATATAAATAAAAAAATAATAATAAAACCTAGGGTTTTATTATAAGGATTGGTTTTTTGAGCTTTGCAAAGCATATCAAAACAAAAAAAAAAAATTTAGGGTTTTAGCAGTGAATTTTTTGTTTGAAGAAAGATGGCTACAAGCAACTTTCAGCCACAAATTCCTTCTTTCAATGGGAAGGATTATGATGTGTGGGCCATTAAGATGGAGACTATGCTAAAAGCGCATGATGTTTGGGATCATGTCAAGTATGGGTTTGCAGAACCTCAAGATGAGGCAGCAGAACGAGCCCTCAGTAATGCAGAGAGGGAACAGTGGAAGAAAGATAAGCGGAAGAATGCGCAAGCATTGCTTCTGATCCAGCAGGGAGTAGATCGAGCCGTGTTCCAGAAGATCATGATAACCTCGTCAGCAAAAGAGGCATGGGACACCTTGGCGACAAGCTATCAAGGTATGGCCAAAGTTAATATTGTTAAATTGCAGAATACTAGGAGAGATTTTGAAATTATGCAGATGAAGAAGACAGAGGACATTGATTCCTTCATGAATAGGGTCATGTCTGTCGTCAATCAATTAAAAATATATGGCGAAGATATTAAAGATCGAACCGTGATCGAGAAGGTTCTTCGATCCCTGTCTACCAAATTTGATGTTGTGGTAGCAGCCATAGAAGAAGCAAAGGAGTTGGAAAAACTCACAATTGATGAGTTAATGGGATCTCTTCTATCACATGAGGCAAGGATAGACAGAAATAAGGATTCCACATTGGAAACTGCCTTCCAAAGTCAAGTCTATATTTCAGGAGGTCGAGGCAAAGGTCGATCGAGAGGCAGAGGACGAGGCAGTAACTATGGCGGTCACAGAGATGGCCGAGACAATTATGAGCATCAACATGGAAGCAACAACAGCAGAAGCTTTCATAACAATAAAAGGTCTGACAAATCTAAGGTAAAGTTCTATTACTGTAATAGGTTTGGTCATTATGCTCGTGATTGTAGGAAGAAGATTGCAGATCAAGGCAATTAGAGAGCTAATGTTAGTACAGAGAATACTGACTCTATGTTTCTAGCATGCAACACCATGCATGCACCGTCTGATAAGGTCTGGCTATTAGACAGTGGTTGCAGTAACCACATGACAGGCAACAAGGATTTGGTTTCTAATTTGGATGTCACAGTGCAGATAGAGGTCAAGTTGGGTACTGACAAGATTGTGGCTGTAGATGGCAAAGGAGTGGTCAACATTGTGACCAAGCAAGGGGAGCCAAAGACCATATCAGAGGTATACAATGTCCCTGGACTCAAACACAATTTGATTAGTGTTGGTCAACTGATGCAGAAAGGATACAAAGTTATCTTTCAGGGGCAACAGTGTGTTATTTACGACAAATCCCCAAGCAAGCATCTGATTGCAAAGGTGCAGATGACGAGGAACAAACTCTTTCCTCTCATTATGAACTACAATGATCAGGTTAGTTATTTTACAACTGCATGTTCTGATGCATACTGGTTATGGCACTTTCGGTTTGGACACTTTCATTTTTCCGGTTTAAGATTGTTGCAGCAGAAACAGATGGTCAGATGTTTACCTCCCATCAAAGAGCCTGCTAGCACTTGTCAGTGTTGCATCTTGGGAAAGCAACACCGTGAAAGTTTTCCGAAAGGAGTTTCTTACAGAGCAAAGAAACCACTTGAATTGGTTCATACCGACTTGTGTGGACCTATGAGGACACAGTCGATTGGTGGAAGTTGTTACTTCCTCACCTTTATTGATGATTATAGTAGGAAGACTTGGGTTTACTTTTTGACGCAGAAGTCTGAAACTTTTGCAAAGTTCAAAGAGTTCAAAGCTTTGGTAGAGACCCAAAGTGATCGACAGATCAAGGTATTAAGATCTGATCGTGGTGGCGAATACGATTCGAAGGCATTCCATGAGTACTGCAAACAACATGGAATCAGAAGACAATTTACAACCAGATACCACCACAGCGAAATGGTGTCGCAGAGAGGAAGAATCGAACAATCATGAACATGACAAGGAGCATGTTGAAAACACGACACCTATCTAACGAGTATTGGGCAGAAGCAGTTGCATGTGTTGTTTATGTGATAAACAGATCTCCTACAAAGAGCGTGATGAACAGAGTTCCAGAAGAAGCATGGTCAAGTATGTCTTGCAGTGTATCTCATTTCAGAGTTTTTGGATGTGTAGCCTATGCACATGTGCCTAAGCAAATAAGAAGAAAATTAGATGATCAAAGTGAAAAATGCATTTTTACTGGTTATAGTGAGCAATCAAAAGCTTACAAATTGTATAACCCTGTCACAAAGAAGACAATCATTAGTAGAGATGTTGTGTTCAAAGAACAAGATTCATGGAATGGGACTGTAGACACACAAACCGATGCTCAAACACCATTGATGGAGGATGCTCTTGTAGAAGAAGAGGAGCAGCAAGAACCAAAAGAGCAGACACCAAACAGAGTCACACCAGCGAGGACTCCTATATTTTCAGAGCAGCGTGGATCTTCAAGCAGATCCATAGATCAAAATTCTCCAAGTAGCGAATCAAGTAAGAAAAAGATGAGAAGTTTGAAGGATATTTATGATGATTTGGATGTTAGTTCCAATTTTGCATTGTTAGCATTCCAACCTTCTTCGTTTGAAGAAGCAATTAGAGATGACAATTGGGTGCAAGCCATGGATGAAGAGATTAATTCAATTGAAAAGAATGATACATGGGATTTGGTTGATTTACCAAACGATAAAAATCTCATTGGTGTGAAGTGGGTATACAAGACCAAAGTGAATGAGAAAGGTGAGATTGACAGATTTAAAGCAAGACTTGTAGCAAAAGGATTCTCGCAGCAACCGGGAATAGACTTTGGAGAAATTTTTTCTCCGGTAGCCAGATTCGATACTGTAAGAGCAGTTCTAGCGACAGTAGCTCAAAACAAGTGGAAAGTATATCAGATGGATGTCAAATCAGCCTTCTTGAATGGAATTTTAGAAGAAGAAATTTATGTGCAGCAGCCTCCAGGCTATGAAGTTGAAGGACAAGAAGATAAAGTTTACAGATTGAAGAAAGCGCTCTATGGACTGAAGCAAGCACATAGAGCATGGTATAGCAGAATCGACAGTTATATGATCAAGAATGGATTTTGCAGAAGCAACATTGAGCCTACCTTATACACAAAGGTAAATGAGCATGGATAAATTTTGATAGTTTGCTTATATGTTGATGATATGATTTTTACAGGTGATCTTGAAATAGATGAATTTAAAGCAGCCATGATGAAAGAATTTGAGATGACAGATCTAGGTCTCATGAAATATTTTCTTGGCATTGAAGTTGAGCAATTTGAAAAAGGCATCTTTATTTGCCAAAATAAGTATGCAACAGATTTGCTGAAAAGATTCAGGATGGATAATTCCAAACCTGTACCTACACCAATTGAAACGGGTACAAAGTTAAGTAAGGATGATGAAGGGGTAGATGTCAATCCAACTCTATTGAAAATATTGGTTGGCAGCCTCATGTATCTCACAGCGACAAGACCAGATATTATGCAGGGAGTGAGTCTGATTTCCAGATTCATGGAGACTCCAAAAGACACACATTGGAGTGTTGGAAAAAGAATTCTGAGATACATAGCAGGAACCAGAGATTATGGCATAATGTATGCAAGTACAGAAAAGAAAGAATTGATTGGATATACAGATAGTGATTTTGCAGGAAGTTTGGATGATCGGAAGAGCACATCCGGTTATGTTTTCCATCTCGGTTCAGGAGTGATAGCATGGGCATCTAAGAAGCAGCCTATTGTTACACTATCATCAGCAGAAGCAGAATATGTAGCAACAACTTCAGCAGCATGTCAAGCAGTATGGTTAAGAGGAGTATTGGATGGACTCAAGCAGAAACAGCAAGGATCAACAACGATATACTGTGACAACACATCAGCTATTGCACTATCCAAGAATAGTGTGTTTCATCAAAAGAGCAAGCATATTGATACTAGATATCATTTTATTCGAGAACTTGTGAACAATGGAGAAGTTCACTTGAAGCCTTGTAGAACGAGTGATCAATTGGCTGATATCTTTACGAAGCCATTAGCAGTAGATTTTTTTGAGTTTCATAAAAGAAACTCGGGAGTTGTAAGCCTAGCTAAGACATAGACCAGCAGGCATGTTTGAGTTTTCATGAGTTATGTTTTAGTTTAGAAGTCGTAATTAAGGGGGAGTGTTAAAATATATAATTACTTCCTCATGCAGAAGTTAGACAATCAGTTAGGTGAATGAGTTGAGTTGAGTTACAGTTAGATTTGGTGAGTGAGTTAAAGAGTGAGTTAAGCAAGTTGATTAAGTTCAGTTATGTGTGAGAGTGTGTGCATGATAATTAGATTAAATACCCTTCACGGGTTCATTGTTTTCAAGAAGAGAGTAAGAGAGTTTTATGATTCAGAGTTTTGGATTAATTGAAGAGCCGTAGCTCATTATTCATGTGTGAAATCTTTGCGTTATTTGTGTGATTGAATCCTCTGCCTTTCCAACAGTAATGAAATCTCACTTCTATCAAACAGAAATTCCAAGTATTCTTAAATTTTAATAGACACTAATAACAATTATGATTAAAGTAAAATGGTTGACTTCCTTGTCAAATTTTCAAACAAATTTAATATCTACAACTTACAAAATAGAATGAAATTTCTTTTTGTATATAGGTATGTTAAAACTTTTTGCCCTTTAAATTTGCACCTTTTCATAGGATGTAAACAAGTTGGTTGAAAAGGTTTTTTAAAATTGTTTTTTGAAAGTTTTTGGAAGGATTTTTTAGTCTATTTTTTAAAATTTGGCAAGAATTTATTGAAATCACAAGTTTGATAAATAACTTTTACACAATCTAAATGAAAAAACAAATCAAAATTTCACGGGAGAAAATCCAAAAAATCACACTAAAATCAACTAACTTCAATTTCTACAAAATTTTAAATTCAAATCTTTTAAAAAATAATTAAAAATAAAAACCATAAAATAATTAAATATCTCAAAATTTACCAAACTTCTATTCAACTTTGCACAATTCTTATAATAACATCTCACATTGTATGTCTATTTAATTTGTCCATCCAATAAATATAATCCTTAAAATAACATCCTACTAATAACATCTCACACAGTATGTTTATTTAATTTGTCCATCCAAGAAACATAATCCTTATAATAACATCCTACCCATACGCATGAATAAATTGTTTTTTCTATCCAATAAACAAAAGTTATCCATGTATCACAATTATCTAATTCCCTCAAAAGACTATATTACGCTATAGATGCTTCATTTTAACCGCGCAACAAAACTTTCACAACAAAATATCTTGGTATCATCAATTTTCATTAATTAGTGCGACTGTGCGAGTTTCGAAGCACCAGGTAACCTCCACTTCTTCAATGGCTTCTTCGATAATTTTCAAATCTGGAGAGGTGAGAAGTGAGAAAAAAACCCTAATGAGATCATCATAACTCTTTAAATTTTCAATAAGAGTGCAAGATTCACAGTCTCGTTATAACTCCTTAAATTGTCAATAAGAGAGCAGGACTCGCCAGGAAGATAAAATTAAATATTTGGATAAATTGTGAAGGATTGAGTTTTTTATACCTAACTCTGGAAATGTTTTGTTTTCCTATATCAATCAGGTCAGATCCTCATGAGGCATAATTAATATCATTCTTTGTATACTTCCTACAGGAGGAAGCACAAACCTTAACCAACAACAAAACAAGATCATATTAGATACATAATCAGCCATAAAACTTAGAAAATGAAATGTGCAGTTATTTCCTTCTTAATGATATTACAAACCATTCCAAAAAGATCATATAGATATATATCACCCGACAGAAAAACCCTAGCCATGGCAAGAATCGAGAGAAGGAGAGTGCTTCGTCATGTATCCAGGGTAAACCAAAAAACATAATCAGTCATCAAAGGTATCTGATAAATATCATCAATAGAAACCTTGGGTGTCCAAAATTGGACCAAAACCCAAACATTAAAAAGAGAAAAAAGATGCCGGCTCGCTTGCAGAAGATCTTGTGATAGACTATGGTAGAGGAAAATCGAAAGCCCTGATCAGCTGTGAGTCCTTGAAATGTGAAATCTGTATATTGCCATAAGACAGATTAAGGCCTTTCTTGGACAAAGTATCCGCATGAGAGTTATTCTCTCTATACACATGATGCAAAGATGAGTCCTGGAACTTCGATAGTAAATATTTCACTCAACCAATCCACCCTTGCAAACCATATATACATAAAGAGGAAACACCAGAGATGCCATCGATAATAATTATCGAGTCTCCATACACATGAACAAAGGACATGTTTAGATTATATGCAACCATTAGCCTACTCCACAAGGCCATAAGCTCAACCTTGTTATTCGAACCATGCCCTCCATTCCAGCAAATATGATACCTCTCTGCCTCTAAAAGCTTAATCCATGCCTCGCAACCACAAACTCCATCTTGCTGAGCCCCATCAAAATATATCGCCAGGATAACAATTGGATGAGGCCGATTACAGTTAGATAAGTCGATCAGGATCACCTGAGGGGATGGTTGACAATCCGACCACAACATAATAGATCTATGAATCAGTGAAGTGTCTGCAGGCATGCCCTCAAATATAAGGCGATTTCGTGCACACCATATCTCCCAGAATAAATTAAATGGCAGCATTTTAAATTTTCCATTGGTAGCCCTCCATTCCAGCATTGTGTTGATGCAGTTAGCTGGTCTCCAAGCAGGATCCAGATGAGAACATGTAAATAATGACTATATACTGAGAGTAAAAGAGCAGAAAAAGAACAAGTGTGTTGTAGATTCCTCATGAATAAGACAGAAAGGACACCTCCCAGGCCCTTGAAAATCCCATTTTTTGAGATAGTCCCATGTCAATATTTTGCATTTCCAAAGTAGTCAGGCAAATAATAATATCTTGGAAGGGATATTCCAGCTCCATGCTTGATAGAAGGGAGAAGGAGAAAAATATGTTGAATAATGATATTAAGATATATATCCTTTGCCTGTAATCCATCGCCCACCATGTGGCCATCCCAAATCAGTTGATCCCCTCCCCCATGAAAATTCATGCCCACAGCCTATAGCGCATGCCTCACAATTTTCCAATCATTTGTATCCCTCCGATATAGTCCTAGTTGATCCACTGTTTTCCATATCGGAGATCCAAGGTTCCAACACATGATAAGTTGTGATAATGAGAAAATTCCTTGATGAACCCGTCTATGTATTAACCATGGTTCAATGCGAAATCAAACTTCCAATCCCAAAATCTTGTCAAAACCTAATTTAATTTTTTGCCCATTTCCAAAGTGCCACACTAACCTCTAAGCCATGATGGGCATGATTTTAATGAAACTTCTCCATATTTAAGATGCCGAATTTGTAAATGTTATACAACCACGGTAGAAAGAGAGAATCATGTCTCCATCAATGTATTTACACCCAATAATTTGTGACCATATCCCGTTTTCCTTTAAGGCCTGCCATAGAGACTTGATGAGAAGTGCATTAGAAAAATTGCAGAGATTTAAGAATCCCCAGCCACCATACTTTTTAGGAATAGTGAGACATTCCAATCTGCATAGATGTATTTTTTTAACATTTTGAGAACCAGACCATATAATATGCGATATTATGGAGTTTATTTTTTCCACCGTATATTCAAGGAGATAATAAAGATGTGTCCAGTATATAACAAACTGAGATAATACGGCTTTACCATAACATATCTGCTCCCAAGTGATAAGAACTTGTTAGTCCACTTCATAATTTTGTTCTTGAATTTGTCAACCAGCCATGTCCAATCCATGACCCTATATGCACATGGCTTTAACCGAAAGTCGAGATAAAGTGAACTCTTCAACATATGATTATTTGCACCCTGACAAACTCCGCCGTATAGTTGATTTCCCTCATACTCATGTATTCATATGTTAAAAGGATTTTTCTTTATTGATGACAGGGGCGTATGTCAGCCCAAACCGGATAAGCATAAAGTGAAGATAAAACCTGATTCTGAGAAACCATGCCAAAACAAGTAGATCATCTACAAATAAAGAGTGAGCATGAACTGGGGAGAGTAGAAAGATAGTCCTTCAAAATATCCAACATGTTTGGTCATCTTCATCAAATTGCCGAAACCGTCCATAATAAGGATGAAGATAAGAGGAGACAACACACATCCTTGTCCGAGACCCCTCTCAGCAGTAGTTTGACGAAAGACCATTAATTAAGACAACATATCTTACAGAAGATATACAAGCCATAATCCATCTAATATTAGGCATTGATAGGCTCACCTTGAGAAGAAAAAGCCTAATAAAAGACCAATCAACAGTGTCATATTCCTTATGAATATCAATCTTCATTATAAGTGCCTCCCTTTTGTTCACATGAATCAAATGCAACGCTTATTGTGTAGTGGCCACAACATCGTGTATTGACCTTCCCTTTAAGAACCCATATTGTTCTTCAGATATGCATGATGACAAAACCCCACGGATCCTATTTGCAATAATTTTGGATGAAATCTTGTATACCACATTGCAAAAAGAAATTGGCCTAAAATCAGGTTAATTTTTTGGAGCAGATGATTTAGGAATAAGGGTCAGGAATGTGGAGTTCATATCCCCCGGAACAAAACCCAAAATTCAAACATGTTCAACAACTGAAAGCAACTCATCCCCCATGAGTTCATAGAAATGAATGAAAAATTCTGCTGGCCAACCATCTGGGCCCGGGCTTTTATCATGGGCAAAGGATTTTAATACATTATCTATCCCTCCTTTTGATACTTCTTTTGCCAAAATATCATTTGCAGCATGATCAAACATGCGAGGCATATGATCAAGGACCCAAGTTTGGCATCGATGGTCAATCTCCTTATAAGTCTCATAGAAATCCGAAAAAGTGTTTAAAAGCTTACATGATTTCTTCATTTTTATGCTTCTTAGATCCATTCGATGTCTCAATATGCCAGATAGAATTTTTGTTTTTACGACCATTAACACATTGATGAAAGAATCTGGTATTTAAGTCTCCCTCCTTTAACCACTGAATTCTGCTTTTGAGCTTCTATGTTGTTTCCTGAATCTTCAGGATATCTATTTTGTGCTTTTCAAGACCATCAAGACTGTTATATACATTCAGATTTGGGGGGACCAACATCATATCTGTATATATCTGTGCAACTTTTTCCTCAATATCATTTAGCTCCCACCATAATGCTTCCTTTTTATTCCTTTCCCACCACTTCACAATATTTTTTAACTGCCTGAGCTTATCAGCGAACTTTTCCCATCCCAATAACCCGCCATTTGAGTCATCCTTTCTCCAGAAATCAACTACAATGTTATTAAATTGGGGATCATCCAGCGAGGCACGATTGAACTTAAAAGGCAACCCGACTCTCTTCGGTTCTTTTCGCCAGGATAAAACCACAGTGATATGATCCGACAATGATGAGGGGATCACCTGAGACCTCATATTTCCCAAGAGCTGTAGAAGAGACTCCTTGATCATAGCCCGATCAAGTCGCTTTCCAATGAAATCGTTTTGATGTCGCCTATTTATCCATGTCGGAACCAGAGGGGAGGGCCGAACATCCATCATGCCAGAATCATATAAGATTCGACCAATTTTATCAACGAGCGGGTCCATACGCGATTTCGGCCCCCAAGATTCATTTGCAGACACAGTTTAATTAAAATCACCCATGAAAATAAGATTGCATGCATTTAAGATCCCAGAAGATTTCATATGGTCCCAAAAACAAGCTCGATTATAACATGGCGTATAAAGAATAATAAGATAAATCTGTTCAAAATATCCTCTAAGGGAACCATATAAAAATATTCCCACAAAAAATTTGTATGCCTTGAAGTTTACCAGCACTGGGTTCCAATTTTCCAGCATGCCCCCCGCGTGACCAATAGAATCCACTCCAACAGCATGCCAGCCCGACCTAATGCTTAACAAAATATTGATGGCATGAGAATGAGCACAAAGGGTTTCTTGAAATAAAGCCACACATGGTTGAATCTCTGAAAACAAATCACGAAGGCACAATTCCTTTGAGGGGCCGCCCATCCCCCTTATATTAAGGGATATAATGGAGTTCATTTGGGCACATAATTAGGGCTGCTTGCTCTAAGGGCCCATAAATCATCAATGGAGGAAATATGAACATCTCGAAAATCATGCAGATCCCCTTGAAATAAAGATTTTGACTTAAGACAATCCCTAAAATGTCTAGATCCTGACTTGGATTTCTTCCTAACTGTGATGTTAGAGGCCGATGCAAGAGAAATGGAAGGTTGGTGTTCCAAAAGAGCCTTATCAAATACTGTCAGTGTTGCCAAATCAAGCTGCATATTTCCTAATAAGGACTCTAAATCACTACCAACAGTGTTTTTTGGGGATTTCGGGATGTCCACATGCTTTGGTTCATGAGAGGAGTGCGGAGATGCCCATTCAAGCGGAGGCATTGAAGGCGAGACTGTTATTGGTTCATTCATACACAGAATAGTAGGTGGATCAACTTGTTTATCAGCATGAAATATTATTGTCTTTTCATTGAGAGAGCCATCAAGATGTAGAGATAAAGGTTTATTTAATTGAGGAATGATGTTGGCATCAGTACGAGGCACCACGACATTATTTGAGATAGTATGACAGTAAGAGGAGGGATTTTGGTCGAAAATATTATCAGAGAAATTAGACCGTTCACTATTATATGAGGGAGGTATTGACTTACCCGATAGGTCTGTGCCATGTGAATCAATGGACGATTTTCCTCTATTGCTGCCATGAAAGCTTTTCTCGTGCCGTCCCTTATTTTTATGCCTAAAAGGACATCTGCTGTGTAGGTGCCTGATTTAATGAAAAATTAAGAATCGAAATGGTACCCCCCAATAATCCACCCTCTGCCGGTGTTTACACTGCCCCCATATGAGATCGACGTCACCCGGCAACCCACGAGAGAAGGAAACTTCCACAAGTATCTAGGCAATACACTTATCATTTGTACCGAGAATTCGAGCGTCAATGTGCTTCGTACACCCAATAGAATTCCCAATGGCCCTTAGAGCTTTGAGTGTCCAGAATTCCAGTGGTAATCCCAGTAATTTTACCCACACCAGCTTGCTCTTTGGGGTCTCAATAACCGAGTTAAAACCAAGGAATCAAGGAAAGAGCAGCATAAAACTTCGCCCTTTTACCCAAGTGCGACCAAGGATTTTTTACAGTCATCCTTGTGCATGAAGTGCACACTAAACCAATTACCCATCATCTTGCTGACTTTTGGAATGTAACCCAATAATGGGCTCCAAAAGATCTTAACCCATTTGACCATATCAAGTTCCCCTATGTCAGAGAAGAGCCACCACCCAATGAGAGCTATTTTCTGAAGACTAGCTACTCGGCCCCATAAGTCATTGTATTCAAGAATTACTTGTTCTACCTCGGCGGCAGGTTTGTAGCATGATTCCTTGGACCACCCATGGCATCAAGTATGCCCCGCGAAGACCTTGGGTGCACCTCATCCTGAAAACTAGCACTGTGTTTCTTTGTCGTCTCTAATACAATATTCTGAACTCGATCAAATGACTGTGCTATTATGTGATCATCCAGATCCTGCCTCAACATGTGATCTTTACTGCCTTGCGCTCCTTCTCTGCTACCAACGTGGCAGCGATGAGCACCTCATGCCCAGATGTGTTGGAAGATAGTATATCAAATGCTTCCGCGATCATGCGAGAAGACCCAATTTGCCGAGACCCCCCAATTTTATTGGGTAAAAATAATCCAAGTTAGTAGTCTAACTCAACAAATGAGTTAGAAATTAGTCCAAGACAATAAAGGATAGTCGTCACCCGTATGAGGAAATTCAATTAATGAAGGAATGTATCAGACACCCACCTAATTATTCCCCCCAGTGACACATACTAACACGAGACACACTTCCCACCAAACCTAATAAAGAACTATTAGCACGGATTGATAGCCAAATATGGTAAAAACAAAGATAATGTCAGGATGGACACAATTCCGTAAAGAGGGATGACCTACCCGATCACCATGACACCTAGGATACCAAGATACCGTGCGCAATAGAGCCTTGACAAAAGTACAAACAATTACCAAATATGGATATTGCAGAGATTATGTCAGATTGGAATTTATTTCCATAAGGAGAGACCACTTACCAAGCACAATTATACCTTGAGAGGAGTACATTTAGCTCCACCGTATTCATAAAATATTCCTAATCCACTTCTCCCAATAGATAGAGTAAAGATGCTTGGCCATATGTACAACCAAATCAAATCAAAGATCAAGGGTGTAGATATAATCCACCATACTGGAAATATTTGAAACATTCCAAGTCACCGGAGAATAGTCCATGTCGCCGGAATTAAGGTGGATGATAGCCAAGTACACTAGAAAAACCAGAGACGATCAGTCAGACCAGCTATTCATACATGGCAGCAAAAACAACAACAACATCCAACACAATGCCACCACCGAAAGCAGAATTGAAACCAAAAACCTTTACATGGTTGAGAAATAATGAAAGAATCCAACCATTTGTGCTAGAGAATAGACCATTTTAATTGATATGACGAGATAGGAGTCTCTGGAGCCTTAGGAAGCTCTGGAGGGGAAGCCTATTCCCTCTGTTTTGCATTGGTCACCTTCAACAAATACCTCATATGCGATGTATATATTGCATGTGAAACGATAAAAGCAATGGCTCCCAATTAGGATCAAATCTGAGCTATCATAAAAATCAAATGACATGCTTCGGACCACCATACAGACCAAATTTCATTTCAGGTCAATGAAAATTCCATATACCTATCCACCCATTCAACCCATCAACCACCCATTCTAATACATAAAAACCAGCTTATAGCCAAACATTTCCATATCTCATGATTGTCCACCTGTGTCATTAACAAAAATGATCAGACACAGCCACAGGTTAAAAGGAACAGAGACGATCTCACTGCCCGGGCTGGGATGCACTCAAACCCCAAGCACTGTGGTGAAGTTAGCTTGGCCTGCAACCCACATCACCTTAACGCAAAAAATTCACTTTAACACAGGTGCTTCTGGGCAGACCCGCCTGGGTCACCCCATTCTAACGCGTCTCTTGCTTTGGAGACGCGTTAGTAACGCTCACACTGCACATCTGATATGGCAAACGCCATGTCTAAAATCTTTACCATCTATACCATGCACGGTTTCCTCTTTACAGTAAAACCTTCATACCTCTGCGAAGAGCCCTTCCTTCATACCTCTGCGGAGATAGGCCAACACCAAGCTCAAAGCTCTTTAGTTGTTCCAGTCTTTCTCGTTGCCCATTTTCTCAACACTTGCTATCTCTTCTAATCCTTCACATTGCCAGCACCAAGCTCAGAGCTCACTGCCCACTAGGGTCCTTCCTTTTCACCTACACACTCTATCTCCATGCTAAACTCCAAAACGCTACATGGATGCATTCTACGCAAGAGTCGATCATTCACAACGTCTCCTCTTGAAGATTTGCATGACAACTACATGGAGTCCCTGAACTACACGGAAACACAATGGCCTCCTGCTCCTCATTCATCTGAGAATGACTTACTCAAATCCTCAGGTCTCATCACATATTTAATTTTAACAAGTAAAACACAAACTTATATATTCAATTTTTATGTTTGTTTGTTTTTAAATACTCCCCATTGCACTTTATAATACAAATAAAATAAAAATAAAATACTCTCCATATAAATTTCCTGCCGCTGAATAACACTTGCCGCTGAATATCACTTCTATGGAAAGATCTTTTTCTAACCCCATGTATTTAACCCTTACCAAATCATTTAACATTTTATTTTATTTTATTCACTTTTGTCCCACTCCATCAAAATTTTATTCAGAATTTTATGTACACACTATTATCTTTAATTGTTTATAGTTTATCATAATAATCCGTTCATACAAAACTGAACTCTGACCAAACAATAAGCCGCAACAGAGTCTCCATATTAAAATAATGATAAAATAAAATAATATTTTATTCTTACGCGCCAAATATTACCTGCCAAACCATCAAGCCACATGAGGAAATCTGTATATTAAAATTTTGAAAAAACATAATATCGATTCAATATTCAAAAATTGGAATTATCATACTTACAATAAAAAAAAAAAAGGCTTTCACGACACAATAAACCCAATAACGCAATTAATATTTATTTAATATTTAAAAATTGCTATTTCATCATTAGTATCATAATTCTTGCGTCTCAATTGTGCCTAAACTTTATGGCCTAATGGCCCCCGCATTATCTCTCCCTCAATTTTCTTCCATTGTTTTTTTTAATGATATCCTTGGAAAACTTCAGTGTTTTGCTATGAGGAGCTTCCCACGCAAAATACATGTTTGTTTAATTTATTCTACAGATATTAAAGATTCTCGAGTATGTTTACTTCAAAAATATTAAAGATTTTCCAATATATTTATTTAGTTTATTCAAACATAGTGAAGATACTTTACATATTTTCAAGTTTATTCAAAATATTAAAGATTACCAAACATAATCGTGGTAATGACTGTTATTATAGCTGGCACTATGGAAGGATAGCCCCAAAAAACATTAAAAAATTACAATAATTATTTTAAAAAACATAAAAAAATTACAATAATTATTTTAAAAAACTTATAGCTTTCTTGAAGCTTATAAAAAATATATAGTAAAAATAATGATTAAAAAAAGTTATAGGGTAAGAATAAGTATATTAAAACATAATGGTATATATAAGTGTTTATTATTATTGTGGTGTAGAAAGTAAAATTGTTTTTATGGATGTAAAGAAATATGTTAAATGTTTAAGATCTAGAAGCATTAGACACTAGTTAAAGTCTACTTCCCATAGAACACTAGCAAGGGCTTGTATTTATTTTAATAATAGTGATCAGTAATAGTGCATTTACAGATAGTAACTAATGATAATTGTTCTTACTCTTAGTTTGACCATTAAATTATGATTATTTTTCCCATTATTTTAAAAATATACATATGAGTTCAACATAAAGTAATGGATCATCCTAATTTTAAGTGTCAATTCTTAATTTTCAATAATAGGTTAAGGAGTTAATGAATTACCAATTTCTGTTCATCATTTCCAAGGTTAAGTTTTAAAGGCTTTTCATCATCTATAGTTTCAATATTACGTGTGGGGAAATTACCATTCTATTGGGTGAGAGGAGGGCACCAACTATGGTATCTCCCTATCTATTCCCTAACAATTACATAACCATCCTAGGGGCAAGGACTTCCCTTGCAACAATGGGGTTGTTTAAATTAGATTAAATGTGTAAGAGAAGAACTTTATGAATTCCTAATGGTAAAAGTGGTGCCCCCCTAAAATTTAAGAAGTTATCTTAGGTGAGAAATATCCAATGCAGTCTTTCGAACTTGGACAATAATATGCATCCATGTATTTGCATGACTTAGGCACCTATCATACTAGGAGAAGTATTAGTCATATCAAAATAATTCAATATAACATGATCATTCCTCTTCTTCCACATGAAAACTGACATTTATACTCTAATTAATTGTCACCACTCTCAAAACCCTCATCCCAAGGGGGATGTCACCCAAGATATGATTTCTAGGTAATGGAAGTGGGAAGGAACTAACCACGAAATTTTGAAACACCTATTAGACTTAGACAAGGAATACAACTAAAAAAAGAGTTCCAACTTTACCACACATATGAATTTAGGTTAAGGAAGGCATACGCGAGATAAATTATTTCCAATAGCTAAACCCCCTCAAGATAAGAGACTAGGAAATTAATTATTTCTTGGACCCCATCAACAGGCTCACATGCTACAAAGTTGAAAAAATCAAACTCGTTGTTTTGATTTAAGAATAGTCTCCACAATTTAGTCAAACAATCATCTAAAATGGCCTTATGGGAAAACATTATATCCATTAGCATGTTTATATTTAGGGAAAGCCTTTATATTGTTCTAATTTCATTATTTCTACTAGCAGTAGAAGTGTTGTAGGTACAAATTAATAAATAGAGCCTTTTGTATTAGGGCCGTAACCTTATCCAAGCCCAAGGATTTGGCTTGGCTAGTCTATATCTTGCATTCATGTTTACAAATGGCACCTAATCTTTCATTTGGGAGAAAAAATTGTACCTATAAAAGTAAATTCTTTTTTTGAAAAAGGGTATGAGAAACTTATGTTCTTAGCTAGGAATTTCCCTTTTCCAATAAGGTAGAATGGAAAAATAGTGACGTTCCTTAATAGAGATCCCAAATCAGAGGGCTCGTCTTTTCAAATTGATAAAATGTTCTATAACTTCTCATGATTTATAAATACTTTATGGAAAAATGATTCCCTCATAGATCCTACTATATTTATACATTTTCCATTAACATACATTGTATATAGATTATATGGTGTTGACATTGTGTACTAGAAATGCGAAATATATTGTTAATTGAGGCCATGGAATAGAGAAGACCCTAATTATCCACTAAGATATGAGTTCTTGTATTGATACACGAATTATGCACATATATCAATCATATATTACAATTTAAATTATTTGAAAGGTTATTCTTGAGCACAAAAAAATTGGTTAAGATCTATCGATTATGTAGTAACCTTGGTGGTAGTGCACAATTTTAGTGTGAAGCGAATTTTGTGGCACTCAACCATGACTATGTAAAACTTGTGCTAAGGCTCTATTTTCAAGTAAATAACATGTAATTTTAGTTCACTTAATCTTTCCATAATCATAATGTTGTATTTCCATTATTGCATGCATAATTCTATCATAATTGTTGTGATTTTCCTTAGGGTTATAATGGAAGGTTGAAGGGCCCATTAAAATAATAATAATGTATTTATGGTGACCATTCATGTAAGGTGGAGTAGGTTCACTATGTTTATTATCAAATAAGGCCTATCACTTAGTTATCATGGAATCAATGTAGTGTGACTTAATTAAAGAAGGTACACTAGGTAGATAGAATTGGGTTATCCATAGGGTTTTCTAGTTAGCTATCAATACGGATGGAGTCCTCCTTATGTGGCATGTAATGATTATATTGAAGCTTAGCTCATTAATAGGTTGACACCTAGAAGAGGCCAATGAACAAGGGGTTGTCCTTCCATAAAAGGATCATGTATGGTGTTTCTTGTAAGTTTTAAACCTCATACAGTAATGCAACGCATACACAAATTATTAAAACAATGTCATCAACTTAATGATAAATATAACTTCAAAATGAGAACTCTAGCCCAAATAAACATACTTTTCTAAAAAGAAATATGAAAAAAAAACTTGAAAGTGAAAAGTGGTGATGTTGCATGACCCTTTTTTTAGGGTTGAAATTCCAACATTTTTCAGCCACGACATTAAAAACAAAAATCATGATCATGGAAAACCTTAAAAGTCCAACGAATTTTGATAATGGTGTTAAAGATCAAATAGTGTGACTTTGAAAAACCTTAAAATTTTAACATTTTTCAACTATGAAATTAAAATCAAATATCAAAAGTACAAAAAACCTTAAAATTTCAACAATTTTTAACCATGGCATTATAATCCAAACATTATGGCAAAACAAGCCTAAAAAATGAATGCCTATTCTATCCAATTTGTGTTCCAAGTCTCTCAGTTGGTAGTGACTGCACTCCAAAGAATGAAGGACATCTTCTTGATGCTCTTGTCGATCCACCAACATGCCCCTTAATCATAATTTCATTTTCCAATAGAGGGAAATAGTATGTATGTAGTAGTTGAGATTTCCCCTGGTGTGCCCTATGTTTGAGATCCAATCCACCCATTCTACCAATACCTTTGAGAGATGAGTTTTATGCATGGATTCTTCTCCCTTAGGTTGAGTAATTTCGTCCTAGATCAGTCTTATCATCAAGTCCCACTATCACCTAACAAAGCCTTCCAAATGTTGGTACGTACAAGTGTTCCCCCTTTGGGCTCGTTCTTGTTAATATGATACCCCCCTCCAAACCCGCCCCCACTGATGTGGAATTGAGGTGAGAGATAGTTGATTAATAGCCTGGATTAGAGATTGAACACAACATATGAAATCTAAACCACAAGGGATCTTCCCACACCAAGTATACCTCATATTGATGACCTGAAACATTAGGAAATAAATGTAAACACCCAGGAGACAAAAGGGAGTCAAGGACACAATTATATATCTAAGATTTGGGTTCTAAAACTTCATCATAAAAACTAGGCTAGATGAAAGGTCTCCTATGTCCCCAAACACTCAACAACCAAATAAGACCCAACACAACGTTCCTTTTTCTACCACTGAAAACACATAACGTTTGATTTCAGGTGGGGGATAACTTAGGCAGGGATTCAGATAAGTCGATACAACTAAGTATGGGACAGAAAAATCCAGACATCATTCCCTCAAAATCATCCAAAGACACCATAAAGTGAATTTTAACCCCGTACAAAAATTACCTACAAACAAATTCTTAAAAAAAATAGAAAATATACAATGGTGAAAACATAAAATATACATAGATTTTTCTCCTAGAACCCAAAACCAGGAAACCAAATTGATTTTTCATTATGTTCCTTTCAATATTACAATACATTATATGCATGCCAAATTATTCCTAAGCCCCCAATCCATTAACCCTGGATTAGAACATAACCATAGTTACCTTCACCGGATCTACAAAATACCATGGGAAAAACCATCATGCCCAAAACTATGTGAAAAACCATGGGTGGTTCCATGCACCATCCTTGGGTTCACCCCCCATATTTGGGTCTTCCTAACCATCCTTGGGTCCACATAAAATAAAAAATTGGGGCATTTCCCCAAACCCCAACATAAGGTAACAATGCCTAGAGCTAGTCATGCAAAGAATATAACACATACCCAACATAAAGGGGGCTTATAAGAAGTTTTCAAAGAGTACAACATATTCACTCTCAAGGAAACGAGTGAAAAAAAATAAATTAAACCAGATAGGATACAATTGATTATTGTGGTAATAAAAGTAGAGATGGCCACAGGGCTTAATACTTCACCATCTAACCCAAATTGAGTGGCCAGAAACCAGGGTCTCCTCACACCTCGAAACAAAAACAACACGACTTTTTTTCTTGCAAATTATATGTGCTAATTGATCTAGATTTATGTAGGAATGTAATAAAATATTGAAATAAACAAAAATGCAGAGATGCAACATAAAATATATTTATTTCATTAATATCAAATAACTGAAATAATCTTACAGGTAGAATGGAAATAATTTAGTTCGGGCGATGGTAGCTTATCTATGAGAAGAGATGTGGCAGCTACATGCCTCTGAACTGTGTTACAATGAGGCTCAAGAGTCCTTTTATTATTGAAAAACATGGGAAAACCCTAACCCCAGGAGATGGAACGCTAAGAGTTTGAGGGCCCTCTTGGGGTTAGTTGGGTAGCCAACTTCCCAGGGTTGTAACTTGGTCATATTGTTTATGTTTGGTGCATACGATATATCGTAGGAAATATCTCTCTAACTCATATAGGATTTTCTGCAGGCTCCTTCCTACTATTACGATCGTGCTGCAGACCTCAAAAAAATGTCATTTAGGGGGCCAAAACTGCTCCAGAAGTTTAAGACCTGAAAAACTGCTAAAAATAGTTATGCTGCAATAAACAAGGAAACTGATGAAACTAACTGGAGGTCTAGGTGGAATAGGTGGGTGGCCATCAATATCCACTTGGATCACTATTCAACCTGTAAATATAGAAGTGTAATATAACAAAAACATAACCGAAAAAAGAAAGGATATTACCCACAAGTTAGTGTTTTTTCAGACTGTGGAAAGAAAGAAAATCCCCAATAAACTAGAAAAACGATCTTTCTCTATCTCAATGCACTCGTGACCCAAACCAGCACAAATACACCAACACTAAAACATAATTGCACCTCCTTTCACCTTCACTTCCCACACGAGGCTCTGCAAGTAAGTGACAAGCCACAATCAATAATGTTGTGGATGGAGTACGACATGAGGGAGGCCTTGTTAACACTCTCCTCCACACTAGTTATAGACTCAAGAAACACACGATGCATCCACTAACCCCATTCTTCAGTATTTTTCTCAACCATATGATGTCTTGTTTTATGATATGGTCCTGCAGACCATCAATGTGCATTAAAATTTGCAGGAGTGCGTTATCATGTCCTCTGGTTATTCAACTAGGTGGGATGACGGTAGCCCACCCACGCCCTAAATTTGTGTCAAGATTCACCCCGTCTAAGGATATATATTAAAAATTTAAATAAATAAACAATAATAATACTAACTTAAAAATAAAAAATAAAAAATATATATTTAAAAAATAAACTAGAAAACAACACATTTTGGAAAAATAAAAAGGCAAAAAAAAGGATAAAAAAGTAAAATAAAATAAAACAAAACAAAAAATTAAGAGAAAATGGTTAACTTATGTGGTTGTCATTTTCCCCGCCCAAGTTCAAATCTCCACTACTGACATGATGAGCGATAATGTCTTGCTAAATATTGTTGCAATTCTTCGAGCCTTGTGTACTCTTAAGTGAGTATACCTATGGTCTCAACCTCTCTCTCAACCCGAATGCTAGAGTGAGGTTGCTACTACCAGGCTAACACACAACTATTCTCGCTTATATATATATATATATATATATAAGCATGATCTACACAGTGAGAGCTAAGTTTTCCATATTAAAATTTTATTTTTTTATGCAAAAATATATTTATTATTATTTTTTGAAGTTGGCGAAGTAATATTTCAATTGCATTTTGCAAATACATGTGTTCGCGTAAGGTTTTTTTTCAACTGTTTAAATAAATTGAAAAACAAAAATTACCCTTTTGAGAGGACTCGTAAACAAAGATATTGGTATTTTTTGAAAAAATTCCATTATGTATATTTTATGATATTGTTTTTTTATTCAACCTATTTAAAATAGTTCAAAAAAATTTCAAGCATTATGTTTAAAATAAATTAGATGAAAATATCATATGAATTTGAAAATGTCAAACCCATATGCCAATGGATAGTGGAGTCTTTCATGAATCGAGTGTGATCAACTTTGTCACCTAAGGAAAAATTTAGCCCTATGTCCGCGTGGGTACAAAATGGTGTTGTAGTAAATTTTGCAGAAGGGGTACTGAAATTGTGGATTTTAGGACGTAAAGCCTTGATCGAGTACCTAAAACATTCGATCGAGTGCCTCAGATCAAAATTCAAATAGATCGATCCCTTAACGTGGTCAACTAAAGGCTCGATCTAGCTTTAAATCTTGATCTAGCCTTTAGTTCGATCTAGCTTTAATGCTAGATCTAGTTTTAAGGTTGGATCTAGCCTATAGCTAGATCTTTCTTCAAGACTAGATATAACTTTAAGGCTCAATCGAGCCACTTTTTTTTATTCCATGCCTAGGTTGTATTGGCGGGAAATTTTAAAAACATGGCTCAATTGAGCTCCGAGATAACCCGAGGTTAAATTGTTTAAGCCCTCAAATAGCTCAATAGAGCCATCAATTTTTCCACCCAAATGTGTCGTGTCTCGCCAAAAAGTGCAACCAACTCCATGCTTTCACCCATATATATATATATATGAGATGGGTTACACTTTTTGGCAAGTGCATGAGTTGGGAGGGAGAAAAAAGAAGCTTCCGTAACCCACATTTACATAAGAGCTCAATCAAGCTATTTTTTAAAACTTCCCTATGAAAACACAATAGGGAGTTTATGTAACAATCATCCTAAAATTTATGTATTTATTTATTATTATTATTATTAATATTATTATTTCTTGTAAAAGGTAAATTCATTGTTTTCCTTAATTATCCCAAAAGTAGTAAATGCTACAATTAGAATATGAATAGTGTTGCTAGTAGTCAATGGTTGAAAAGTGATTGAACCTTAGTTTATGAGCAGAATTTACATGAAGGTGCATAACACCATTGCGTTTCACCATGATTTCCAACAAGAAAGTTCATTGTTACTATTGTTGTGAGCATATTGATAGTTGTGTCATAACCATCTCCACTAGTAGTCATTTGAAGTGTTTGACTCAAGTAGATACTGGTTATAATGTAACAACATTTTGTTGCAATGGAATCAATAATCAAACCAAGTTCTAACAAGAAATATTCAAGTACTACGTTGATAAGACATTTTTTTCCAAGTTCTTAACAAGAGGAATCCAACTACTATGTATATTGATATAACAATAAGACATTTTCTTCTGAATAGTTGGTTTTTCATATTTTTAGATAATCTTCTCAGGAGAAATTTTAGGCCTTTCGATATCAACTTATGACTAACATGGTCTTTCGATATCAATTTACCGCTTGACTTCTGAAAACTGAACTCACAATATAATATATATTGAACTCACAGTTTTTCCTCCAACAAATAAGTGATGGCAAAGTGAGCTCTTACTCAACTGAAAGAACATATCCTTAAACATTTAGACCAACAATTATTCCTATAGAGATTGGTGATTTTTAATAACACCTCTACGTTGTTAACTAATGTTCAAAAATACCATTATCCATGGCATATTTCTTGATAAAGTGCATCATTTGGAATAAACAGTCACATCATTTCTAACCAATGGGATTTTAATGTAAGACTTTGTATTTACATTTATTTTAAGTTTTTACTAAATAATATTTATCAAAATTTTGACTTTAACCCTTTAATTAGTATATTGTTTTTTATTATAATAATAATTTAAATAAATTTGTAATTAATTAATTTTTATGAGTATTTTTACCAAATGTAGTGTATTTTAAAATTTTAATATTTAAAACCTCTCTTGCCCAATGTTAAAAAATCTTCACGTGGGTGAGTGAAAGAAGTGGTCGACGATGAGACTAGTCCGACCTCCAATATGTGCTTCCAGTCCAATAAGAAAACGAGAAGCTGTTAGGGGTTAGGATTTGAATACTTTAATGACCAAATTTGAGGAGGACACAACTTGCAAGCCTTCAAGTTGTGTTGGAAGTATTTTATTTATTTTTTTCCTTCAGTTGATTTAATTTAATTAATTTTAATTTGTGAATGGATTTTTATTGCAGGATGTGTTATCATTAAATTTTTAAGTTTTAGATTTTTAATTTAATTTAATTATTTTGAATTTTAATTTAATTGGTTAATATTATTTTGAATTTTTATTTAATTTGTTAATATTGTTTTATTATAGAATTGGATATTGTAAAATTAATAATGTTTTAAAATTTTATTGTATTTAATTAATTTTAATTAATTTGTTGATAAAATTTTCAAATTGAGCGGGATGACATCTCCATTTTTTCTACATTAATTCTTCTAAAAAAAATTAAATGCGTAGTGACCGCTATCTTCAATTGTTTTTTTATGCACGTGACAAAACTAGAGGCACAAATATTAAGGGAAGGCGCAATACACGCGCAGAAGAAAACCACATAAAGAAACATATTAAAGATATGGAGAAATGAAGAGGACAAGTTTTAAGCCTTGAAGATTATATTATATAAGAAATAATATAATATAATATAATATATTATTATTTTATTATGGAATTTATTTCCACTAAGCTATGGACCTTAAAAAAAAAAAATTAGGTAAATACTTTTGTTAAGTTCTAAAATTATTATATATATTTTTAATGTATAGATTAAATTAAATTTAGGTTAAATAAAATTAAATAAAAAAATCTGTACTTAATTATTAAATATAAAATTAAACTAAAATTAAACTTCATCTAAACTAACTAATTTATATCTCTTACTTAATATATTAAAATACTTTATATATAATAAAACTAAATCATATAAAAACATAAACTTTATATAAAATTATTTCACACATATACAATTATATCACTTTAAAAATAAAAAATAAATTCATATTCAATCCCATGCTCTCATGTATGTAATCTCCTTTATCTAATCTCACATGCCTTAATTCATATCACCTATGATTTAAGCTACACCTTTTATGTTGCATTTCCTTGGGTTGTTCCAACATCGCATTGTGTCAAAAGATTGTCTTAATATGAAAATTAACTATGATTAACCATGGTCAAACATGTTTATTTAAGGGTTTATAATATTCAAGGGTTCAACCATAGTCAAGAATGGTCCAACGTCGCATTGTGACAAAGATTGTCTCAATATGAAAATCAACCATGGTCAACCATGTTTATTTAAGGGTTTATAATATTTATATTAATGTTTATATATCTTGGGTTTATATTATTCCCTTGAGTTTTCAATATTAATCCCTAGGGTTTATAATATCAGTCATGGCCAATCATGATAAACCATGGTCGACCATGGTCAATCAAGTCACGCATGATCCAATGTTGCATTGTGACAAAGATTGACTCAATATGAAAATCAACCATGGTGAGCCATGGTTCAACATCACATTGTGACAAAGATTTTCAGGATATGAAAATCATTCATGGTCAACCATGGTCCAACGTCGCATCATGGCAAAGATTGTCTCAACATGAAAATCAACCATGGTCAACCACATTGTCTCATTATGAAAATCAACCATGGTCAACCATGTCTCAATATAAATCCCTTGGGTTTATTAATATAAGGGTTCATATTCCTAGGGTTTAATATTATTCCCTTGGGTTTATAATCCCTTGGGTTTTAATATTAATCTATTGGGTTTATTATTCCATTCGGCTTATAATATCAATCATGGTAGGCCATCATAAATCATGGTAAATGATTGTCAACCATGTTCAACCACGTTTTATAAAATCAATCATAGTCAACCATGGTCCAACGTCACATTGTGACAAAGATTGTCTCAATATGAAAAAAAAACATGGTCAACCATGGTGCAATGTCGCATTGTGACAAAAATTGTCTCGATATGAAAATCAATCATCCAACGTCGCATTGTGACAAGGATTGTCTCAATATGAAAATCAACCATGGTCAACCATGTTTATTTTAGGATTTATAATATTTATCTTAGGGTTTATATACCTTAGATTTACAATATTAATATCTTTGGTTTAATATTGTTCCCTTGGGTTCATAATACGTTGTAGTTTTAATATTAATACCTTGAGTTTATAATATCAATCCCTTGGGTTTATTAATCTAAGGGTTCAACCATAGTCGAGCATGGTCCAACATTGCATTATGACAAAGATTGCCTCAATATGAAAATCAACCATGGTAAACCATGATCAACTATGTTTATTAAAGGGTTTGTAATATCTATCTTAGGTTTTATATACCTTCTGTTTCTAGTATTCCCTTGGGTTTATAATTCCTTGGGTTTTTACCATTAATCCCTTGGGTTTAATATTATTCCCTTAGGTTCGTAATCCCTTGGGGTTTTAGTATTAATCCCTTGGGTTTATAATATCAATCCCTTGGGTTTATTAATCTAAGGGTTTATATTCATAGGGCTTAATATTATTCCCTTAGGTTTATAATATCAATCCCCTAGGTTTGTTCATATTCCTAGGGTTTAGTAGTATACCCTTGGGTTTAATATTATTTTCTTAGGTTTATAATCCCTTGGGTTTTGAGTATTAATATCTTGGGTGTATTTAACCCTTGGGTCTCAATATGAAAATCAAACATGGTTAACCATGTTTATTTAAGGGTTTAAAATATTCAAGGGTTCAACCATGGTCAAGCATGGTAAAACTTCGCAGTGTGACAAAGATTGTCTCAATATGAAAATCAACAATGGTCAACCATGGTCCAACGTTTCATTGTGACAAAGATTATCTCGATATGAAAATCAATCATGGTCAAACATGGCCAACCATGGTCCAATGTTGGATTGTGACAATGATTGTCTCATTATGAAAATCAATCACGGTCAATCATGTTTATTTTAGGGTTTATAATATTTATCTTAGGGTTTATATACCTTGGATTTATAATATTAATGGCTTGAGTTCAATATTATTCCCTTGTGCCTTGGGGTTTTAGTATTAATCCCTTGGGTTTGTAATATCAATCTCTTTGGCTTATAAATCTAAGGGTTCAACCATGGTCGAGCATGGTCCAATGTCGCATTGTGACAAGGATAGTCTCAATATAAAAATGAACTATGTTCGAGCATGGTCCAACGTCACAATGTGACAAGGATTGTCTCAATATGAAAATCAACCATGATTAACCATGTCTCAATATCAATCCCTTGGGTTTATTAATATAAGGGTTCATGTTCATGGGGTTTAATATTATTCCCTTGGGTTTAATATTATTATCTTGGGTTTATAATTCCTTGGGTTTTTAGTATTAATCCATTGGGCTTATTATTCCCTTGGGTTTATAATAGAAATCCTAGTCAACAATGGTCAACGATGGTTAATCACAACCAATGATGGTTAACCATGATCAATCATAGTCAACCATGTTTTATAAAATTAATCATGGTCAACCATGTTTTATAAAATCAATCATGGGCAACCATGATCCAACATCGCATTGTGACAAAGATTGTCTCCAGATGAAAAACAAACATGGTCAACCATGGTCCAATGTTGCATTGTGACAAATATTGTATTGATATCAAAATCAATCATGCTCAATGATGGTTCAACATCACATTGTGACAAGGAGTGTCTCAATATGGTTTTAGGTGACATCACCATTATTTAAATTGTATTTTTTATATAAAAATATATTTTATATAAATTTAAAATTGATACTATTTATTATAGATAAATAATTATAAATTATCACATTTAAATTAATATAATTTCAAAAATATAAATACTTTTTAAAGCCAAAATCAGAATTTGAAGTATAGTAACTATATCCTAGTAAATTATATAGTCTAGTTTAAACAAAAGAGACCTCTATTAAAACTATGAATGAAAAATTTCAGTTATAGATAAGTTATAGATAAATTTTACACTAGATCACAAGAAAAGGATAATTTTTCAAAAAAATCCCAAAATTTTATAGCTTCTAAACTCCACAGAACTTATACATTAAGTGGACAGGCGAAAACATCCTAGGAATAGCTCATTTCAGTATATAGAACTGGATCATTTAGAAGTGAGACCAAGAGATGATGAGGGTTGGTTGAAGTGCTGGTCAAAGAGAGATCTAATGTTGTCGTGGAACTCTAAGAGTTGTTTCCCTAGATTATGTTGAATATCCTCCATTTTTTTCATCTTTTGATTTCTGGATTGGAGTACGATGTTCAATTAAGATTTCCATTGAAGTTGTTAAACTAGATTCCATCATGTTGTAATTGAATTGAAGGGAAAGGATCTCTTCTTGTAATTTTTACAGTTGTTCTTGTTGTGAAGCAACCATTGTTCCAGAACCAGAATCCAACTTCATGATTGAGAAAGTGATGCCAAAAATCCCCTAATCAATTCCTTTGCAAAGCTCATTTATATCATTGCCAACACCACCCGAAAACAGACCCCTCCAACAAACTAAAGATGTTGGAACCCAAACAAACTTCAAATTTACGAACAAACTTTTGATATTGCAATTGCGTCACCTCCCCCAAATTCATATTAACCCCAAGAAATTTGAAATATCCTAACTCGAGACCTTAGTGCAATTTCCTACTATCATAAACCCATACAACAAGAGCATAAAAACAAAGAAAATAGCACAAATAAAAATAGACCTAAGAAAGGTACCACTGAGAAAGACACCCTCAAAAGCAGAGCAAGCCATGGATGAGGGATATTCCAAGCCTCCGAACATCCATAAAGAGAATAATTCCTTACAATCCATGGAACCCCAAGAACAGAAAATGTAGTGTTGAACAAGCCCAAAGGGAAAATCCAAATGATTCTCCCTGAGGAGCAAAGTATGATTAAAAAACAACACCCACTCATATTTATCATGGGAAAAGCCTCATCAACTCACACCTTCCTAATTTGCTTTCACAATTGATAGGCCTTTGTACCACAAAAAACACGACAAATAGAGACACTTCCATATCCATATTGACAATTCCCTACCACACACGTTGTTGAACAAATGTAATTTGCAGTAAAGTTTCCACAAAAGGACTTGAAGAGTTTCCATGCACTCAAATAATTTTTCCATATATTTCAAGTGTATTTAAAGGCATGTATGTCTCCCCTTAAACTTGGAAATGTGGTAGTTGTTTAGGCTGAGAACCATGCAAGAGATTTTAAAAGGCTCATTTGAGTTTGGGGTTTTATGGTTCTTATGTCACCCCTGTCATTGATACAATGCTTATAAGTTATGGGGTAATTATGCACATGAGCATGAGCTTAAGGTAAAGCTCCTGTGAAATCATCCTCCATGCGAGGAATGACATGCATTTGGAAACTTGGTTAACTCTAAAGTCAAGTTGTGAAAAGAAGAAGGACAATTCCCATTGCTCATTACCTCTTTCAACACTAAGTTTCTATGTGTTGGATCACAATACATGTGTATTATATTGATGTGGCTCTGATTGGGGTATTTATTTGGCTCACTTTGCATATCTTACTATGCTCCTTTAAATTCCCTTGATTACTATGCTTCATAAAGACTTATTTGGGACAAGGGAACAATGAGAGTTTTCCATCTAACTTAATTTTACCTAGTCTGGGTGGTTTTCTTTGATTACCCATTGCATCTTCATCTTGGTTGTTGATCCTTAAAATATTTTAAAAAGTTGTAGAAGAAAAAAAGAGAATCATGCCTTTGATCTTCTTGATGACATTCTTCAACCTGTTTTCATAGGGGAGTGAACCACCTACTAAATAATGGATAATAAGCTTTGAATCACCAACCATATTGAGAAAAAAGATTGAAAAAGGTCCTATGCTTCCACTAAATTATTGGAAAAGAATCCCATACCCCAATCATAAAAGAATTGTGTATCTCCTCCTAGACAATAGATCCCCTCCCCTCTTTCTGGCATATAGATTTTAATCAACTAAAACAAAAAAACACTTTCACCTTTATCCTCATTAAAATAAAAATAAAAACTAAAAGCATATATAAAGACTATTAAAATATCTTTATTTTAATATTTTCAATGCCTTTCTCATCCCATCTCGTTTATATATATATATATTCAATTTTTTATATAAAATGCTCCCAATTATATATATATATAGATATATATATTCAATTTTTTATATAAAATGCTCCCAATTAAACTTAATTATTATACTCCTAATTAAACTCATTTTTTATTATATAAAATGCTCCCAATTAAACTTAATTATTCACATTTTTTTTATATACTCTCCTTTTAAATTTCGTGCAGGTATTAACACTTTCCATGGAAATATCTATTTCCAATACCATGTATTTAACTTTTTCCCAACTCGTTTAGCATTTTATTTTATTAACATCCTGTGCCACTCAATAAAATCGTATTCAAAACTGAACTCTGACCGGCATTATCATAATAATCATTTTATAGAAAACTGAACTCTGACCAAACCAGGAAGAGGCAACAGACTCTCCATATTAAAACAAGGGAGCGACTGTAGTAGCGGTAGTCCCTGCCGGAGATGAATGCAAATATTGAATAAAATATTTTCATTAGGCTTTCGAGAAGGATTGTAAATCACTAATGAAAAATTGTAAAAATTGTATCTTTCAAGTAACGAAAAATTGTAAAAATGATCTTTTATGAAGATTAGCCAATATGGTAATTATTTCGAATCTCTTTCATCTTCGAATCTCTTTCTGTTGTCCTGAATTAGCTGAATTTAAAAAACTGAATTATTTAAAAAAAAATGTTCAAACAAGTCTTGAATTAGCTGAATTATTTTAAATAAAAAATTTCTGAATCATTTTAAAGAAACTTATTTTATATCAAGCCATTTTGAATTAGCTAAATTATTTTAAATAAAAATTCTTGATTTTAAATAGAAATTCTTGCTTGCTGTCAGTCATTAATTAGTTTAAACAAAAATTCTTGTTTTCTGTCATTAATTAGTTGTCCATATGTCAAGGCATTTTGAAGCTTATTTCAGAAATGCACTACAGAATTATATATATTTTGAAACCTATCTCAGAAGTGCACTACAGAATTATATATACATTTTCAAGTGAGGTGGGGTTAATTAATTCCATAACAATGTCTTCGCAGACAAAGACAAAAATTATACATACATTGACAATTATATATACATTTTGAAGTGAGGTGGGGTCAATTAATTCCATAACAATGTCTTCTCAGACAAAGACAAAAATTATACATACATTGAGAATTATATATACATTGTGAAGTGAGGTGTGGTCTATTTCCATAACAATGTCTTCCCAGACTAATCAGTGAAACTTGTGGTAAGTCTCTATATATAGTAGCTATTATATGAAGGTTCTCTATAGAGAAGGAACTAATCACACAGCTACACATAGAGTACCCAGAACACAGCTACACAGAGTAGCTAGAGAAGACACGTGGAGCTAGAGCTACACATAGTACACCTAATGCCTACCAGCACAGATTGACAAAAAGTACCTGCACGAGAGTACTGAGGGCAATCACCCAAATATATGTGTTAAAATATTTTAAAAAGATCTGAATCACCCAAATATATGTGTATTAAAATATTTTAAAAAGAGTTCTGAGGACTTTGCGCACCATCCATGTTCTTAATAGAGTGCAATATTTTATTTAAATATTTTGGAGATTGTCCAACAAAACATTAAAACAATTACTATAAATAAGAAAAAAAGAATGGGGCAACTTATCCTCATATTATTAAAAAAAATATTTATTTCAAATTATTCCGATATTTCTTTTTGCTCTATCCTGGTATAAATAATTACCCACCGAACATCTTTATTACCATCTCTCTGATGCACTGAACTAGACACCACTTCAAATCTGCAATCCATATCTTTGGCCTGCAGCTTTTCTATGGGTGATAAGAGATTCCAAATTGTATGACAATGGTGGGCAGATAGAAACCAGCAACGAGATCAACTATTGTAACATCTCTGTACTGATTCTCACTTCATTGCTTTCTTGATTCCACTGATTCTTCTTGATGCCTGCATCTCAAACTAACTCCTCCTACTCAACAATGGAGTAAAACATACATTTATTGGGCCATGCAAAATTCAATATTCAAAAAATATAATATTAAATTCAAAATATTCAATATTGAAAAATATAATAATAAATTCAATATTAAAAATTTGCAATTATCATGGTTGCCTCTTTAAAAAATTCTACAAAATTAATATTTTATTTAAATAACTAAAATGTTTTAAATAAAACTCTATAGTTTTGAATGAATGAGTACTAAAATTAACAACCTATACATTGACAACATTACCGTCATCCAAAACTAACACGTTGGTAAGATCGACCACTGTTTTTCTCACTCGTTGACATTTTGGTGTTGCCAAAAAAATAAAAAAATTCCTGAGCTTTCTTGGCACTGGCCCCTACCATCTCGCATTGCTCAAATGGATCAACCATCGGCATGGGTCCATTGAAGGGTGTGAGGTCCGAGGAGAGATGAGGTGCCGAATAATGGAGAGGTGAGGAGTAATGGAAAATGGGGCCTTCGTGCGCCGCGTTCCATTCGTCCAGATTCTTTCCGGTGGTCTCGGAAAAAATGTTGAGGGAATAAAACTTCACTAATCTGCTGCACAGGTTGTGGAATCGGGCATCCGTGACGAAGAGGGGGGCCTTGTGGGGCGCGTTGCAGCGAACGAAATCCATGAATTGGGCATGTATATCATCATAATTGAAACATTTTCCCCGTATGAATAGCAGAAACACCCAACTCTCCTGGCGCAGCGATGCAGAATATTGCCGTTGATGAACGCCAGAGTGGTCTTCCAACCCACTTCTTCTTCGAAATCCCCGTGTGCGGGCGTTATTGAGCCGAATTACCATCTAGCGGGAATCGATCAGCGGTCCGTGGCTTTTCTGCAGCAGGATTCCGGTGTTACCCACCACGGCGCAACTCCGGTAGTGTTGTCCTGGTCGGATCTCCAGAGACGTGGTGACATTGTAGTGGCGATCCAAGGGTCTTTTCACGAGATCGCCCAGCTCCGCCGTGACCCACGGTTCGAATCGCTTGTTCTGAACCCAATCCCGCAATATCTATTGAAATTTGATTTGAGTGGGCGTCGCTGCCAACGCTGTCGTTCAGCAGACCGCCGATCAGCTGGTGCCTTTAATCAGACGGGGAATGTTAAAACTTTTTGCCATTGAAATTTTCACGCTTTCATAAGATGTAAGCCCGGGGTTTATTTTTTTGTCCTGTCTTAAATTCAAATCTATTAAGAAGCCATTGAAAATAAAAGTCATGAAATAATTAAAATATCTTAAAATTAATTCAACTTTCTACAATTTTTATATTAATATTTTATTAATTTTACAGAATTTTTATTATGTTCAGAGGGATATTTTATAGCCCAGTATGATGTACAAAGGTATTTATCTGTAATCAAAATTGAAATAAATACAATTTATTTTGATGTGTAGAAATTTATTTATTTTAGCTAAAATAAAAAAAATTAAATAACTATATAAAATATTTAAATAATTTGAACTCATTAAAAAAAATTAAAACTTTATTTTAAAATATAAAAAAATAAAAATTTATTTAATCCTTCTGATAATAAATCCAAAATTAAATAAATTTAAGCTAGTAATAACATCTCAACTACTACTATCTAAATAATTTTGCCACCCAATAAATAAAATCCTTATAATAACGTCTTACTCATAAATAAATTGGTTTTCTATCCAATAAATTAAAGTTATCAATGCATCACAAATACTATTCAGTGTAAGCTGGGAGTGTCAAGAGTCAGATAGAGAAGCAATCTGTCCCATAAGCTATTTTTAGTCTTATGAACTTTAAAAACTCTTTTTTTCTTTCTATATAACGCTTAGATTCTCGGCTGTATTTAACCGCACAGCAAAATCTCTTGGTATCATCAATTTGCATTAATTAGTGCGACTGTGCGAGTTTCGAAGCACCAGGCAACCTCCACTTGTTCAATGGCTTCTTCAATATTTTTCAAATCTGGAGAGGTAAGAAGTGACAACAAAACCCTATCGAGCTCCTCATAACTCTTTAAATTGTCAAGAAGAGAGCAGGATTCACAGTCTCGCTATAACTCCTTAAATTGTCAATAAGAGAGAAGGATTCACCGGGCAGATAAAATTAAATATTTGGATAAATTGTGAAGGATTGAGCTTTTTCTATTTTCATTAAAATTTGGTAAATATGTTTTTTTTGATTATTTAAGGAGAGTGTTTTTGTTTCAAGTCGACTATTTTAATCAGGAGAATAGTCAATATCTATGGTTTATTGGATGAGGGTAGTGTTGGGATGTCAAGTGATTCTGTTCAATAATTATTATAATTTATTAGTTTTTTTTTAATATTAGTAGTTTTTTTTGTGTGTTATTATGTGGATATATGTCAAAGTCTGGCACACTTAACCTGTTTTTATAAATTTTTATTTACAAGATGTGTTCTAGTTAAATTAGGTCTTAACAACTTCAAGGCCTTGAATTTATGTTACTAGTCTGGTTTCCTTTCAAGCAAATTAGTAGGTAAAAAATTTATATTCAATGCAATTATCATTTGACATAATACAAAATACTTAATTCCAAAAATTAAATAAAGTAAAAAAATGTTTTGAAGTTATTGCTTCAAGTGGTGCTTCTAGTCCAATATGATGGAGATGTTGTAATGTAATGTCCAAATTAACATTTTGAATTGGTCAAATTAAATTAAATATATAAAATAAAATAATTAAATTAATAATTATAATTATCAATAAAACATTTTCACATAAAACTAAAAATAAAAATTAAATAAATCTAAAAATAAAAATTACATTAAATTAAAAACATAAAATTAATAATTATGTATGTAATTCTAATTCTAATTAATAATTAAACCAATCTAGATTCATTTTAACTCTAGATTTACTAAGCATTAAGAGAAATCAAATATCTTGAAATACAAACTTTTATTAAATGGAAAATAAATTTAATTCTTCTAAACCTTAGATAAATCCAAAATTAACATATTATTTAAATTTTTAAAAAATAATAACAATTTAATTAATTTATTATTATTTATATATTTTTGATTAAAATCATCTCATTAAAATTATTATAATTTACAAAATATAAACGATTTTTAATCTACTAAAATCCAAAACAATTTCACCTCTACTTCACTATATCTAAAATAAAATAAAATGAATTATATATGCCTAAATGTTTTTTATCTTAATTATTTCAAATCCAGGTCTCATCACATATTTAATTTTAACAAGTAAAACTGAAATTTATTTATTTATTTAAATACTCTCCATTGCACTTAATAAATCACAATTTTTTTTTTTTAATATACTTTTCATTTAACTTTTCCTAGTTGAATAACACTTCTATGGAAAGATTTTTTCGGGAGTTGTCTAAGGATGTAACAGTATAGCGACCACTGTTTTTCGCTGGAATTTTGTAAAAAAAATTCAAAAAATCAAGTCGTTGGTGTGTTTGAATTACATTTTTGATAATAGAAATGAATTCAACAGTATCAAAAACCTTAGAGACACCCAAAATACTGAAATTTAACAACTGTAAACAAGATTATGAGAAATCTTTGCCAGAATTTTTATTAAGCTAGATACAAATTAGATGATCAAAGAAGTTTCATGAAACTTTATTATTGCCCTTCCAACTAATCATATTTTGACATGCAGATAACTTTTTTGAGTTGAGCAGAACGTTACCACACAGCTCCAAAGGTTGTACAACTTCGTTTCTATTGGCTGCTTGAAAATTGCGCCCAGACTTCAATGTTAGCCTCGATCTGAATCTGTCTATCCATAATCCCAAGAAGGCGAGCTTCAAATTCGGAAACAATACCACGCAGTTTCTGTTTAGCAGCACAAACATGGGGAAGCGAACGTTTCAGCGGAAAAGATAGGCATCGGGGAAGCGAACGTTCCGGTGGACAAAATAGGCAGCGACAACACCATCACAATGAACGTTATTGTTACGGTTCTCCTGCTATTGAACAGAAATGCGGTTTCTGACGCGCTCGCTGTAAGTTTTCGTTGAGTACTTCGACGAGGATTGCTGGTCTAGTGAATTTCCTCAACATTTATAAGCACCACGCGGTTTCCTACTCTTCCTGCAACATTACCATTGCTGTGCCAGCGGGTCGGCGGGTTCCCTAACAAGCCAAAATTCAGTGGCAGTTTGGATAGGTCAACGAACATAGCAAGAACTGCATTATCATGGTCATGTATGCTATAAATTGAGCAGAGTAATCTGCATTTATGAAAGACTCTGTCCCTTAAATTTCCATCCTGATGGGATTCAGTTTTAGCCCTTTAATTAGAATTTTAGGGATCATTGCTCTAACATTGGGTCGGATTTATATTGAGTTTTAAAAGTTTCCTTACGAAGCATTGCTCAAATATTGGGTGGCATTTCTGAGGAAAAAACCCACGAGGGACAAAACTTTATCCATGTACACCTTTATTCATTAATCCCACCCTCTTCTTGAATTCAGCAACCCCAAAAATGCAGAAGTGCCAAGCTTTTCTTGAACTTCATCAATTTCAATGAAGATGATACTTGAGATGTTTGATATATGCAGATATTCATAACATGGATGGCAGTAAAATTTGTAGAAGTTGTGTTTATTTCCAAGAGGAAATTTTAGTTGATGAAAAAACATATTTTAACTTTTCACTCAACAGCTTTTAAAAATGCAGTAGTGCCATGTTTCTTCTGAAGCTCATCAATTTCAATGAAGATGAAATTTGGAATATTTGATATATGCAGATATTCATTACAGCGATGATAGTAAAATTTGAAAGAGTTATGCTTATTTCCGATAGGAAATTTTAGGGGATGAAAAAGCCCTGTTTTAACATTTCACTTTTGGTTTTATCTGTATTTTCGGAGTACACTATGTATTTTAAACATTTTTTTTCAGAAGAAAAAAAAAGCTGTATATATTAAATATGATAATACATAATCCCAATTACATTTTCAACTGAAATAGTGAACTAGCGAGAAACTCAAAATCCCCATCACATACATAAACTACCCTTCGAAGTAAGAAAAACAATTCATTGTTCATGGCAAGCAAAATCACTGACAGGATTACCCATGCCCAAACAAATTGTTCCTGTGCATCCCTGTATGATAATCAAGACAGAACCATAGATAAACATAAAGCTACATGTATTGTAACAAACAGGGATTTGAAATGACAATTAAAAGGATGGAGAGGATATTAACGGATTATGACCCTTGCCACTACAAAAACTGCATATGATCCTCATGTAAACAGGCTCGCTTGAGTGTAGTAAGGACGAAGACATTGTGGAAAGAAGCTAACAGTCATACTTGAGAATAAATTTTTTAAACAGGGTCGCTTGATGCAAGGAAGGTCGGGCTCGCTTGTACCGCGATCATATCTTATCAGGCTCGCTTGATGACATTACCTGCACACTGAGGCTCGCTAGGAACAAAAATTGTCAGGCTCGCTTGTTATATGATATGAGTCATGCCGGCATGTAGTCAGTGTGTAGGAGCTGTGAGCATATATCAACAGAGATCATATCCTGCAACCCTTGATAAATTATAAGTACTTTTATACCAAAAAGATATTGCCGATATAATGATAGATATGCAAAAGGAAAACCAAAAATGTTGGAAAAGAGATATAGCAACAGCTGATATTCCTGGAATGCTGTGTATCAAAATCATGGAATTGGAATAGTCGAGTTCCAAATCTGCACACCATCTTTGAACTGGAGAACATGCATAGACCCAAACTCTGCATTAATATCTTTTTTTGAAAGTCCATCTACCCTCGTAGACCCAAACTCTGCATTAATATCTTTTTTTGAAAGTCCATCTACCCTCGTATTATTTTATCTGTAGATATGATTAATAGAAGGGCAAATTCTGCCATATCCTATGAGTTCTCTGTCTCCAACCCAGTAACCCAGGATTCATCATATCACATCTATTTATGATTAATATGTATTTTAAACATGCATATATTTGACCTAATTGCCTATATCTTGACCTCTTCTACAGTCCACGAGCAGATATAAACTCTTTCAGAGAGCTTCAATTGCTAGCAGCTTTGACAAATTTGGGTTTTTTTTTTTTTAAAGAAGGCTGGGTAAAATCACCGGTTTTCAGTGTCTGTTATCATCTTAAACTGAAAGAATTCGAATAGAATATTTCGACGATAGATAATAGTTCTCCAAGATCCTGGACAGACACTTTTAGGAATATGCCCGAAACTGTGTTTTAGTAGAATTTTGTGTTGGAAGTGGATGAATCCTAAAGTATTTTGTGTTGGTATTTGAAAGACCACTAATATTCCTTCAAGATTCTTAAAACACACTTTTAAGAGATTGTCCAAAACGGTAATTTTCAGTAAAGCATAGTTAGAAGCTCAAACTTGACTGATATTTTTTTATTAGAATTGTGTATTTTAGAAGAGTTTTGTGTCGAAGGGAAGCATATCAATCCTGAATTTGATATTTCAAAGATGGATAGAATTCCTTCGAGATCCTCAAACGACTATTTTCAGTGAAATTGCTACAGCTAGGTGTCTTCACCTTAGCTGATTGTATTATTATTTCAGTTGGAGCCGTAGAAGTTGAATAGCCAGTTAGTCTAGCTGTCAGAGTCCAGTTAGTCGAATTGTTCTAATTAGACTGTTGAATTCTAGAACGGTCCTCACAGAGGAACCGAAGAGTCATGAGATTTTGTATATAAATGTATGCTTCCGATGTAAGAAGAGAGAGAGAGGACAGAAGAAAGGTTTCTACAATAAATTCTGTGTTGTGCAATTGCTTCCGACTGAGTGAATTATGTTCCCATTTGATTATCAATTTGTCTCGAATTGGTATTTCTGAGTAAATTTGTTTAATCGTGAAGCGATTGTAGCCTGTGCGTATATAATACTGCCATACAGTTCCCTCCCTTTGTGTACTGTGTCTCTTAATGGTTTGAATGGTCTTTGTGTATTAAATCCCAATCACAGCGCATGCGTCGTGGACTTTGTTCATGGGTGGAATTCCCACTAACGCGAGATAACCTGTCTATTTGTAACTAAATTCCTCCACCGAAGAATTAAACCGGTTAACACACGGAGAATAGCCAAATATAGCACAAACCGATACATTAAATGAGGCAAGTACTGTAGAAAACCAGAGTGGAATTACAACGGTGGATTGCCCCCATTCCGCACCACCTTTGGCACGAAGGCGGTATCGCTGGGTCGTGGAGCGATTCCACTGAGAGGATGACACGTGGTGGATGGGACGTCCCACAAAACCACCATTTCGCGCGTTAAAGACTGTCGTGGGACACGCAGCGGAATCTATACAGGCCATTGATCTCAGAGCAGGCCATCGGACGGCCCTCGCGTGACGGAGATGCACGATAATTAACCAAGGTACGATGCCGTTGTTGATTGGTTCGCTAGGCTAAGGTGGTTGGACCCACATATTATTACAAAGGTTATTGTTATAAATCATTGATATATTATTCCGTCGGCTCATAATAATAATACATTAAAAAGAGTGAAAGTTTATTATAGAGTGAATATATATATATATAAGCCGGGACTGCAATATAATATTATAAAAGCTACCAATTATGTTTATATATCAATTTTCCCAAAATTGATGAATAACATTGCCGAAGAATAAAAGGGGACCACGGGGAGACAAAGAACGAGGGCATCGAATAAGGGGAGAGTTTGACTTTCAGCGGAGCGACTGCGTCAGAGCTTCTTTTTACTCTTTGTATTTTAAGTATATGATTAAACTGCTTTAAGTAAGTCATTCATCTATAGCTATTTACATGAGAGGTAGTCTTAACTCACTAATTTCTTATGATTTTTGAATAGTCCACTTAGCACTCTAAATATTTTTGTAATTATAAAAAATAAAAAATATATTTTTATAATAATATAAAATAAAAATTATTTTAAAAATACTTATGCCATTTTTATTTTTAGAAAAATATGATATTCACAAATATAATTTATTATTATTATTATTATTATTATTTATTATTTTATAAATTAATTTCTATAAACATTTAATTGTATCACTTATAACATCCAATTTTGAATTACAGTTGGTATTTAGAAAGGCCTAAATTTCTTATATGATAAAGATTTATATTTTAAAATATTATGAATCGCAAAACCTTGCACTTCAACATCCAATTTTATTAAAGTTCACATTCCATCATTCACCATATAATCAATCCGCTAGATTCCATGAATTACATACAACTAATATTGAAAAATAATTTACAGTATAATGTCGCATGACACCCGGCCAGGACTGTGAATAGAGCAACATAGACTCAAAAACGTGTTGATTATCTAAGAGTTACATTG
Source organism: Pinus albicaulis (assembly GCA_034641835.2). NCBI lineage: Eukaryota > Viridiplantae > Streptophyta > Pinopsida > Pinales > Pinaceae > Pinus > Pinus albicaulis. The sequence continues at coordinate 470,188,073 of CM076584.1, read as the reverse complement.
ATCATTTCGGCAGAATTTGTCTACCGTGCTACTACTTCAGCAGACTGCTGATCAGCTGGCGCTCCTCCGCCAAGCCTAACTCGATGGCGGCGTAGGATAACAACGTCGTCTGGCACTGTGGGCGGGGCCTGCGAGTAGGCGTTAGTCCCCGTATGGCCTGAGGAACGCTTGGTTCACAATAGTGTACACAGCCAGCCACTCTGTTTATCAGCTCGCAGCTGAATACCAACAGCAGCACTGCGCCCAGAATGGCCAGGAGTAGGAATCGCAGGGATTTTGTCATTCAAATATTCATCTCTTTGCAGCTCTAACCCCAATCTTCTGTTCTTTGCCGCCTCCTCGCTACGGATTCGAACCCAGACCTCCCCAATCTTAAAGAATGAACTGCGGCTGCCGCCATCGCCATCGTGGGTCCACCAATTTCCTGGAGCCTGCCATCACATAAGCCTCATTGGTCCCCCAGATCCTGGAATGTGACACCGATCGTCAAGCCACATTGCAAGATTTTATTTCGTCACGCCTCACGCACGGAGGCATCAGGGTCGGCTCTGGTTGACATCAAACATTTTCAACCCACAACCAACCAACTTGAAATAACAGAATCAGTCATTCATATTTCTTTTTACTGCTAGTATCAAACGGCAATTGAAGTATAGTATATCATTATTTGCAAATCACTGCGTGAAAATATTTTATATATGCTGTCTGGCATTTACTGCTAACGGAAGGGAATCCCAATCATAATCAAGATATTGATGGAAATTTAAATAGAACAGCTTCAAGAAATACTCTTAAACTGGGGAATGGCAATTTCTCTCCTGTGTCAGAGAGCTGTTCTGAACGAAAACTAGATGTTTTTATCCATCACCACCGAAAAAAAGAGTCCAATACTCATGGAAACAGATGCTGTAATGAAATCTATCACTTCTATCAAACAGAAATTCCGAGTATTCTTAAATTTTAATAGACACGAATAACAATTATGATTAAAGTAAAATGGTTGACTTCCTTATCAAATTTTCAAACAAATTTAATATCTACAACTTACAAAATAGAATGAAATTTCTTTTTGTATAAAGGTATGTTAAAACTTTTTGCCCTTTAAATTTGCACCTTTTCCTAGGACACCTTTTCCTGGGATGTAAACAAGTTGGTTGAAAAGGTTTTTTAAAATTGTTTTTTTTAAAGGTTTTGGAAGGGTTTTTTAGTCTATTTTTAAAAATTTAGCAAGAATTTATTGAAATCACAAGTTTGATAGATAACTTTTACACAATCTAAATGAAAAAACAAATCAAAATTTCACCGAAGAAAATCCAAAAAATCACCCTAAAAACAACTAACTTCAACTTCTACAAAATTTTAAATTTAAATCTTTTAAAAAATAATTAAAAATAAAAACCATAAAATAATTAAATATCCCAAAATTTGCCAAACTTCTATTCAACTTTGCACAATTCTTATAATAACATCTCACACAGTATGTCTATTTAATTTGTCCATCCAAGAAATATAATCCTTATAATAACATCCTACCCATACGCATGAATAAATTGTTTTTTCTATCCGATAAACAAAAGTTATCAATGCATCACAATTATCTAATTCCCTCAAAAGACTATATTACGTTATAGATGCTTCATTTTAACCGCGCAACAAAACTTTCACAGCAAAATCTCTTGGTATCATCAATTTGCATTAATTAGTGCGACTGTGCGAGTTTCAAGCGCCAGGTAACCTCCACTTCTTCAATGGCGTCTTCGATAATTTTCAAATCTGGAGAGGTGAGAAGTGAGAACAAAACCCTAACGAGATCGTCATAACTCTTTAAATTGTCAATAAGAGCGCAGGATTCACAGTCTCGTTATAACTCCTTAAATTGTCAATAAGAGAGCAGGACTCGCGAGGAAGATAGAATTAAATATTTGGATAAATTGTGAAGGATTGAGTTTTTTATACGTAACTCCGGAAATGTTTTGTTTTCCTATATCAATCAGGTCAGATCCTCATGAGGCATAATTAATATCATTCTTTGTATACTTCCTACAGGAGGAAGCACAAACCTTAACCAACAGCACAAACCTTAACCAACAACAAAACAAGATCACAAACCTTAACCAACAACAAAACAAGATCATATTAGATACATAATCAGCCATAAAACTTAGAAAATGAAATGTGCAGTTATTTCCTTCTTAATGATATTACAAACCAGTCCAAAAAGATCATATAGATATCACCCGACAGAAAAACCCTAGCCATGGCAAGAATCGAGAGAAGGAGAGTGCTTCGTCATGTATCCAGGGTAAACCAAAAAACATAATCAGTCATCAAAGGTATCTGATAAATATCATCAATAGAAACCTTGGGTGTCCAAAATTGGACCAAAACCCAAACATTAAAAAGAGAAAAAAGATGCTGGCTCGCTTGCAGAAGATCTTGTGATAGACTATGGTAGAGGAAAATTGAAAGCCCTGATGAGATGTGAGTCCTTGAAATGTGAAATTTGTATATTGCCATAAGACAAATTAAGGCCTTTCTTGGACAAAGTATCTGCACGAGAGTTATTCTCTCTATACACATGATGCAAAGATGAGTCCTGGAACTTCGATAGTAAATATTTCACTCAACCAATCCGCCCTTGCAAACCATGTATACATAAAGAGGAAACACCAGAGATGCCATCGATAATAATTATCGAGTCTCCATACACATGAACAAAGGACATGTTTAGATTATATGCAACCATTAGCCTACTCCACAAGGCCATAAGCTCAACCTTGTTATTCGAACCATGCCCTCCATTCCAGCAAATATGATACCTCTCTGCCTCTAAAAGCTTAATCCATGCCCCGCAACCACAAACTCCATCTTGCTGAGCCCCATAAAAATATATCGCCAGGATAACAATTGGATGAGGCCGATTACAGTTAGATAAGTCGATCGGGATCACCTGAGGGGATGGTTGACAATCCAACCACGACATAATAGATCTATGAATCAGTGAAGTGTCTGCAGGCATGCCCTCAAATATAAGGCGATTTCGTGCACACCATATCTCCCAGAATAAATAAAATGGCAACATTTTAAATTTTTCATTGGTAGCCCTCCATTCCAGCATTGTGTTGATGCAGTTAGCTGGTCTCCAAGCAGGATCCAGATGAGAACATGTAAATAATGACTATATACTGAGAGTAAAAGAGCAGAAAAAGAACAAGCGTGTTGTAGATTCCACATGAATAAGATAGAAAGGACACCTCCCAGGCCCTTGAAAACCCCATTTTTTGAGACAGTCCCATGTCAATATTTTTCATTTCCAAAGTAGTCAGGCAAATAATAATATCTTGGAAGGGATATTCCAGCGCCATGCTTGATAGAAGGGAGAAGGAGAGCAATATGTTGAATAATGATATTAAGATATATATCCTTTGCCTGTAATCCATCGCCCACCATGTGGCCATCCCAAATCATCCCCTCCCCCATGAAAAGTCATGCCCATAGCCTGTAGCGTATGCCTCACAATTTTCCAATCATTTGTATCCCTCTGATACAGTCCCAGTTGATCCACTATTTTCCATATCGGAGATCCAAGGTTCCAACACATGATAAGTTGTGATAATGAGAAAATTCCTTGATGAACCCGTCTATGTATTAACCATGGTTCAATGCGAAATCAAACTTCCAATCCCAAAATCTTGTCAAAACCCAATTTAATTTTTTGCCCATTTCCAAAATGCCACACTAACCTCTAAGCCATGACGGGCATGATTTTAATGAAACTTCTCCATATTTAAGATGCCGAATTTGTAAATGTTATACAACCACGGTAGAAAGAGAGAATCATGTCTCCATCAATGTATTTACACCCAATAATTTGTGACCATATCCCGTTTTCCTTTAAGGCCTGCCATAGAGACTTGATGAGAAGTGCATTAGAAAAATTGTAGAGATTTAAGAATCCCCAGCCACCATACTTTTTAGGAATAGTGAGACATTCCAATCTGCATAGATGTACTTTTTTAACATTTTGAGAACCAGACCATATAAAATGCGATATTATGGAGTTTATTTTTTCCACCGTATATTCAAGGAGATAATAAAGATGTGTCCAGTATATAACAAATTGAGATAATATGGCTTGAACCATAACATATCTGCTCCCAAGTGATAAGAACTTGTTAGTCCACTTCATAATTTTGTTCTTGAATTTGTCAACCAGCCATGTCCAATCCATGACCCTATATGCACATGGCTTTAACCGAAAGCCGAGATAAGTGAATCCCTTCAACATATGATTATTTTTCACCCCCATAAACTCCACTATATAGTTGATTTCATCCATATCTACAGATTCATATGTTAAAAAGGATTTGTCTTTATTGATGCATAGGCCAGATGCTGCTCCAAACCGGATAAGCATAAAATGAAGATAAAATCAGTGATTCTTGAGAAACCTTCCAAAAACAAGTAGATCATCAACAAATAAAGAGTGAGTAATGAAAATCGTGGGAGAGAAAGATAGCCCTTCAAAATATCCAACATGTTTGGCCATCTTCATCAAATTGCTGAAACCATCCATAATAAGGATGAAGATAAGAGGAGACAACACACATCCTTGTCCGAGACCCCTCTCAGCAGTAAAAAAGTTTGACGAAAGACCATTAATTAAGACAACATATCTTACAGAAGATATACAAGCCATAATCCATCTAATATTAGGCATTGATAGGCTCACCTTGAGAAGAAAAAGCCTAATAAAAGACCAATCAACAGTGTCATATTCCTTATGAATATCAATCTTCATTATAAGCGCCTCCCTTTTGTTCACATGAATCAAATGCAATGCTTATTGTGTAGTGGCCACAACATCGTGTATTGACCTTCCCTTTAAGAACCCATATTGTTCTTCAGATATGCATGATGACAAAACCCCACAGATCCTATTTGCAATAATTTTGGATGAAATCTTGTATACCACATTGCAAAAAGAAATTGGCCTAAAATCAGGTTAATTTTTTGGAGCAGATGATTTAGGAATAAGGGTCAGGAATGTGGAGTTCATATCCCCCGGAACAAAACCCAAAATTCAAACATGTTCAACAACTGAAAGCAACTCATCCCCCATGAGTTCATAGAAATGAATGAAAAATTCTGCTGGCCAACCATCTGGGCCCGGGCTTTTATCATAGGCAAAGGATTTTAATACATTATCTATCCCTCCTTTTGATACTTCTTTCGCCAAAATATCATTTGCAGCATGATCAAATGTGCGAGGCATATGATCAAGGACCCAAGTTTGGCATCGATGGTCAATCTCCTTATCAGTCTCATAGAAATCCGAAAAAGTGTTTAAAAGCTTATAGGATTTCTTCATTTTTATGCTTCTTAGATCCATTCGGTGTCTCAATATGCCAGATAGAATTTTTGTTTTTACGACCATTAGCACGTTGATGAAAGAATCTGGTATTTAAGTCTCCCTCCTTTAACCACTGAATTCTGCTTTTGAGCTTCTATGTTGTCTCCTGAATCTTCAGGATATCTATTTTGTGCTTTTCAAGACCATCAAGACTGTTATATACATTCAGATTCGGGGGGACCAACATCATATCTGTATATATCTGTGCAACTTTTTCCTCAATATCATTTAGCTCCCACCATAATGCTTCCTTTTTATTCCTTTCCCACCACTTCACAATAGTTTTTAACTGCCTGAGCTTATCAGCGAACTTTTCCCATCCCAATAACCTGCCATTTGAGTCATCCTTTCTCCAGAAATCAACTACAACGTTATTAAATTGGGGATCATCCAGCAAGGCACGATTGAACTTAAAAGGCAACCCGACTCTCTTCGGTTCTTTGCGCCAGGATAAAACCACAGTCATATGATCCGATAATGATGAGGGGATCACCTGAGACCTCATATTGCCCAAGAGCTGTAGAAGAGACTCCTTGATCATAGCCCGATCAAGTCGCTTTCCAATGAAATCGTTTTGCTGTCGCCTATTTATCCATGTCGGAACCAGAGGGGAGGGCCGAACATCCATCATGCCAGAATCATATAAGATTCGATCAATTTTATCAACGAGCGGGTCCATACGCGATTTCGGCCCCCAAGATTCATTTGCAGACACAGTTTAATTAAAATCGCCCATGAAAATAAGATTGCATGCATTTAAGATCCCAGAAGATTTCATATGGTCCCAAAAACAAGTTCGATTATAACATGGCGTATAAAGAATAATAAGGTAAATCTGTTCAGAATATCCTCTAAGGGAACCATATAAAAATATTCCCACAAAAAAATTGTATGCCTTGAAGTTTACCAGAAATGGGTTCCAATTTTCCAGCATGCCCCCCGCGTGACCAATAGAATCCACTCCAGCAGCATGCCAGCCCGACCTAATGCTTAACAAAATATTGATGGCATGAGAATGAGCACAAAGGGTTTCTTGAAATAAAGCCACACAGGGTTGAATCTCTGAAAACAAATCACGAAGGCGCAATTCCTTTGAGGGGCCGCCCATCCCCCTTATATTAAGGGATATAATGGAGTTCATTTGGGCACATAATTAGGGCTGCTTGCTCTAAGGGCCCATAAATCATCAATGGAGGAAATATGAACATCTCGAAAATCATGCAGATCCCCTTGAAATAAAGATTTTGACTTAAGACAACCCCTAAAATGTCTAGATCCTGACTTGGATTTCTTCCTAAATGTGATGTTAGAGGCCGATGCAGGAGAAATGGAAGGTTGGTGTTCCAAAGGAGCCTTATCAAATACTGTCAGTGTTGCCATATCAAGCTGCAGATTTCCTAATAAGGACTCTAAATCACTACCAACAGTGTTTTTTGGGGATTCCGGGATGTCCACATGCTTTGGTTCATGAGAGGAGTGCGGAGATGCCCATTCAAGCGGAGGCATTGAAGGCGAGACTATTATTGGTTCATTCATACACGGAATAGTAGGTGGATCAACTTGTTTATCAGCATGAAATATTATTGTCTTTTCATTGAGAGAGCCATCAAGATGCAGAGATAAAGGTTTGTTTAATTGAGGAATGACGTTGGCATCAGTACGAGGCACCACGACATTATTTGAGATAGTATGATAGTAAGAGGAGGGATTTTGGTCGAAAATATTATCAGAGAAATTAGACCGTTCACTATTATATGAGGGAGGTATTGACTTACCCGATAGGTCTGTGCCGTGTGAATCAATGGACGATTTTCCTCTATCGCTGCCATGAAAGCTTTTATTGCGCCGCCCCTTATTTTTATGCCTAAAAGGACATCTGCTGTGTAGGTGCCCGATTTGATGAAAAATTAAGAATCGAAATGGTACCCCCCAATAATCCACCCTCGGACGGTGTTTACACTGCCCCCATATGAGATCGACGTCACCCGGAAACCCACGAGAGAAGGAAACTTCCACAAGTATCTAGGCAATACACTTATCATTTGTACCGAGAATTCGAGGGTCAATGTGCTTCGTACACCCAATAGAATTCCCAATGGCCCTTAGAGCTTTGAGAGTCCAGAATTCCAGTGGTAATCCCAGTAATTTTACCCACACCAGCGTGCTCTTTGGGGTCTCAATAACCGAGTTAAAACCAAGGAATCAAGGAAAGCGCTGCATAAAACTTCGCCCTCTTACCCAAGTGCGACCAAGGATTTTTTACAGTCATCCTTGTACATGAAGTGCACACTAAACCAATTACCCATCATCTTGCTGACTTTTGGAATGTAACCCAATAATGGGCTCCAAAAGATCTTAACCCATTTGACCATATCAAGTTCCCCCATGTCAAAGAAGAGCCACCACCCAATGAGAGCTCTTTTCTGAAGACTAGCTACTCGGCCCCATAAGTCATTGTATTCCAGAATTACTTGTTCTACCTCGGCGGCAGGTTTGTAGCATGATTCCTCGGACCACCCATGGCATCAAGTATGCCCCGCGAAGACCTTGGGTGCACCTCATCCTGAAAACCAGCAGCACTGTGTTTCTCAGTCGTCTCTGATACAATATTCTGAACTCGATCAAATGACTCTGCTATTATGTGATCATCCAGATCCTGCCTCAACATGTGATCCTTTACTGCCTTGCGCTCCTTCTCTGCTACCAACGTGGCAGCGATGAGCGCCTCATGTCCAGATGTGTCGGAAGATAGTATATCAAATGCTTCCGCGATCATGCGAGAAGACCCAATGTGCCGAGACCCCACAATTTTATTGGGTAAAAACAATCCAAGTCAGTAGTCTAACTCAACAAAGGAGTTAGAAATCAGTCCAAGACAATAAAGGATAGCCGTCACCCATATGAGGAAATTCAATTAATGAAGGAATGTATCAGACACCCACCTAAGTATTCCCCCCACTGACACATACTAACACGAGACACACTTCCCACCAAACCTAATAAAGAACTATTAGCACGGATTGATAGCCAAATATGGTAAAAACAAAGATAATGTCAGGATGGAGACAATTCCGTACAGAGGGATCACCAAGCTCAGAGCTCACTGCCCACTAGGGTCCTTCCTTTTCACCTACGCACTCTATCTCCATGCTAAACTCCAAAACGCTACATGGATGCATTCTACGCAAGAGTCGATCATTCACAACGTCTCCTCTTGAAGATTTGCATGAGAACTACATGGAGTCCTTGAACTACACGGAAACACAATGGCCTCCTGCTCCTCATTCATCTGAGAATGACTTACTCAAATCCTCAGGTCTCATCACATATTTAATTTTAACAAGTAAAACACAAACTTATATATTCAATTTTTTTTGTTTTTAAATACTCCCCATTGCACTTTATAATACAAATAAAATAAAAATAAAATACTCTCCATATAAATTTCCTGCCGCTGAATAACACTTGCCGCTGAATATCACTTCTATGGAAAGATCTTTTTCTAACCCCATGTATTTAACCCTTTACCAAATCATTTAACATTTTATTTTATTTTATTCACGTTTGTCCCACTCAATCAAAATTTTATTCAGAATTTTATGTCCACACTATTATCTTTAATTATTTATAGTTTATCATAATAATCCCTTCATACAAAACTGAACTCTGACCAAACAATAAGCCGCAACAGAGTCTCCATATTAAAATAATAATAAAATAATATTTTATTCTTACGCGCCAAATATTACCTGCCAAACAATCAAGCCTCATGAGGAAATCTGTATATTAAAATTTTGAAAAACATAATATCGATTCAATATTCAAAAATTGGAATTATCATAGTTACAATTAAAAAAAAAAGCTTTCACGACACAATAAACAATAACGCAATTAATATTTATTTAATATTTAAAAATTGCTATTTCATCATTAGTATCATAATTCTTGCGTCTCAATTGTGCCTAAACTTTATGGCCTAATGCGCCCCCGCATTATCTCTCCCTGAATTTTCTTCCTTTGTTTTTTTTAATGATATCCTTGGAAAACTTCAGTGTTTTGCTATGAGGAGCTTCCCACGCAAAAAACATGTTTGTTTAATTTATTCTACAGATATTAAAGATTCTCAAGTATGTTTACTTCAAAAATATTAAAGATTTTCCAATATATTTATTTAGTTTATTCAAACATAGTGAAGATACTTTACATATTTTCAAGTTTATTCAAAATATTAAAGATTACCAAACATAATCGTGGTAATGACTGTTATTATAGCTGGCACTATGGAAGGATAGCTCAAAAAAAAAATAAAAAATTACAATAATTATTTTAAAAAACTTATAGCTTTCTTGAAGATTATAAAAAATATATAGTAAAAATATGGTAAGAATAAGTATATTAAAACATAATGGTATATATAAGTGTTTATTATTATTGTGGTGTAGAAAGTAAAATTGTTTTTATGGATGTAAAGAAATATGTTAAATGTCTAAGATCTAGAAGCATTTGACACTAGTTAAAGTCTACTTCCCATAGAACACTAGCAAGTTATTTTCAGTCGCTTGTATTTCTTTTAATAATAGTGATCAGATAGTAACTAATGATAATTGTTCTCACTCCTGGTTTGACCATTAAATTATGATTATTTTTCCCCTTATTTTAAAAATATACATATGAGTTCAACATAAAGTAATGGATCATCCTAATTTTAAGTGTTAATTCTTAATTTTCAATAATAGGTCAAGGAGTTAATGAATTACCAATTTCTGTTCATCATTTCCAAGGTTAAGTTTTAAAGGATTTTCATTATCTATAGTTTCATATTATGTGTGGGGAAATTACCATTCTATTCGGTGAGAGGAGGGCACCAACTATGGTATCTCCCTATCTATTCTCTAACAATTACATAACCATCCTAGGGGCAAGGACTTCCCTTGCAACAATGGGGTTGTTTAAATTAGCTTAAATGTGTAAGAGAGGAACTTTATGAAATTTTCCTAATGGTAAAAGTGGTGCCCCCCTAAAATTTAAGAAGTTATCTTAGGTGAGAAATATCCAATGCAGTCTTTCGAACTTGGACAATAATATGCATCCATGTATTTGCATGACTTAGGCACCTATCATACTAGGAGAAGTATTAGTCATATCAAAATAATTCAATATAACATGACCATTCCTCTTCTTCCACTTGAAAACTGACATTTATACTCTAATTAATTGTCACCACTCTCAAAACCCTCATCCCAAGGGGGATGTCACCCAATATATGATTTCTAGGTAATGGAAGTGGGAAGGAACTAACCACGAAATTTCGCAACACCTATTAGACTTAGACAAGGAATACAACTAAAAAAAGAGTTCCAACTTTACCACACATATGAATTTAGGTTAAGGAAGGCATACACGAGATAAATTATTTCCAATAGCTAAAACCCCTCAAGATAAGAGACTAGGAAATTAATTATTTCTTGGACCCCATCAACAGGCTCACATGCTACAAAGTTGAAAAAATCAAACTCGTTGTTTTGATTTAAGAATAGTCTCCACAATTTAGTCAAACAATCATCTAAAATGGCCTTATGGGAAAACATTATATCCATTAGCATGTTTATATTTAGGGAAAGCCTTTATATTGTTCCAATTTCATTATTTCTACTAGCAGTAGAAGTGTTGTAGGTACAACTTAATAAATAGAGCCTTTTGTATCAGGGCCGTAACCTTATCCAAGCCCAAGGATTTGGCTTGGCTAGTCTATATCTTGCATTCATGTTTACAAATGGCACCTAATCTTTCATTTGGGAGAAAAAATTGTCCCTATAAAAGTAAATTCTTTTTTTGAAAAAGGGTATGAGAAACTTATGTTCTTAGCTAGGAATTTCCCTTTTCCAGTAAGGTAGAATGGAAAAATAGTGACGTTCCTTAATAGAGATCCCAAATCAGAGGGCTCGTCTTTTCAAATTGATAAAATGTTCTATAACTTCTCATGATTTATAAATACTTTATGGAAAAATGATTCCCTCATAGATCCTACTATATTTATACATTTTCCATTAACATACATTGTATATAGATTATATGGTGTTGACATTGTGTACTAGAAATGCAAAAAATATTGTTAATTGAGGCCATGGAATAGAGAAGACCCTAATTATCCACTAAGATATGAGTTCTTGTATTGATACACGAATTATGCACATATATCAATCATATATTACAATTTAAATGATTTGAAAGGTTATTCTTGAGCACAAAAAAATTGGTTAAGATCTATCGATTATGTAGCAACCTTGGTGGTGGTGCACAATTTTAGTGTGAAGCGAATTTTGTGGCACTCAACCATGACTATGTAAAACTTGTGCTAAGGCTCTATTTTCAAGTGAATAACATGTAATTTTAGTTCACTTAATCTTTCCATAATCATAATGTTGTATTTCCATTATTGCATGCATAATTCTATCATAATTGTTGTGATTTTCCTTAGGGTTATAATGGAAGGTTGAAGCGCCCATTAAAATAATAATAATGTATTTATGGTGACCATTCATGTAAGGTGGAGTAGGTTCACTATGTTTATTATCAAATAAGGCCTATCACTTAGTTATCATGGAATCAATGTAGTGTGACTTAATTAAAGAAGGTACACTAGGTAGATAGAATTGGGTTATCCATAGGGTTTTCTAGTTAGCTATCAATACGGATGGAGTCCTCCTTATGTGGCATGTAATGATTATATTGAAGCTTAGCTCATTAATAGGTTGACACCTAGAAGAGGCCAATGAACAAGGGGTTGTCCTTCCATAAAAGGATCATGTATGGTGTTTCTTGTAAGTTTTAAACCTCATACAGTAATGCAACGCATACACAAATTATTAAAACAATGTCATCAACTTAATGATAAATATAACTTCAAAATGAGAACTCTAGCCCAAATAAACATACTTTTCTAAAAAGAAATATGAAAAAAAAACTTGAAAGTGAAAAGTGGTGATGTTGCATGACCCTTTTTTTAGGGTTGAAATTCCAACATTTTTCAGCCACGACATTAAAAACAAAAATCATGATCATGGAAAACCTTAAAAGTCCAACAAATTTTGACAATGGTGTTAAAGATCAAATAGTGTGACTTTGAAAAACCTTACAATTTTAACATTTTTCAACTATGAAATTAAAATCAAATATCAAAAGTACAAAAAACCTTAAGATTTCAACAATTTTTAACCATGGCATTATAATCTAAACATTATGGAAAAACAAGCCTAAAAAATGAATGCCTATTCTATCCAATTTGTGTTCCAAGTCTCTCAAATGGTAGTGACTGTACTCCAAAGAATGAAGGACATCTTCTTGATGCTCTTGTCGATCCACCAACATGCCCCTTAATCATAATTTCATTTTCCAATAAAGGGAAATAGTATGTATGTAGTAGTTGAGATTTCCCCTGGTGTGCCCTATGTTTGAGATCCAATCCACCCATTCTACCAATACCTTTGAGAGATGAGTTTTATGCATGGATTCTTCTCCCTTAGGTTGAGTAATTTCGTCCTAGATCAGTCTTATCATCAAGTCCCACTATCACCTAACAAAGCCTTCCAAATGTTGGTACGTACAAGTGTTCCCCCTTTGGGCTCGTTCTTGTTAATATGATACCCCCCTCCAAACCCGCCCCCACTGATGTGGAATTGAGGTGAGAGATAGTTGATTAATAGCCTGGATTAGAGATTGAACACAACATATGAAATCTAAACCACAAGGGATCTTCCCACACCAAGTATACCTCATATTGATGACCTGAAACATTAGGAAATAAATGTAAACACCCAGGAGACAAAAGGGAGTCAAGGACACAATTATATATCTAAGATTTGGGTTCTAAAACTTCATCATAAAAACTAGGCTAGATGAAAGGTCTCCTATGTCCCCAAACACTCAACAACCAAATAAGACCCAACACAACGTTCCTTTTTCTACCACTGAAAACACATAACGTTTGATTTCAGGTGGGGGATAACTTAGGCAGGGATTCAGATAAGTCGATACAACTAAGTATGGGACAGAAAAATCCAGACATCATTCCCTCAAAATCATCCAAAGACACCATAAAGTGAATTTTAACCCCGTACAAAAATTACCTACAAACAAATTCTTAAAAAAAATAGAAAATATACAATGGTGAAAACATAAAATATACATAGATTTTTCTCCTAGAACCCAAAACCAGGAAACCAAATTGATTTTTCATTATGTTCCTTTCAATATTACAATACATTATATGCATGCCAAATTATTCCTAAGCCCCCAATCCATTAACCCTGGATTAGAACATAACCATAGTTACCTTCACCGGATCTACAAAATACCATGGGAAAAACCATCATGCCCAAAACTATGTGAAAAACCATGGGTGGTTCCATGCACCATCCTTGGGTTCACCCCCCATATTTGGGTCTTCCTAACCATCCTTGGGTCCACATAAAATAAAAAATTGGGGCATTTCCCCAAACCCCAACATAAGGTAACAATGCCTAGAGCTAGTCATGCAAAGAATATAACACATACCCAACATAAAGGGGGCTTATAAGAAGTTTTCAAAGAGTACAACATATTCACTCTCAAGGAAACGAGTGAAAAAAAATAAATTAAACCAGATAGGATACAATTGATTATTGTGGTAATAAAAGTAGAGATGGCCACAGGGCTTAATACTTCACCATCTAACCCAAATTGAGTGGCCAGAAACCAGGGTCTCCTCACACCTCGAAACAAAAACAACACGACTTTTTTTCTTGCAAATTATATGTGCTAATTGATCTAGATTTATGTAGGAATGTAATAAAATATTGAAATAAACAAAAATGCAGAGATGCAACATAAAATATATTTATTTCATTAATATCAAATAACTGAAATAATCTTACAGGTAGAATGGAAATAATTTAGTTCGGGCGATGGTAGCTTATCTATGAGAAGAGATGTGGCAGCTACATGCCTCTGAACTGTGTTACAATGAGGCTCAAGAGTCCTTTTATTATTGAAAAACATGGGAAAACCCTAACCCCAGGAGATGGAACGCTAAGAGTTTGAGGGCCCTCTTGGGGTTAGTTGGGTAGCCAACTTCCCGGGGTTGTAACTTGGTCATATTATTTATGTTTGGTGCATACTATATATCGTAGGAAATATCTCTCTAACTCATAGGATTTTCTGCACGCTCCTTCCTACTGTTACGATCGTGCTGTAGACCTCAAAAAAATGTCGTTTAGGGGGCCAAAATTGCTCCGGATGTTTAAGACCCGAAAAAATGCTAAAAATAGTTATGCTGCAATAAACAAGGAAACTGATGAAGCCAACTGGAGGTATAGGTGGAATAGGTGGGTGGCCACCAATATCCACTTGGATCACTATTCAACCTGTAAATATAGAAGTGTAATATAACAAAAACATAACCAAAAAAAGAAAGGATATTACCCACAAGTTAGTGTTTTTTCAGACTGTGGAAAGAAAGAAAATCCCCAATAAACTAGAAAAACGATCTTTCTCTATCTCAATGCACTCGTGACCCAAACCAGCACAAATACACCAACACTAAAACATAATTGCACCTCCTTTCACCTTCACTTCCCACACGAGGCTCTGCAAGTAAGTGACAAGCCACAATCAATAATGTTGTGGATGGAGTACGACATGAGGGAGGCCTTGTTAACACTCTCCTCCACACTAGTTATAGACTCAAGAAACACACGATGCATCCACTAACCCCATTCTTCAGTATTTTTCTCAACCATATGATGTCTTGTTTTATGATATGGTCCTGCAGACCATCAATGTGCATTAAAATTTGCAGGAGTGCGTTATCATGTCCTCTGGTTATTCAACTAGGTGGGATGACGGTAGCCCACCCACGCCCTAAATTTGTGTCAAGATTCACCCCGTCTAAGGATATATATTAAAAATTTAAATAAATAAACAATAATAATACTAACTTAAAAATAAAAAATAAAAAATATATATTTAAAAAATAAACTAGAAAACAACACATTTTGGAAAAATAAAAAGGCAAAAAAAAGGATAAAAAAGTAAAATAAAATAAAACAAAACAAAAAATTAAGAGAAAATGGTTAACTTATGTGGTTGTCATTTTCCCCGCCCAAGTTCAAATCTCCACTACTGACATGATGAGCGATAATGTCTTGCTAAATATTGTTGCAATTCTTCGAGCCTTGTGTACTCTTAAGTGAGTATACCTATGGTCTCAACCTCTCTCTCAACCCGAATGCTAGAGTGAGGTTGCTACTACCAGGCTAACACACAACTATTCTCGCTTATATATATATATATATATATATAAGCATGATCTACACAGTGAGAGCTAAGTTTTCCATATTAAAATTTTATTTTTTTATGCAAAAATATATTTATTATTATTTTTTGAAGTTGGCGAAGTAATATTTCAATTGCATTTTGCAAATACATGTGTTCGCGTAAGGTTTTTTTTCAACTGTTTAAATAAATTGAAAAACAAAAATTACCCTTTTGAGAGGACTCGTAAACAAAGATATTGGTATTTTTTGAAAAAATTCCATTATGTATATTTTATGATATTGTTTTTTTATTCAACCTATTTAAAATAGTTCAAAAAAATTTCAAGCATTATGTTTAAAATAAATTAGATGAAAATATCATATGAATTTGAAAATGTCAAACCCATATGCCAATGGATAGTGGAGTCTTTCATGAATCGAGTGTGATCAACTTTGTCACCTAAGGAAAAATTTAGCCCTATGTCCGCGTGGGTACAAAATGGTGTTGTAGTAAATTTTGCAGAAGGGGTACTGAAATTGTGGATTTTAGGACGTAAAGCCTTGATCGAGTACCTAAAACATTCGATCGAGTGCCTCAGATCAAAATTCAAATAGATCGATCCCTTAACGTGGTCAACTAAAGGCTCGATCTAGCTTTAAATCTTGATCTAGCCTTTAGTTCGATCTAGCTTTAATGCTAGATCTAGTTTTAAGGTTGGATCTAGCCTATAGCTAGATCTTTCTTCAAGACTAGATATAACTTTAAGGCTCAATCGAGCCACTTTTTTTTATTCCATGCCTAGGTTGTATTGGCGGGAAATTTTAAAAACATGGCTCAATTGAGCTCCGAGATAACCCGAGGTTAAATTGTTTAAGCCCTCAAATAGCTCAATAGAGCCATCAATTTTTCCACCCAAATGTGTCGTGTCTCGCCAAAAAGTGCAACCAACTCCATGCTTTCACCCATATATATATATATATGAGATGGGTTACACTTTTTGGCAAGTGCATGAGTTGGGAGGGAGAAAAAAGAAGCTTCCGTAACCCACATTTACATAAGAGCTCAATCAAGCTATTTTTTAAAACTTCCCTATGAAAACACAATAGGGAGTTTATGTAACAATCATCCTAAAATTTATGTATTTATTTATTATTATTATTATTAATATTATTATTTCTTGTAAAAGGTAAATTCATTGTTTTCCTTAATTATCCCAAAAGTAGTAAATGCTACAATTAGAATATGAATAGTGTTGCTAGTAGTCAATGGCTGAAAAGTGATTGAACCTTAGTTTATGAGTAGAATTTACATGAAGGTGCATAACACCATTGCGTTTTACCATGATTTCCAACAAGACATATTGAACCTTAGTTTATGAGTAGAATTTACATGAAGGTGCATAACACCATTGCGTTTTACCATGATTTCCAACAAGACAGTTCATTGTTACTATTGTTGTGAGCATATTGATAGTTGTGTCATAACCATCTCCACTAGTAGTCATTTGAAGTGTTTGACTCAAGTAGATACTGGTTATAATGTAACAACATTTTGTTGCAATGGAATCAATAATCAAACCAAGTTCTAACAAGAAATATTCAAGTACTACGTTGATAAGACATTTTTTTCCAAGTTCTTAACAAGAGGAATCCAACTACTATGTATATTGATATAACAATAAGACATTTTCTTCTGAATAGTTGGTTTTTCATATTTTTAGATAATCTTCTCAGGAGAAATTTTAGGCCTTTCGATATCAACTTATGACTAACATGGTCTTTCGATATCAATTTACCGCTTGACCTCTGAAAACTGAACTCACAATATAATATATATTGAACTCACAGTTTTTCCTCCAACAAATAAGTGATGGCAAAGTGAGCTCTTACTCAACTGAAAGAACATATCCTTAAACATTTAGACCAACAATTATTCCTATAGAGATTGGTGATTTTTAATAACACCTCTACGTTGTTAACTAATGTTCAAAAATACCATTATCCATGGCATATTTCTTGATAAAGTGCATCATTTGGAATAAACAGTCACATCATTTCTAACCAATGGGATTTTAATGTAAGACTTTGTATTTACATTTATTTTAAGTTTTTACTAAATAATATTTATCAAAATTTTGACTTTAACCCTTTAATTAGTATATTGTTTTTTATTATAATAATAATTTAAATAAATTTGTAATTAATTAATTTTTATGAGTATTTTTACCAAATGTAGTGTATTTTAAAATTTTAATATTTAAAACCTCTCTTGCCCAATGTTAAAAAATCTTCACGTGGGTGAGTGAAAGAAGTGGTCGACGATGAGACTAGTCCGACCTCCAATATGTGCTTCCAGTCCAATAAGAAAACGAGAAGCTGTTAGGGGTTAGGATTTGAATACTTTAATGACCAAATTTGAGGAGGACACAACTTGCAAGCCTTCAAGTTGTGTTGGAAGTATTTTATTTATTTTTTTCCTTCAGTTGATTTAATTTAATTAATTTTAATTTGTGAATGGATTTTTATTGCAGGATGTGTTATCATTAAATTTTTAAGTTTTAGATTTTTAATTTAATTTAATTATTTTGAATTTGAATTTAATTTAATTTAATTGGTTAATATTATTTTGAATTTTTATTTAATTTGTTAATATTGTTTTATTATAGAATTGGATATTGTAAAATTAATAATGTTTTAAAATTTTATTGTATTTAATTAATTTTAATTAATTTGTTGATAAAGTTTTCAAATTGAGCGGTATGACACCTCCATTTTTTCTGCATTAATTCTTCTAAAAAAATTAAATGCGTAGTGACCGCTATCTTCAATTGTTTTTTTATGCACGTGACAAAACTAGATGCACAAATATTAAGGGAAGGCGCAATACACGCGCAGAAGAAAACCACATGCTGAAACATATTAAAGATATGGAGAAATGAAGAGGACAAGTTTTAAGCCTTGAAGATTATATTATATAAGAAATAATATAATATAATTTATTTATTATTATTATTATTGTTTTTTTTATTATGGAATTTATTTCCACTAAGCTATGGACCTTCTATAAAAAAAAATTAAGTTCTAAAATTATTATATATATTTTTAATGTATAGATTAAATTAAATTTAGGTTAAATAAAATTAAATAAAAAAGATCTGTACTTAATTATTAAATATAAAATTAAACTAAAATTAAACTTCATCTAAACTAACTAATTTATATCTCTTACTTAATATATTAAAATACTCTATATATAATAAAACTAAATCATATAAAAACATAAACTCTATATAAAATTATTTCACACACATACAATTATATCACTTTAAAAATAAAAAATAAATTCATATTCAATCCCATGTTCTCATGTATGTAATCTCCTTTATCTAATCTCACATGCCTTAATTCCTCCTTTATCTAATCTCACATGCCTTAATTCATATCACCTATGACTTAAGCTACACCTTTTATGTTGCATTTCCTTGGGTTGTTCCGACATCGCATTGTGTCAAAAGATTGTCTCAATATGAAAATTAACTATGGTTAACCATGGTCAAACATGTTTATTTAAGGGTTTATAATATTCAAGGGTTCAACCATAGTCAAGAATGGTCCAACGTCGCATTGTGACAAAGATTGTCTCAATATGAAAATCAACCATGGTCAACCATGTTTATTTAATGGTTTATAATATTTATATTAGTGTTTATATATCTTGGGTTTATATTATTCCCTTGGGTTTTCAATATTAATCCCTAGGGTTTATAATATCAGTCATGGCCAATCATGATAAACCATGGTCGACCATGGTCAATCAAGTCACGCATGATCCAATGTTGCATTGTGACAAAGATTGACTCAATATGAAAATCAACCATGGTGAGCCATGGTTCAACATCACATTGTGACAAAGATTTTCAGGATATGAAAATCATTCATGGTCAACCATGGTCCAACGTCGCATCATGGCAAAGATTGTCTCAACATGAAAATCAACCATGGTCAACCACATTGTCTCATTATGAAAATCAACCATGGTCAACCATGTCTCAATATAAATCCCTTGGGTTTATTAATATAAGGGTTCATATTCCTAGGGTTTAATATTATTCCCTTGGGTTTATAATCCATTTGGTTTTAATATTAATCTATTGGGTTTATTATTCCATTCGGCCTATAATATCAATCATGGTAGGCCATCATAAATCATGGTCAATTATTGTCAACCATGTTCAACCACGTTTTATAAAATCAATCATGGTCAACCATGGTCCAACGTCACATTGTGACAAAGATTGTCTCAATATGAAAAAAAACACGGTAAACCATGGTGCAATGTCGATTGTGACAAAAATTGTCTCGATATGAAAATCAATCATCCAACGTCGCATTGTGACAAGGATTGTCTCAATATGAAAATCAACCATGGTCAACCATGTTTATTTTAGGATTTATAATATTTATCTTAGGGTTTATATACCTTAGATTTATAATATTAATATCTTTGGTTTAATATTGTTCCCTTGGGTTCATAATACGTTGTAGTTTTAATATTAATACCTTGAGTTTATAATATCAATCCCTTTGGTTTATTAATCTAAGGGTTCAACCATAGTTGAGCATGGTCCAACATTGCATTATGACAAAGATTGCCTCAATATGAAAATCAACCATGGTAAACCATGATCAACTATGTTTATTAAAGGGTTTGTAATATCTATCTTAGGTTTTATATACCTTATGTTTCTAGTATTCCATTGGGTTTATAATTCCTTGGGTTTTTACCATTAATCCCTTGGGTTTATAATATCAACCCCTTGGGTTTATTAATCCAAGGGTTTATATTCATAGGGCTTAATATTATTCCCTTAGGTTTATAATATCAATCCCCTAGGTTTGTTCATATTCCTAGGGTTTAGTAGTATACCCTTGGCTTTAATATTATTTTCTTGGGTTTATAATCCCTTGGGTTTTGAGTATTAATATCTTGGGTGTGTTTAACCCTTGGGTCTCAATATGAAAATCAACCATGGTTAACCATGTTTGTTTAAGGGTTTAAAATATTCAAGGGTTCAACCATGGTCAAGCATGGTACAACTTCGCATTGTGACAAAGATTGTCTCAATATGAAAATCAACAGTGGTCAACCATGGTCCAACGTTTCATTGTGACAAATATTATCTCGATATGAAAATCAATCATGGTCAAGCATGGCCAACCATGGTCCAATGTCGGATTGTGACAATGATTGTCTCATTATGAAAATCAATCATGGTCAATCATGTTTATTTTAGGGTTTATAATATTTATCTTAGGGTTTATATACCTTGGATTTATAATATTAATGGCTCGAGTTCAATATTATTCCCTTGTGCCTTGGGGTTTTAGTATTAATCCCTTGGGGTTGTAATATCAATCTCTTTGGCTTATAAATCTAAGGGTTCAACCATGGTTGAGCATGGTCCAATGTCGCATTGTGACAAGGATAGTCTCAATATAAAAATAAACTATGTTCGAGCATGGTCCAACGTCACAATGTGACAAGGATTGTCTCAATATGAAAATCAACCATGACTAACCATGTCTCAATATCAATCCCTTGGGTTTATTAATCTAAGGGTTCATGTTCATGGGGTTTAATATTATTCCCTTGGGTTTAATATTATTATCTTAGGTTTATAATTCCTTGGGTTTTTAGTATTAATCCATTGGGCTTATTATTCCCTTGGGTTTATAATAACAATCCTAGTCAACGATGGTTAATCACAGCCAATGATGGTTAACCATGATCAATCATAGTCAACCATGTTTTATAAAATTAATCATGGTCAACCATGTTTTATAAAATAAATAATGGGAAACCATGATCCAACATCGCATTGTGACAAAGATTGTCTCGATATGAAAAAAAAACACGGTTAGCCATGGTCCAACGTTGCATTGTGACAAATATTGTATTGATATCAAAATCAATCATGCTCAACGATGGTTCAACATCACATTGTGACAAGGATTGTCTCAATATGGTTTTAGGTGACATCACCATTATTTAAATTGTATTTTTTATATAAATTTAAAAATTTAAAATTGATACTATTTATTATAGATAAATAATTATAAATTATCACATTTAAATTAATATAATTTCAAAAATATAAATACTTTTTAAAGCCAAAATCAAAATTTGAAGTATAGTAACTATATCATAGTAAATTATATAGTCTAGTTTAAACAAAAGAGACCTCTATTAAAACTATGAATGCAAAATTTCAGTTATAGATAAGTTATAGATAAATTTTACACTAGATCACAAGAAAAGGATAATTTTTCAAAAAAATCCCAAAATTTTATAGCTTCTAAACTCCATAGAACTTATACATTAAGTGGACAGGCCAAAACATCCTAGGAATAGCTCATTTCAGTATATAGAACTGGATCATTTAGAAGTGAGACCAAGAGATGATGAGGGTTGGTTGAAGTGCTGGTCAAAGAGAGATCTAATGTTGTCGTGGAACTCTAAGAGTTGTTTCCCTAGATTATGTTGAATATCCTCCATTTTTTTCATCTTTTGATTTCTGGATTGGAGTACGATGTTCAATTAAGATTTCCATTGAAGTTGTTAAACTAGATTCCATCATGTTGTAATTGAATTGAAGGGAAAGGATCTCTTCTTGTAATTTTTACAGTTGTTCTTGTTGTGAAGCAACCATTGTTCCAGAACCAGAATCCAACTTCATGATTGAGAAAGTGATGCCAAAAATCCCCTAATCAATTCCTTTGCAAAGCTCATTTATATCATTGCCAACACCACCCGAAAACAGACCCCTCCAACAAACTAAAGATGTTGGAACCCAAACAAACTTCAAATTTACGAACAAACTTTTGATATTGCAATTGCGTCACCTCCCCCAAATTCATATTAACCCCAAGAAATTTGAAATATCCTAACTCGAGACCTTAGTGCAATTTCCTACTATCATAAACCCATACAACAAGAGCATAAAAACAAAGAAAATAGCACAAATAAAAATAGACCTAAGAAAGGTACCACTGAGAAAGACACCCTCAAAAGCAGAGCAAGCCATGGATGAGGGATATTCCAAGCCTCCGAACATCCATAAAGAGAATAATTCCTTACAATCCATGGAACCCCAAGAACAGAAAATGTAGTGTTGAACAAGCCCAAAGGGAAAATCCAAATGATTCTCCCTGAGGAGCAAAGTATGATTAAAAAACAACACCCACTCATATTTATCATGGGAAAAGCCTCATCAACTCACACCTTCCTAATTTTCTTTCACAGTTGATAGGCCTTTGTACCACAAAAAACACGACAAATAGAGACACTTCCATATCCATATTGACAATTCCCTACCACACACGTTGTTGAACAAATGTAATTTGCAGTAAAGTTTCCACAAAAGGACTTGAAGAGTTTCCATGCACTCAAATAATTTTTCCATATATTTCAAGTGTATTTAAAGGCATGTATGTCTCCCCTTAAACTTGGAAATGTGGTAGTTGCTTAGGCTGAGAACCATGCAAGAGATTTTAAAAGGCTCATTTGAGTTTGGGGTTTTATGGTTCTTGTGTCACCCCTGTCATTGAGACAATGCTTATAAGTTATGGGGTAATTATGCACATGAGCATGAGGTTAAGGTAAAGGTCCTGTGAAATCATCCTCCATGCAAGGAATGACATGCATTTGGAAACTTGGTTAACTCTAAAGTCAAGTCTTGAAAAGAAGGAGGACAATTCCCATTGCTCATTACCTCTTTCAACCCTAAGTTTCTATTTGTTGGATCACAATACATGTGTATTGTATTGATGTGGCTCCAATTGGGGTATTTATTTGGCTCACTTTGCATATCTTACTATGCTCCTTTAAATTCCGTTAATTACTATGCTTCATAAGGACTTATTTGGGACAAGGGAACAATGAGAGTTTTCCATCTAACTTAATTTTACCTAGTCTGGGTGATTTTCTTTGATTACCCATTGCATCTTCATCTTGGTTGTTGATCCTTAGAATATTTTAAAAAGTTGTAGAAGAAAAAAAAAGAATCATGCCTTTGATCTTCTTGATGACTTTCTTCAACCTATCTTGATGACATTCTTCAACCTATTTTCATAGGGGAGTGAACGACCTACTAAATAATGGATAATAAGCTTTGAATCACCAACCATATTGAGAAAAGAGATTGAAAAAAGTCATATACTTCCACTAAATTATTGGAAAATAATCCCATACCCAATCATAAAAGAATTATATATCTCCTCCTAAACAATAGATCCCCTCCTCATTAAAATAAAAATAAAAACTAAAAGCATATATAAAGACTATTAAAATATCTTTATTTTAATATTTTCAATGCCTTTCTCATCCCATCTCGTTTATATATATATATATATATATATATATATATATATATATTCAATTTTTTATATAAAATGCTCCCAATTAAACTTAATTATTATACTCCCAATTAAACTCATTTTTTATTATATAAAATGCTCCCAATTAAACTTAATTATTCACATTTTTTTTAAATACTCTCCTTTTAAATTTCGTGCAGGTGTTAACACTTTCCATGGAAATATCTATTTCCAATACCATGTATTTAACTTTTTCCCAAATCGTTTAGCATTTTATTTTATTAACATCGTGTGCCACTCAATAAAATCGTATTCAAAACTTTAATTATACACCGTTATCTTTCATCGTTTAAGCATTATCATAATAATCATTTTATACATTGTGAAGTGAGGTGTGGTCTATTTCCATAACAATGTCTTCCCAGACTAATCAGTGAAACTTGTGGTAAGTCTCTCTATAAAGAAGGAACTAATCACACAGCTACACATAGAGTAGCTAGAACACAGCTACACATAGAGTACCTAGAGAAGACACGTGGAGCTAGAGCTACACATAGTACACGTAATGCCTACCAGCACAGATTGACAAAAAGTACCTGCACGAGAGTACTGAGGGCAATCACCCAAATATATGTGTTAAAATATTTTAAAAAGATCTGAATCACCCAAATATATGTGTATTAAAATATTTTAAAAAGAGTTCTGAGGACTTTGCGCACCATCCATGTTCTTAATAGAGTGCAATATTTTATTTAAATATTTTGGAGATTGTCCAACAAAACATTAAAACAATTACTATAAATAAGAAAAAAAGAATGGGGCAACTTATCCTCATATTATTTCAAAAAATACTTATTTCAAATTATTCCGATATTTCATTTTGCTCTATCCTGGTATAAATAATTACCCACCGAACATCTTTATTACCAAGAGAACATCTTTATTACCATCTCTCTCTGATGCACTGAACTAGACTCCACTTCAAATCTGCAATCCATATCTTTGGCCTGCAGCTTTTCTATGGGTGATAAGAGATTCCAAATTGTATGACAATGGTGGGCAGATAGAAACCAGCAACGAGATCAACTATTGTAACATCTCTGTACTGATTCTCACTTCATTGCTTTCTTGATTCCACTGATTCTTCTTGATGCCTGCATCCCAAACTAACTCCTCCTTCTCAACAATGGAGTAAAACATACATTTATTGGGCCATGCAAAATTCAAGCGAGCACCCTCTACCTAAAACTATAGAATATATCAGCTTATAAAAAGTATACAACAAACAGAAAATCCGCCAGCAACAGCAACACAGATTGTTGTTGTTAGTTTACATATAGAAAAGTGTTTTGTTCTCTAAAGATAAAACTCAGAGAAAAGCATAAAACTCGAAGACTTCATTGGGCTACCTTTTATAATTCGTCTGAATATTCTGTTGAACGCAACTTTTACATCTAGGAAATTAGAGGAACCATTAGGCTACTTTTATAATTCTTCTGAATGTTTTGTTGAAAGCAACTTTTATAATTCTTTTGAATGTTCTGTTGGAAGAAACTTTTACATCTAAGAAATTAGAGGATCCTAAACTGAATAATATGCATTCATGTTTTGTTAAATTTATCAACTTTCCAAAACCTAAAACTTCTTAAAGATACCAAAATTCACAAAAAGTTCACAAACAACGTGGAAAAATAAATGAGCTCTTAAATGTTGTCCTCAAAATGAGTTGCAAACAAAATTTCAAACAGAATTTTGCATAAGAGGTATAATTTTATTCAAATGAAAAGCAAGCAGGCCATGTTTTTCATATTAAGTGAAAAACTCGAATATCATAAAGTCGGTCAGTTTGGTTCATATAAGTATTTTGGTCCAAAAAGAAAATGTGGCCTTGTTTTGTCAAACGAAAAAAATGCATATTGAGAAGCCCTTCTTATCAAAATGATTGATATTGTGCCAAAGGAGCTTGGGTTCACTGGTTATAAGATCAAAATAGGATTTTGCTGGAGATTAAAAGTGAACTTAGTCCACCGTGCACCGTGCTACTTACATTTCCGGTAAAAAAGAAAACAAAGAAACAAATTCTACATTTATTATAGCCAAAATATCAAAACATGGTATGCATTGTAAAATCCTCAATAACAGACTCTCTTAAAGAAAAACAAGGACCTTAATGTACATAGCCAATTCATTTCAAAAGAATGTAAATAATTTCCAGTGGAAAAACCTTCACATGTTTTACAAGAGAGTATGTTAGATACATATTACAATAGAGTATGTTAGATACACATTACTGATGAGAAAGTAGGAAGCATGCTATGAAAAATTTACATATTCTACCTAACATATTACGGGAGGTCAAATACAAAAAAAATATGGAAGAGACAGTAGACGAGGTAAAACTGGATTCACAGGGATGAGTAAAGACAGAGAGATGACCGTCTTGCGACAAGTGCAAAATGACGGGCCGCTCTTGGCAGGCAGAATTTTTGAAAGTTTCAGGAAAATCCCCTAGCAAAGCAATGTCCGAAAATGATGGTTTAAGATTTTACCAAAACACTATTTTCTTGATCTTTTTTTGCGAGCCCGTAATTTTAGTAAAATTCTTGCAAAGCTATGATGTTCATCTATCTTTTGTGAGCCTGTAAATGTCACAAAATTTATGCCTGGCTATGCCGCTGATATTTCTTTTGAGTTTGTAATTGCCTTAAAAATCCATGCTTGCTAAATGTCATAATATTCATGCCTTGCAAAATATTGTTGATGTTAGTCGTGAAGTTTGTTGTTAAATGTAGCGAAATAATGAAAAAGCTTTCATAAATAAAAAACCGTTAAAATGCAAAAGAAATTCTTCAGAGGTGTGCTAAATGTTGTTAAATTTGGTTGGGAAAAAAAAATTCCCGCAATATTGTGGAAGCTTATACCGAAAAAATACTGCGAATCAAAAGGATCTAGAAGAGTCTAATTGCTTATCTACTAGGATATTTACTGCAAGTGTAAGACTGGCTCAAAGAATAGGTGTAATTAAAATGCAGAAAAGTTTCTGTGATGATGCTTGCGCAGAAAGATTTCTCAAACCGCGTGGACGTGTTTGGCCTGGAGAAACGCCATCCCGATTGGTAAATATTTTGTCAAAATTGTAGAATTTATGAATTCCTTTCTGAAAATGCTTTGTGGCAAAATCGGAAATATACAGCGAAATTGCTGAATCAGAAGGTAGTGTCCCAAAAGGATTGTCTTGTAGTGCTTTATTTCACACGATTCTTGACAAGTGCATTCTTGCTTCGCTAATTGACAATCTCTTCAATATTAATGTTCCCTATTGAAGCTGAAAGTTATGCGTTCTTCGTCCTTTCCTATTCAAAGATTGACTGTAAAAAGTAAAGCTGAGTAGAAACAGAAGTGCCTAAAGTCCCATTGCCTTAAGATGGGAAGGCTGATAGCAGTCCCTCTCTATATCTAGAGTTACGAAAGGCTTGTTAAGCACATTTCACTGCGTCTTGAGGATTATAGCAAGAAGCCGAGAAATATAGAGTGAAAGCCCAGAAATATATAGTGAAGACCGACCTGTACCAGAGCAAATACGAGTACAAGATGAGAGGCACAACATTTATCTTCAAAACTTCCAGTTCGTCCCACATCTTCGTCTTTTCCGCACCGAAATGGAGCTTTCTTTTAGCACGGAGATGCTGCCCCTTCCTTACGAAACCACTAACTTTGCTGCTGGTATATATGCTTATAGGTATGCTATGAAGACCTTTCCCACCTTCTTGCAGAGCGACTGTATAATGGAATTTAATCTATGAAGACCTTTCTCGCAGAGTGAGAATACAGTTCAAAAGACAATACAATCCACTTCAGGCTGTGAAAATCTATCTTCAAGCTGTGAAAATATTTCTTGCAGAGCGACAACATAATTCAAAACCACTGCAGGTGTTTTGACAGTAGACAGGGCAAAATGCAGGTGTTGAGTCAGTAGACAAGGGAAGATGCAGGTGTCGAGCACAAGCGGGGCAGGTGTTGAGCGACGCCACCATAACTTTGTATAAAAACGAATTCACTCTTCCATAAATGTGTATAAAAAATGTTCACATTAAATGTTTCAAACTAATGCTAGCATTAGTTCAAATCCATAAATGTTTAAAACTCTTCTGTGAAGACTATCTTAAGTTTTAATGACAATCACAGAAATCATACATTATTTCCCGCAATAAAATGTCCAAATGGAAACTTTGGCTAAAATTTTGTTTAATCCATTAATTTTAATAAAACTTTGGTTAAAAATCCGAGTACGTTGGTTTGTCAACCCAGATTAATACTGGGTCAACGTCTACCGACCGCTTTTCGAAGCACCAGGCAACCTCCACTTGTTCAAAGGCTTCTTCCATATTTTTCAAATCTGGAGAGGTAAGAAGTGACAACAAAACCCTAACGAGCTCCTCGTAACTCTTTAAATTGTCAAGAAGAGAGCAGGATTCACAGTCTCGCTATAACTCCTTAAATTGTCAAGAAGAGAGAAGGATTCACTGGGCAGATAAAATTAAATATTTGGATAAATTGTGAAGGATTGAGTTTTTTCTATTTTCATTAAAATTTGGTAAATATGTTTTTTTTATTATTTTTGTAAAGAGAGTGTTTTTGTTTCAAGTCGACTATTTTAATCAGGAGAATAGTCAATATCTATTGTTTATTGGATGAGGGTAGTGTTGGGATGTCAAGTGATTCTGTTCAATAATTATTATAATTTTTTAGTTTTTTTTTAATATTATAATTTTTTAGTTTTTTTTTTTAATATTAGTAGTTTTTTTTTGTGTTAATATGTGGATATATGTCAAAGTCTGGCACACTTAACTTGTTTTTATAAGTTTTTATTTACAAAATGTGTTCTAGTTAAATTAGGTCTTAACAACCTCAAGGCCTTGAATTTATGTTACTAGTCTGGTTTCCTTTCAAGCAAATTAGTAGGTAAAAAAATTATATTCAATGCAATTATCATTTGACATAATACAAAATACTTAATTCCAAAAATTAAATAAAGTAAAAAAATGTTTTGAAGTTATTGCGTCAAGTGGTGCTTTCTAGTCCAATATGATGGAGATGTTGTAATGTAATGTCCAAATTAACATTTTGAATTGGTCAAATTAAATAAAAATTAAATTAAATTAAATATATAAAATTAAATAATTAAATTAATAATTATAATTATCAATAAAACATTTTCACATAAAACTAAAAATAAAAATTAAATAAATCTAAAAATAAAAATTACATTAAATTAAAAACATAAAATTAATAATTATGTATGTAATTATAATTCTAATTAATAATCAAATCAACCTAGATTCATTTTAACTCTAGATCTACTAAGCATCAAGAGAAATCAAATATCTTGAAATACAAACTTTTATTAAATGGAAAAGAAATTATATTTTTCTAAACCCTAAATAAATCCAAAATTAATATATTATTTAAATTTTTAAAAGTAATAACAATTTAATTTATTTATTATTTTTTATATATTTTTAATTAAAATCATCTCATCAAAATTATTATAATTTAAAAAATTTAAACGACTTTTAATCTACTAAAATCCAAAACAATTTCCCTATATCTAAAATAAAATAAAATGAATTATATATACGTAAATATTTTTTATCTTAATCATTTCAAATCCAGGTCTCATCACATATTTAATTTTAACAAGTAAAACTGAAATTTATATATTAGATTTTTTTTTTTTTTAAATACTCCCCACTGCACTTAATAAATCACAAATTTTTTTTTAATATACTTTTCATTTAACTTTCTCTCGTTGAATAACACTTTTATGGAAAGATTATTTTGGAGTTGTCTAAAGATATAACAGAATAGTCAGTTTGAATTACATTTTTGATAGTAGAAATGGATTCAGCGGTATCAAAAACTCTTAGGGCACCCAAAATACTGGAATTTAACAACTGTAAACAAGTTTTGCCAAAATTTATAAAAATCTTACTGGAATTTCTGGATTATTCCGTGAGTGTTTTAGACTACCAAGATCTTTTTCTAATATTATTTATTCAACACTTTTGCAAGACATTTAACATTTTATTGAGATAGATACATTTTCTTTATAAATTAGATGAACAAACAAGTTTCACCTCACCCAATCCTAAAACTTTATTATTGCCCTTCCAACTAATCATATTTTGACATGCAGATAGCTTTTTTGAGTTCAGCAGAACGTTACCACACAGCTCCAAAGGTTTTACAACTTCGTTTCTATTGGCTGCTTGAAAATTGCGCCCAGACTTCAATGTTAGCCTCGATCTGAATCTGTCTATCCAGAATCTGTCTATCTGTCTATAGATAATAGTTCTGGAAAGACACTTTTAGGAATATGCCCGAAACTGTGTGTTTTAGTAGAATTTTGTGTTGGAAGTGGATGAATCCTAAAGTATTTTGTGTTGGTATTTGAAAGACAACTAATATTCCTTCAAGATTCTTAAAACACACTTTTAGGAGATTGTCCAAAACGGTAATTTTCAGTGAAGCATAGTTAGAAGCTCAAACTTGACTGATATTTTTTTATTAAAATTGTGTATTTTAGAAGAGTTTTGTGTCGAAGGGAAGCATATCAATCCTGAATTTGATATTCCAAAGATGGATAGAATTCCTTCGAGATCCTCAAACGACTATTTTCAGAGATTTTCCGAAACTGTACTTTCAGTCAAACACAATTAAGCTCAATTTTGATGTCTTTCTTTACTAGAATTTTGTGCTGGAGGGAAGTAGGTAGGTCCATTCTGAATTTGTAATTTGTTTAATTCAAATGTGTGAGGAGTAATTTTAATGGCATGAATTTATGATTGTATATTTAGGACTGATGAGGTCTTTTTTTACTAGAATGATGAGGTTTTGTCTTTTTTATTTAGGGATTTTTGGAACTCGAAGTTCTATCATGACGATTAAAATAATGGTAGAGTTTTATGAGATGTAGTAATATTTCATCTTAAAGAAGTCTTGTAGCATCTTTCTTTTGAATAATTTGCATTAAGAATTTTTAGAGATGTCCAACTTATTTTCAAGGCAATGTTTCAAAATTTCCACCAAGTCAAAGCCTTTAATCTAGAGAAAGGTTGACTTTCCATTTATATTTTTTTATGAATATATGAAATGTTTTATTTTCTAGGTTAGCCCATTTTTTTACCATAAAAAAGGTGGGAAAATGACAAGGGATGGGTCAATTTTTATAAAATAATATCAAAAAAAGAGAATCTACTAGAGTACTTCTTTAGGTCTGGAGGCTAAAAAGTTTTTCTCCTTTAAAATAGCATTTTCCACCCCATAAAGTGACATTGATGATTTACCTTGAGATATAGCACAAGAATATAGTTGCCGTCCACATTCTCAACTCATCCTTCCAACATGTGCAATTACTAATTTTATTCACATTTTTATTCATAATTTTATATATACACTATTATCGATAATAATTTATACTTTATCATAATAATCCTTCCATACAAAACTAAACTCTGACCAAACAATAAGCCTCAACAGAGTCTCCATATTAAAATAATATTCTATTCATACGTGCCAAATATTACCCGCCAAACAATCAAGCCTCGTGAGGAAATCTGTATATTAAAATTTTAAAAAACATAATATCGATTCAATATTCAAGAATTGGAATTATCATGGTTACGTCTAAAAAAGCCTTCACGAAACAATAAACCAAATAACGCAATTAATATTTATTTCATATTTAAAAATGGCTACTTCCTCATTAATACCATAATTCTTACGTCTCAATTGTGCCTAGACTTTATGGCTTAATGCGCCCTCACATAAACTCTCCCTGAATTTTCTACCTTTGGTTTTTTTAATAATATCCTTGGAAAACTCTTCCCATGCATAAAACATATTTGTTTACTTTATACTACAGATATTAAGGAATCTCAAGTATGTTTACTTCCATTAAAAATATTAAAGATTTTCCAATATATTTATTTAGTTTATTCAAAAATAGTGAAGATACCTTAAATATTTTCAAATACGTTTATTTAGTTTATTCAAAATATTAAAGATTACCAAACATGATTGTGGCAATGGCGTTATTATGGCTGGCACCCTGTAAGGATAGCCAAAAAAAAAAAAAACATATGATTCCCAAAAACGTGTAAAAATGGTAAAAAATATAATTCTTGAATATTAAAGATTATAAAAATTATATAGTAAAAATAATCATTAAAAAAAGTTATATGGTAAAAATAAGTATATTAAAATATAATTGTATATATGATCATTATTGTTATTGTGGTGTAAGATGTAAAATTGTTTTTATCAATGTAAAGAAATATATTGACAGTCTAAGATATAAAAGTATTTGGCACGAGCTAAAGTCTAACCTTCATAGAATACTAGCAAGTATTTGTATTTCTTTTAATAATAGTGATGAGTGATCGTGCATTGTATATAGTAACTAGTGATAATTATCCACACTCCTATTTTTACCACTAAATTATGACTAGTTTTCTCATTATTTTAAAAATATACATACCAGTTCAACATAAAGTAATGGATCATCCTAATTTTAAGTGTTAATTCTAAATTTTCAATAACAAGTTAAGGAGTTAATTAATTACCAATTTTCATTCATCATTTCCAAGGTTAAGTTTTAAAGGCTTTTCACTATCTAAAGCTTCAATATTATGTATGGGAAATTATCATTCTATTGGGTGACAAGAGGGCACCAACTATGGCATCTCCCTCCCTATTCCCTAACAATTACACAAACATCCTAGGGGCAAGGCCTTCCCTTGCAACAAAGGGGTTGTTTAAATTAGATAAATGTATAAGAGAGGCACTTTATGAATTCTTAATGGAAAAAGTGGTGCCCCCCCTCTAAAATTTAAGAATTTATCTTGGGTGAGCAAGATCCAATGAAGTCTTTTGAACTCGGACAATAATATGCGTCCATGTATTTGCATGACTTAGGCAGCTATCATACTAGGGGAAGTATTAGTTGTATCAAAATAATTCAGCATAACATGATCATTCCTCTTCTTCCATAGGAAAAATGACATTTCTACTCTAATTAATTGTCAACATTCTCAAAACCCTCGGCCCAAGGGAGTGTGTCACCTAAGATATGATTTCTAGGTAATGGAAGTGGGAAGGAACTAAGCATGAAATTTCAAAACGCCTATTAGACTTAGACAAGGAATACCAAGAGTTCCAACTTTACCACACATAGGAAATTTAGGTTAAGGAAGGCATACGTGAGGTAACTTATTTCCAATAGCTAAACCCCCTCAAGATAAGAGATTAGGAAAATAATTATTTCTTGGACCCCATCAACATGCTTGCATGCTATAAATTTGAAAAACTCAAACTTGTTGTTTTGATTTAAGACTAGTCTCCACAACTTAGTCAAACAATCATCTAAAATGGCCTTATGGGAAACAACTTATATTCATTAGCATGTTTATATTTACGGAAAGCCTTTATATTGTTGCAATTTTATTATTTCTACTAGGAGTAGAAGTGTTGTAGGTACAACTTGATAAATATAGGCTTTTGTATTAGGGCCTTAACCCTATACAATCCTAAGGAGTTTGCTTGGCTAGTCTATATTTTGCATTCATGTTTAGAAATGACACCTAATCTTTCATTTGGGAGAAAAAAATTGCCCCTATAAAAGTAAATTATTTTTTTGAAAAAAAATTATGGGAAACTTGTATTCTTAGCTAGTAATTTCCTTTTTTGCAATAAGGTAGAATGAAAAAATACTGAGTGTTCCTTGATAGAGATCCCAAATAAGAGGGCCCATCCTTTCAAATTGATAAAATGTTTTATAACTTATCATGATTTATAAATACTTTATGGAAAAATGATTCCCTCATAGATCCTACTATATTTATATATTTTTCATTAAGATACATTGTATACAGATTATATGGTGTTGACATTGTGTACTAGAAATGCAAACAAGATTGTTAATTGAGGCCATGGAATAAAAAAGACTCTAATTATCAACTCAAAGTTGAGTTCTTGTATTTATACCATAATTATGCACATATATCAATCATATATTACAATCTCAATTATTTGAATGGTTATTCTTGAGCACAAAATAATTGGTTAAGATCTATCAATTATGTAGGAACCTTGGTGGTAGTGCACAATGTTGGGAAAAATACTGAGAGGGGGGGGGGGAGGGGTTGAATCAGTATTTAGGGCTGAAATTTTTTTCTTTTTCTTTCTCTTAAAACCATATGCTACTTTACTGAATCCAATTTGTATGTCCAGAGATCTTATTATGTCATTACTTAGATCATTGCATCATTCATTCATCAGATGTTTAGTAAGCAGTAAGTATGAACAGAAATAACAGAACAAACCATCAAACATAAGCCACACATATGAACACCAATATTTAAGGTGGAAACCCAATTCGGGAGAAAACCATCGCTGCTGTTATCTCAGTCTTAATATTTATTATAAAGAAAACTTCTTACAATTTTATGCTGGCACAGACTTATACTAGCATGCAGGCACCCACCTGCAGAAAGGCTACAACCTTCTCTCGTTCTCCAGCCACTACTGGAAGGGAGCTCCAACCCCCTGATTTTAATACCAGCTTCTACTGACACGATATTTCTACTTTCATACAGAAAGCTCCAACCCTCAGATCCATCAGATTCTTCAATTTCTTCATCAGACTTTTGTCAGGTCTTCATTATTTATTTTGCCGATCATCATAGAATTTCATCATTTCTAGATCATATCCATAGGTGCATCATAGATTCAGATTTATCAATTAAGAACAGAGTTCATCCATGTAGATATTCCTTAGAGAATTTTTATTCCTTCATTCACCACCCTTATGCATGCACCCCTTGTACAATAATCGTCTTCTCCTTATATAGTTTTTGCCTTTAGTAAAACCATGAGTCAAAACCATCCAACCGCTGATGGTATTCCTTCTTTTATTGGAATTTTATTTATCAAATTCGTGGAATTTGATAAATAAACATTATCCTCAACCTTAGGCAATTTAAAATATATAATAGAACTTTATATTAATAACCAACGCTTTTATCAAATGGCTTTTAAGTAGACCTTAACAACGAGAAATATAAATTAAACTGGGGCCCAGCGCTAATAATCGATCCGATCGAAGGGCTCACGTTCCATCGCGCCGCAACATCCAATCTGACGGATATCGCTCGGGCAACTTGCACGAGCAATAACGCGCGATGGTGCGCCATACTTGGGTTATCCTTCGCGCACCTTTCGAACACAGCCACCGTCCGATGGCATCTTCCCAGATCAACGATATGTATCAATATCGCACCGCGTCTTTGGTCGATGGTTAACGCGTGATGGCGCGCAGTGGGAGGCGGTTTTCCGTGGGTCCACCTCGCCACGTGTCGAATGATCTATGGAATTGCTCCCAACTCCTCAAATACTGCCCACCGTGTAAAGGTGGTGCGATGAAAACCATAAACTGCCGTCACTGTTCATCTGGTCACGGTTCCGCTCTTCTACGCAGGGTTCCGGTCTCTTCATTATGTTTTATAAACCCATCGGGTCCGGAACTTAATCGCAATCGCAATTTTCTGTATGGACGTTCTGCTCCCTTTATATTCTCCGATGCGATTAGATTATTCTGATGCGATCATGCCAGACTTCAAATACTTGTTACTCATGGTTTATAAGCCCATCGGGTCCGGGCTCTTAATCACAATCGCAATTCTTTGGTTTATACGTTCCGCTGCCCTTATAATCTCCGATGCGATTGGGTAAGGGGTCCCGCCTTATGGTACTTTTGTTCTTTGAATCTCGCGCTACATATGGCTATACATATGTATATATATATGCTTTAGTCCTTTGTATATAAAGCACAATATATACTTTTCCGCTGGAGTATACGATTCCCGGAATGAGATTTATATTATATATGCATTACATTGCCGCTTGGGTAATGATTCCCGGAATGAGATTTATATATATATATCTATATATATATACTTTTCTGCTCCAATATTTAGTGTATCTTCTAGTGGGGTATGCGATTCTCGGAATTTTATATATATCCTCCAGCTGGGGTAGCGATTTTCGGAATAACGGCTCTGTCTCTGCCTCTGCTGCTTCTGTCGCTCTGCCTCTGCCTCTACTGCTGTGATAACGACTCTGCCTCTGCCTCTGCCTCTGATTTTTCTGCCTCCTTGACTGATACTGCTCGCTGTAAATGCACTCTTTCTTTGTTCTTCTTTGCTATTGTGATTTTCTCTTTTCCTAGTTACTGTTTCAGATGCTCCTTCTTTGCCACTTCCTTTGCCATCAATGACAATATTTCCAACAATCTCCCCCTTTGGCATTGATGGCAATAGAAGCCCCTTTTTACTTTCCCCCCCCTTTGACATCAATGGCAAAGAGTTGTTCAAGATCCTTTGAACCGACAATACCATGCTCCCCCTGAGATCATGCTGCATCTTCAAACATAATATGCTTCCTTGACCAATGCTCCCCCTTATCCTGTGCGTTCAGAGATGCCCAAAAACATCTCACAACCAATTTAATCTTCTGTATTTAAGTAGATCTGATCTTCTGCATGGCAGAGACTACTCCCAGTTTCTGTTTGAGATATTCGAACACTTCCCTGGGTAGAGGTTTGGTAAATATATCAGCAACTTGTTCTTTGGAGGGAACATACTCCAATTTCACCTTTTGTTCAAGCACTTGTTCACGTAAGAAGTGATATTTGATGGGAATGTGCTTGGTCTTGGAATGCATAATAGGATTCTTTGAGATACCGATGGCACTTGTATTGTCACACATAATGGAGATAGGAGGTGAACATTTGATTTGAAAGTCTTGTAAGGTTTGCATCATCCAGAGAAGTTGAGTGCAACATGATGCGGCAGCCACATATTCTGCTTCTGCTGTAGATAAGGCAATAGAGCTTTGCTTCTTGCTGAACCAAGATACTAACCGGGGCCCCATATATAATGCACCACCACTAGTGCTTTTCCGATCATCAAGATTTCCAGCCCAATCTGAATCAGTGTATGCATGAAGAGTAAGATTAGCATTCTTTGGATACCATAGTCCAAAGTCTTGAGTTCCTTGTAGATATTTGAATATTCTTTTCACAACCTGAAGGTGAGACTCTTTTGGATTAGCTTGGAATCATCCAACAATCCCAACTGCATGCATAATTTCTGGTCTTGTCCCAGTGAGATAAAGTAGACTTCCTATCATAGATCTCATTGTGACTGCTGATCCGTGGGGGAATCACTCATTAGAACTCGAGATTACATCCGCTTACTGCTGGTGTACTTTGCTGTGTTTGCACCTTCATG
Source organism: Pinus albicaulis (assembly GCA_034641835.2). NCBI lineage: Eukaryota > Viridiplantae > Streptophyta > Pinopsida > Pinales > Pinaceae > Pinus > Pinus albicaulis. Next base: position 470,150,643 of record CM076584.1, on the reverse strand, counting down.
CCATACTTCTTCGAAGATTTCAAAGGAAGATATTTTCACATGGCCAAGAATGATATCTGTTGCTTGTTGCACTTGCAAGCCAAGAAAGAATGTTAGTTCCCCAAGTAAAGACATTTCAAATTCTTGCTACACAACAGAAGCAAATTTCTGACTCATAGAATCTTCATTACTTCCAAAAATGATATCATCAAAATATACAACCACAATTAATAGTTTATCATTTTCAGTTTTTGTGTATAAGTTGCTATCAGCAGACCCCTTTGAAAATCCTTGTTGATGAAGATATTTGTCAAGACGATAATACCATGCCCTTGGAGCTTGTTTGAGACCATATAGAGATTTTTTAAGTCTACAAACAAGATTTTCATTATTTCCCAAAATGAATCCTTTTGGTTGTTCTATATAAACTTCTTCTTCTAGATCTCCATTGAGAAAAACAGATTTAACATCCATTTGATAAACTTTGATTTGTTGGAAGCTTGAAAAAGCAAGAAACATTCTTATGGCTTCAAGTCTGGCTACAGGAGCAAACGTTTCTTCAAAATCTATACCTTATTGTTGAGCATACCCTTTGCAAACAAGTCTAGCATTATTTCTTATAACATCCCCATTCTCATTTAACTTGTTTTTGAATATCCATTTAGTTCCAATGAAATTTTTGTCATGAGGTCTTGGTACTAATTCCCAAGTGTGATTCTTTTCAATTTGATCAAGCTCTTCATTCATGGCTTGAATCCAAAATTCATCTTTGCTAGCTTGACTGACATTATGTGGTTCAATAGTGGATAGAAATGCCAGATTGCTAGAAGCTCCCACAAGAGTCCTTCTTGTTTGTACACCTGATCCCCTTTCTCCCAAAATTTGAGATTATGGATGATTCTTTTGAACATATCTGGATGGAGCTTTTTCAGATAAATCATCTTCGAGTTCTTCATTGGGTTCAATGTCTATATCATTCCTATTTGATGTAGAAGGATATATGTCATCATCATCTTCATCTGTTGTTTTTTTTTCTTCTTTTGGAGCTGCAGGAGACTCATCAATAACAACATCAATACATTCAACAATCTTCCGAAGTCTTTTATTGTAACATTTATATGCTCTACTCCTAGAGGAGTAACCAAGAAGTATTCCTTCATCTGCTCTGGGTTCAAACTTGCCAAGTTTTTCATCATTATTTTTTATAAAGAATTTGCTTCCAAAAATTCTAAAATGATTTACAGTGGGAGGATTACCATACCAGAGTTCATATGGAGTTTTATCACTATTTACACGAACATGTGCCTTGTTGAGAATGTTTACTGCTGTATGTGCTGCTTCTCCCCAAAATGTGTCAGGTGTTCCAGAATCATCAAGCATAGCTCTAGCCATTTGTTGAACTATTCTATTCATTCTTTTTGCAACGCCATTTTGTTGTGGAGTGCCAGCTACAGAAAACTGTCTTTTTATGCCATGTTGTTCACAAAATTCAAGGAATTCATCTGATGTATATTCTCCTCCCCGATCAGATCTGAGACACTTGATTTTTAGATCTAATTCATTCTCAACTAGTGCTTTGAAGATCTGAAATTTCTCAAATGCTTCATCTTTGTGTTTAAGCAGCCCAATCCAACACATTCTAGAGAAATCATCAATAAATAAGATATAGTATTGTTCACCACGTGGTGACTTTTTCCTCACAAGTCCACATGTGTCAGTATTAATGAGTTCAAGAGGCTTACTTGATGATCCTTCCTTGGCATTAAATTGTACTCTGGTTTGCTTACCGAATTGGCAAGATTTGCATATGATAGTTTCAGGTAGAGTAATATTGGGAAGATCACGAACAACTTTAAGTCTGCTTGATTTGTTGATTTGAGAGAAGCTCAGATGCCCCAACCTTCTATGCCATAGCCAGTTTTCTGAAGATTTACTCAAGTAACATTGTTCTTTGCAGTTCTTCAATACATGCAGGTTGCTTGGAGTTCTGTTTCCTTTTATAATTTTTTTACCTGTATCAAGATCACGTACCACACATTCTTTTGAACTAAAGACAACTTTAGTTCCTTGATCACACATTTGACTTACACTTAACAGGTTATGCTTTAATCCATCCACATACATGACATCATTAGCTTTCACCTTTTCTTTTAGAAAAACAGACCCTTTTCCCTTAATGACCGCAGGAGTATCATTTCCAAATGTAACATTCTTTTCCTTATCTAGAGCACTATATGCAAGAAGTTTGTTTTTGTCACCTGTCATGTGTCTTGAGCATCCACTATCAATGTACCATTGATTTTCTTCACCTTTTGAAAATAACTCTATGCCACAATTTTCAACCTGTAATTCCTTCATTTTCCATACTTTGGAGCTTGAAGGAACATGTTCTTTTGGCTGAATTTTGCTCCTGCATTCAGATTCTTCATGACCAAAGTTATTGCAATTAGCACATTCAACTTCATTTTGAAGTGGAGAAAATTTGTTATAGGTATTCTTCTTTGTTTCAATATCAATCCTTTTCTTTTTTTCTTCTCTTGTCATGATGGTTTTATATGCACCACATTGAACAAATTTATGACCAAAATTGTGACATGAGAAACATTGTCCATTGAAGAAGAAATTTCTGTGATCATGAAATCTTCTACTTGAATTTACCTGTTGATTGGTGTTCCTTTGAAAGATATTCCTATTAGTGTTCTTTGATTTGAGATGATCATGCTTTACCTGTAAATATTCTTTATTCCCTTGCTGAGTGGCAGCATGTTGTATACCAGCTATAGCTGCTTTTAGATAATTTGGTGCTGAAGCCTGAGAAGATTCTCTGATATATCCAAGACCTGTCTTTATAAGAGGAGAACGTTGTACCTTGATAATCTCATCTAAGGTTTCAGATCCTTTAGCAAATCTAAGATTCAGAGTCTTTACTTTCTCAAGTTCTTTTCTTAGGCTTACTACTTCACACTCTAATTTCTCATTGTGTTTCTCCTTTTCTTCAAGCTGATTTTTCAGAGTCTCTATGGTTATTTTACTCTCTTATAAGCATATTTTGAGTTGATTGTTTTCATTAAGAAAATCATTGTCCTCTAGAGCATCCACAAAAGTATCCTTTTCTTCTTTAGAATCTTTTTCAAATTCCATGAGAAGTCTATGATCTTGTCCACATTCTTCTTCACTATCAGATAACCCATCACTATCTTCATGAGTATAGTAACTTTTTCTAGTGCTAAACCGATTCTTATTCCTTCTTTCTACTTCCTTCCCTTTTTTATGTGTTTCTTTATGAGGACACTTAGCAGCATAATGACCAACTCTTCCACAATCAAAACATTTGAAAGGAAGCTTACCTCTGAACCATCCTGTGCCAAGTTGAAGTTTCTTTACAAAGTTTACCTCATCTTCTTCTGAGATATATCCTGATCCTTCTGTTTTTTGTACTTCCTTCCCTTTTGTAGAAGTTCTAAAGACTGCTTCTTTGACTTCAGATGGTCCTCCTCTTCTCATTTCATATGCAGTTAGTATGCCATGAAGTTGCACCACAGTAAGATTTTGAAGATCCTGCTTTTCTTCAAGAGAAGAAACTTTTGACTCAAATTTTGTCGTTAGTGATCTTAAGACTTTCTCAACCAAAGTAGATTCGGTTATAGTTTCTCCCAGATTTCTCATACGATTTACAATATCATCAAGACGTAAAAATAAATTGGCAATGCTCTCCTCATTATCCATTTTTAGATTCTCATATTGAATTCTGAGAGTTTGGAGTTTAGCACTTTTTACCTTTGCATCACCTTCATAACTCAGAATGATTTTGTCCCATATTGCCTTTGCTGTATTCAGCTGCATGAATTTGACAAATTATGATTCAGTTAGACTTCCTAATAGAGCATTGACCACATTTGCATTTGTTTCATAATTCTTTCTTTCCGTCGGATCTGTTAGTGCTGCAGCTGGATATTGATATCCTTGTTCTACAATTTCCCATACATCTTCTCCCAGAGACTGAAGATAGGATATCATCCTTTTTTTCCAGAAGATTAACTTGTTTCTGTTAAAGAGCAGAGGCTTGATAGATGTTGTTCCATCTTGATTGCTCATTTTGCTTGATATTCCTTCTAGCGGCTAAGCTTTTTCAGAAGGACCTGCTCTGATTCCAATTGTTGGGAAAAATACTGAGAGGGGGGGGCGTGAATAAGTATTTAGGGCTGAAATTTTTTTCTTTTTCTTTCTCTTAAAACCATATGCTACTTTACTGAATCCAATTTGTATGTCCAAAGATCTTATTATGTCATTTCTTAGATCATTGCATCATTCATTCATCAGATGTTTAGTAAGCAGTAAGTATGAACAAAAATAATAGAACAAACCATCAAACATAAGCCACACATATGAACACCAGTATTTAAGGTGGAAACCCAATTCGAGAGAAAACCACCGCTGCTGTTATCTCAGTCTTCAATATTTATTATAAAGAAAACTTCTTACAATTTTATGCTGGCGCAGACTTATACCAGCACGCAGGCACCCACCTGCAGAAATACTACAACCTTCTCTCGTTCTCCAGCCACTATTGGAAGGGAGCTCCAACCCCCTGATTTTAATACCAGCTTCTACTGACAGGATACTTCTACTTTCATACAGAAAGCTCCAACCCTCAGATCCATCAGATTTCTTCAATTTCTTCATCAAACTTCTGTCAGGTCTTCATTATTTCTTTTGCCGATCATCGTAGAATTTCATCATTTCTAGATCATATCCATAGGTGCATCATAGATTCAGATTTATCAATTAAGAATAGAGTTCGTCCATGCAGATATTCCTTACAGAAATTTATTCATTCATTCACCACCCTTACGCATGCACGCCTTGTACAATAATCATCTTCTCCTTATATATATTTTTCCTTTAGTAAAACCATGAGTCAAAACCATCCAACCGCTGATGGTATTCCTTCTTTTATTGGAATTTTGTTTATCAAATTCGTGGAATTTGATAAATAAACATTATCCTCAACCTTAGGAAATTTAAAATATATAATAGAACTTTATATTAATAACCAGCGCTTTTATCAAATGGCTTTTAAATATACCTTAACAACGAGCAATATAAATGAAACTGGGGCCCAGCACTAACAATCGACCCGATTGGAGGGCTCACGTTCGATCGCGCCGCAACATCCAATCCGACGGATATCGCTCGGGAAAATTGCACGAGCAATAACGCGCGATGGCACGCCGTACTTGGGTTATCCTTCGCGCACCTTCCGAACACAGCCACCATCCGATGGCATCTTCCCAGATCAACGGTATGTATCAATATCGCACCGCGTCTTTGGTCGATGGTTAACGCGCGAAGGCGCGCATTGGGAGGCGGTTTTCTGTGGGTCCACCTCACCATGTGTCGAATGATCTATGGAATCGCTCCCAACACCTCAAATAAGGCCCACCATGTAAAGGTGGTGTGATGAAAACCATAAACTACCGTCACTGTTCATCTGGTCACGGTTCCGCTCTTTTACACAGGGTTCTGGTCTCTTCATTATGTTTTATAAACCCATCAGGTCTGGAACTTAATCGCAATCGCAAGTTCCTGTATGGATGTTCCGCTCCCTTTATATTCTCCGATGCGATTAGATTGTTTTGATGCGATCATGCCAAACTTCAAATACTTGCTACTCATGGTTTATAAGTCCATCGGATCCGGGCTCTTAATCGCAATCACAATTCTTTGGTTTATACGTTCCGCTGCCCTTATAATCTTCGATGCGATTGGGTAAGGGGTCCCGCCTTATGGTACTTTTGTTCTTTGAATCTCACGCTACATATGGCTATACATATGTATATATATATGCTTTAGTTCTTTGTATATAAAGCATAATATATACTTTTCCGCTGGAGTATACGATTCCCGGAATGAGATTTATATTATATATGCATTACATTTCCGCTTGGGTTATGATTCCCGGAATGAGATATATATATATATATATATATATATATATATATATATATATATATATATACTTTGCTGCTCCAATCTTTAGTGTATCTTCCAGTGGGGTATGCGATTCTCGGAATTTTATATATATCCTCCAGCTGGGGTAGCGATTCTCGAAATAACGGCTGTGTCTCTGCCTTTGCTGCTTCTGTCGCTCTGCCTTTGCCTCTACTGCTGTGATAACGACTTTGCCTCTGCCTCTGCCTCTGATTTTGCCGCCTCCTTGACTGATATTACTCGCTGTAAATGCACTCTTTCTTTGTTCTTCTTTGCTATTGTGCTTTTCTTTTTTCCTAGTTACTGTTTCAGATGCTCCTTCTTTGCCACTTCCTTTGCCATCAATGACAATATTTCCAACACACAATTTTAATGTGAAGCGAATTTTGTGGCACTCAACCATGACTACATAAAACTTGTGCTAAGGCTCTATTTGCATGTAACTAACATGGAATTTTAGTTCAATTATTCTTGTCATGATCATGATGTTGTATTTCCATTATTACATGCATAATTCTATCATAGTTATTGTGATCTTCCTTAGGGTTATAATGGAAGGTTGAAGGGCCCATTAAAATAATAATAATGTATTATGGTGACCATTCATGCAAGGTGGAGTAGGCTCACTATGTTTATTATCAAATAAGGCCTAGCACTTAGTTATCATGGAATCAATGTAGTGTGACTTAATTAAAGAAGGTACCGTAGGTAGATAAAATTGGGTTATCCCTAGGGTTTTCTAGTTATCTATCAATAAGGATGGAGTCCTCCTTATGGGTCATGTATTGATTATATTGGAGCTCAGCTCATTAATAGATTATCTCCTAGAAGAAGCCAATGAACAAGAGTTGGTCCTTCCATAAAAGGATCATGTATGGTGTTTCTTATAAGTTTTAAACCTCATACAATAATGCAATGCATACACAGATTATTACAAAAATGTCATCAACTTAACGATAACTCTAACTTCAAAATGAGAACCCTAGCCCAAAAAACCCCTACTTTATGGCAGTATGATGCAATGGATTGCATGGCAAACAAGACTGTCATGAGATCTTGGAGAAGGCTTGGGTTGAGCTTTCCCTTGGAAGCATTGGGAACCCATGGGGATTGAATCATGGTGTATGTTGCTAGTTTTGTGCTTTCAATCTTTTGGGATTTGTTTGCGCCTGATTTGCAGTTTTGTTTATGTCTGGTGGATAGCCATACCACTTTGTTTGTGGTGTCATATCGCTATTGAATTTTCATGGTTTTCTTCTTGTTGTTTATTGTTCTTTCCTTTTTATGTTTTTAGGGTCTTTGGAATTGGTTGGAAAGATGGAAATTCAATGGAGCTCGGGGAAAGTTGAATGAAACCCGACAAATAATGAAAGACTCGAATGATCTAACAACATTTTTAACTTAGATCTAAGCCAAATACTATTTTAATTATTTCGGTGGTATTGAAAATAAGAAAAAATTAATATATCTGTATTAGCCCAACCACATTTAATAATATGGTTGTGCTAATATTACATAAAAGCACCAATTAAATTATATATATATATATATATATATATATATATTAAATTAATAATATATATATATATATATATATAACTTTGTTTTGGTTAAAGTCAAATAATAAATAACATGTTATTTTAACTAGTATTAGTATTATTGAATTTTGTAGATTTACTAAATAGATGGACACGTGTATATATTTAACAATGGGAAAGCTTTAATAATGGAAAAAGCTTTCCCATTGAATTATGAGAATTGTGTCCTCTTTTTTTAATTTTCGTTATTCAATTTTAAACCCGTTGTAAAACTAGTACTTTCTCATTTGAAATGAGCCGACGGCACGCCGAAGGCATGGCTCGTCGAACCCAGAACTCCCGCCGCCAACTCCGGAGCGGCCGAGATGACAGCAGCACGGACCAGGCAAGGATTGGACAGTAGGAGGTTGGTTGCCCGCCAAGTGTCAAATTTTGACAGGGCAGAAAAGCGATAGGTGGAGCACAGAGATTGGCTAGGAGCACTATTCATCCCAGCAAAACTCATAATAAGAACACCTTCGGCGTAATTAATAACATATATATTTAATAATCGAAAAAAAAACATACTTCCAAATTGAATTATGACGATGTATTCCTATGAGAGTTTGTTTGTTTAGCGCTCATAGTTTTTCCTCCGAAAAATAAGTGAGGTTCGTAGCCATTGGCCAAGTGAGCTCTTACTCAATCGACAGAACATATCCTTTGGCATTTTGACCAACTGTGATTCATATAGAGGTTGGTGATTTTTGGATTGATAACATAACACCTTTACGTTGTTAACTCGTGTTAAGAGTGTCATCAACGATGACATATTTCTTGGTATATTACATTATTTTAAACATATGGTCATATCATTTTTAACCAATAGGATTTTAACATGAGATTTTGTTTTTATATTTATTTTAAGTTTTTACATTATCAAGATTTTGACTTTAAACATATATTATTTAATTTATATATTACTTTTTATGATAATAATAATTAAATTAAATTTATAATTAATTAATTTTTATGATTATTGTTGATTAGCATGATTTATATTGAAATTTAGCTTGAACAGTTTATAATTTCAATGAAATAAATAATTAAAATTTCAAATTAAAAGAATATTTTTTGTTTTATACATTATTCAATAAACTATAAAAAAATTTACCAATAAATTTTCAGTTACATAAATATATTTCTCTCTTTAATTTATTAAAAAATCATTTGTAAAACATAACTATCATTATAATTTAAAACAAATTAACCAATAAAAAATAATAGTTTTTCAATTATATAAATATATTTTACTTTTTAATTTATTAAAAAAATATTTGTAAAACATAACTATCATTATAATTAAAAAAATTTAACCAATAATAAATAATAATTAGTGATTGGAGTCACCTTCCACTGCTTCCATTTTCTTCGGCGTTTTAGATAAGCCTTTTAAGCAGCGATCGAGGTGTAGGCTATTGAGTTTTGGGAGGGATGTCACGTGGGAACGAGTGTAGAGCCTGCTGGATAGGGCTCTGGTGGGAAGATGTAACTTTGAAAAATTCTGCAAGGTTGAATTTGTGCCTTGGCTCTTGGAGGTGTGGAACAAATCATCGGTTATCATTTGGTGGTGACCAAGCTGCTGGGCGGCTGGTATAGCTTTCACTTCATGAAAGCTGAGGATGTTGGGGAAATCTTCAGGAGAACCTGAGTTAATGGCCGATGCTTTTTAGCCCTTCACCGTTGGCACATAGGCTCTTATCCAACTCGAAACGCTCCGTGCCATCATCTTGTCTGGGTTAAGATGTCAGGCCTCCCGTTAGAGTTCTGGTCTATTAATGCTCTATCGACGATTGGTGACAATATAGGGACCTGTCGTTTTGTTGACCCTAAATGCACGGGAGATTTGGATAAAAGAGTTGTGTGGGTTCTTGTGGAAGTGTCATTCACTGGGGGCCTTCTAACAGAGGTCGACCTAGAGTGGTAAGGGATTATGCACATGCAGGCTCTTGATTATTGGAAAACGCCATTTCGCTGCCACATCTTCCATGGGATTGGCCACCTAATGCGCAACTGCCAGCAGTTTCAGTAGCATTATAAGCCTCATCTAGCTACCGAGAGTTCCAGGGACCAGGCGCAGCGGGTTTCTTGCTTGTCTAAATCCACTCCTATGTTATCTCTAGTTGTTTCGGGTAAGTCGGTCACTAACCCTTTTTCCAGTGCTTTTGACATATTTTCTGAACCTGAACATAATTCAATATGGATGATAAGGTTATTGATGGGGATCGGGTGACCTCTATAATTGACTCGGCTGAGCCATTGATTACTGCACCCCTGTTTGACGCTGTTGACCCGGTTACACGGGTGGGTCGGATCACTATCCTCATACCTGCGGGCACTCGACTGGACTCTCCCCCTCGGGTTGCCTCCCCGATTGTCCCTTCTCTGTTTTGTGGCCTCGATACTCCTCCTCTAATAAGTTTTGCACAAGAATTTCCTTCCTCTATAGGGCCTACGTTTTGGATGGGGCCGACTCGATGTCACCCCACAACTTGATAGCTAGCAACTTGGAACTAATCTTCTTGAACCCGGATGCCCAGTTGGTGCTGTTGTCGACTGATACTGGCCTTCCTCCTTCCCCTGTCATCTCCTTAAGCCCATCTTCTACTTCGAACATTACCATTTGTAAAGGGAAGGGGAAAGGTCAGCCTCAAGGCAAACGAAAGACGACTTCGGCTCCAAAATCTTCCCTCCCTCCTGGAAACTTATGTGATGTCCCCGTAACCCTTGCACTCGACTGGGTCCTTAGAGCTTTGGCCCCTTCCTCTACTGGTCCTCCATGATCTTGTGCTCTATGAATATCAAGGGTTTGAGGGTGGTGACAAGAGGGTCTCCTTGCGTAATTTTTTTCTTTCTTTAAATCCTGGATTGATTTTTCTACAAGAAATAATGTCCACATCTGATAGAACTTGCTCCTTCTATCCCTCCTTGTATCCAGATTGGAATTTGGTTGCCACAGATGCAGAGGGTCGATTAGGAGGCCTAGCTGTTTTGTGGGATTCAGATGGCTTCTTTTAAAGTTTTCGGTTTCTTCAGTGGCATAATTCTATCGGGTTTTTTCAGGGGTATCAATTGTAGGATTTATCTTATAAACTTCTATGCTCCCTATCGTGAGCATCTTGTATTTTGGAAAAGGATGGAGGCATGTGGCTTCTTACTTCTTAATTACTCTATTATGGCGGGAGACTTTAACTGTACCCTCCAGGAGGGAGAGACTTGGGGTGTGCGGGGTCGACGAGACCCATTGATTAGTTTTATGAGATCTTTGCTTGATCGTTCAAGTCTGGTGGATTTGTCCTTGGAGAGAGAAGGGCCTATGTGGTTTAATGAGTGCTCGGGGGATGAGTTCATTAGTAAGCGTCTAGACAGAGTTTTAATTCACCCTTCTTTGCTCTCGACGATGGATAATCTTAGGGTCCGGGCGGAGGATGTAATGATTTTGGACCATCACCCTATTTCAGTCAAATGGAATTTTGTGAATTTCAAAGGGGGTTTCCCTTTAATTAAGTTCAATCAGGCGTGGCTTGATGATGATTCCTTTAACTTACTGATTATAAACCACTTTAAATATTCACACATGGATGATGATATATTAGTGATGGATAACTTAACTGTTTCTCTGCGTCAATTAAAGTTCAAAGTTAGAATATGGGAAAAGGCTCAAAAACAAAAAAATGATAACAGATCTAAAGAGTTTATTTGTTGAGACTTTGTTGATACTTGTTAAAATTAAGGAAGGCGACTCATCCCCTCATCTATGGTCCTGCCTTAAAACTATTGAACTAGAGAGGAGAAGTATTCTACTATTCAAAGAACAACAATGGCGCCTTAAAAGTCGGGCTATTTGGCTTAAGACGAGGGACAACAATACAAGCTATTTCCACAAATATGCTAATGGCAGGAAGAAAATTAATTCAATATGGCAGATTGAGGCTAATGGTAAAACTGTTTATTCAATGAGAGACATTCAATTGGAGGTTGTGACTTATTTTAGAGGTATTTTTAAATATAGGGGGGTTAATGTATTCACAACTCAAGTTAAAGCACTGGAATACTTCCTGAGAATGTTCGGAGTTTAAGATAACGATAGTTTACAACTCCTGGTGACCAGAGGGGAAGTAGAGTGGGTTTTAAAATCTTTCCCTGCAGATAATAGTCTGGGGTCGGATGGTTGGACCCCAGAATTCTTCATCCATTTCTCAGATATTCTCCTCAATGATATCACAAATATGGTGGAGGCTGTTCGTACTTCGGGAAAATTCTCGAGCAGCATTAACTCTACTTTCTTGGCCTTAATCCTGAAGAAGATAGCATCAAGATCATTCGAAGATATCTGACCTATTTCTCTTTGCAACACTTTATATAAGATTGTCTCAAAGATTATCGCAGAAAGTTTGAAAGCCACTCTTTCCAGTCATATATCCTTTGAACAATCATGCTTTTTACCGGGCAGGAGCATTCATGATGCGGTTGCAATTACACAGGAGGTTATGCACTCCATTAAATCTAAGAATTTGGATGCTGGGGTGATGAAACTCGACTCGAGTAAAGCCTATGATAGAATTGATTGGGTTTTTCTTAGACTAATCTTACATAAGATTGGTTTGACTAGTGGATCGATTGAGTGGATCATGGGCTATGTTGAGTCTTCCTCTCTAGCTGTTTTAATAAATGGCTCAGCATCTGATTTTTTTCATCCTAGGAGAGGCCTTTGGCAGGGCTGCGCCCTCTCCCCACTTCTATTCATTCTTGTTATGGATGCATTCAGTCTCAATATAAAACAAGCAGTGGCTCGGGGTGATTTCTGGGGTATCAAAATTTCAAGATCGAGTGATATATCACACAATTTCTTCATGGACGATGTCCTTGTATTGGGCTTTTGATAAAAAGTTGCTAGTTGGTACTACATTCTATTTTCAAGTTGTTTTGCACAACATCAGGTCTGGAAGCCAATAACAGTAAATCTTGCATCTACCATCTAGATGGCTCTGTTGAAATGTTGGAGTTCATTGGCAACCTCTTCGAATTCTGAATATCTCACTTTGATTCTAGTATCACATACCTTGGCTTTCATCTGAAAGCCTCTCGATATATGGCGTCGGATTGGAATTGGATTTTGCAGCGGTATAAGAAAAGGATTATGGTTTGGTCAAGAAAATGGCTGATAAGAGGTGGCAGACTCGTCCTCGTTCAAGCTGTATTACAAAATCTCACAGTGTACTGGGCACATCTATATTACATGCTATTGAAGATTATTAAACAAATTCATAACATCATGGCAGATTTCATCTGGAATGGTGGATTGTGTAAAGGTTCTTTTCATTTGGAAAAATGGGAATTGATTACAAGGCCCGAATATTTTGGGGGGTGGGGGGTCTGGATTTGATTTCATTTGGTCAGACCCTTTTGATGAAGTCACTTTGGAGGCGTCTCCATATGCCTGGGGTTTGGAAGGAGATTATGGAGTTCAAATACTTTAAAATAAGTCACTGGAGGTTTTATTCATTGAGGAGCACACGCAGAAGTGCAAGGGGCTGCCTATCTAGACAGGCTTTACTAAAATATGGCCTCTTTTCATGGAAAATCTGAGGTGGCGATTTGGTAATGGTGGACAGATACTAATTAGGGATATGGGCCTCGGTGAAAAATTGGTAAACAACAAAATCAACACAGAGTTGATTCACTTCCTACACCAAAAAGGGTTATTCTATTTGTGTCAGATCTTTGATTGGCAAGATAATTTACCTATATGGTAGTCTACAAGTTATTTGGGTATTCCAGTTTTTCTCAGGGATGAATGGGTTTCTTACTGTGAGCACTTAAGAGGCATGGGCTTGATAAAAAATGGTAGAGGGGACTGCGCTGAATGGGGTGGCACATTAAAGAAAGGCCAAATTGTGATACATGAAACATACCTCAAAATGATGAAGAAGAAATCGGGGATGCAACATGTATGTTGGTTTCAGAGCATATGGAAGCTGAAAGTGCAATCCAAGATGATTATTTTATTCTGGTTGGTATGGAAAGATAAAAACCTCACTTGGAATAATTTGCAAAAGAGAGGTATGATGGGGCCCGGGTGTTGTCGACATTGTATGAATGCTGGTGAAAACAACTATCATCTCTTCTATGAATGTAAATTTTCTATGGAAGTAGTGCACATGGTTAGTAAGCAGTTAAACATTTCAGCACCAATCTTTCAAAGTGCCCAAAACTGCTATGAATGGTGGGGCACACAAGGAAAAGCATTTCGGATAATGCCCATCATATATCACTGGTTTATGTGGATTAGTAGAAATAGATGGTTGTTTGATGGGAAACCAAGTCATCCTCTCTTGGTCAGTAATCAGATTCTACAGCTTTGGGGGGAATCGAGTTTTAAGCAGAAATTTCCACTAGACCTATCTATGAGAACCCGCTCACATCCGATACTCTATCTTGCAGGGTATTTTGATGGGGCGTCACAAAACTCCAGGTGTGGATGTGGAGCATGGCTGATGCTCTCCCTAACGTGCCATTATAAAATTCATTGGGCACAAGGAAATGGTACAAATATGAGGGCGGAATCAATAGCTCTTTGGGCACTGTTATAGTTTTCTCATCACCTCTACATTGACTCTATTTATGTTTATGGGGATTCGCAGGTCTTAATTGATCATCTCAACAAAGGCACCATTTTGAATCCTAATCAGCTGCAGGGTTGGATGGAAAGGATAAAAAAGATGCGATCAAGTTCTCCACTATTACTTTTACCCAGATCTACAGAGACAAAAATTCCGAGGCTGACCGACTATGAAAGCTGGGTCTATCTGGACGATAAGGGGAGATGCATTATGTTCTGTCAAATGCCAATGGAGAAGGTGTAAGCGGCATAGTAATTTTTTTCTAACTTGTTTTCAATTTTGCAGGTTAAGGAGTAGAGGATGGCTCGTTTTCCCTCTCTCGGCTAAAAGTTACTGTGGTTTTTGGTATTTTGGCTTTCGATTATCGTCTATAACTATAAGCCCCTACAAGAGACAATTCTCAGACATATTCAATGTTTATTATCTCCAGCACGCAGTACACAGAAACATTGCATAGAGCCTTTTGTTTATTGTGACTGTATTTATCATCGTGGTTAATATAGGCTTTCTGGGCTTCATTTCGTGGTGAACCCGATTTCTTTGTTTTCCATTGTTCGGATAGTAGGGTGGTATGGTATTAGAAGAACTTGCGCTGGTGAAGGAATTTTGGCAATAGAGTTGGATAGCATAACAAACTGATTTTTGTAATTGGTTGTCATCTTTTTCACTTTTTTTTTTTTTTTTTTGGCATCTAAGCATCACTAGATAGAAAAATTATATTAGTTTCTATGAGAAAAATATATAGGATAATGTTTTCTATATAGAACAGAACTGTGAAGGTAAATGATGTATCTCTGAATGAATGTATAAAGTATGAAAATTGTTTTATTGTGCTGGTACAAAATATAAACTAACTGTTTTTTCTCCTACAAAAAAAATGTCGTTTGATTAATCTGTCCATCTGTCCTTTTAGCTAATCGATTCCATTTTCAATTTTAGAATTTTCAAATTTTAAAAAATTTCGTGTCCAATTTAAAAAAAATCTCCAAAGCCAGCCTTCAATGAGGATATGCACTCAAGCCCTAAACCTTCACGTGGGTGAGTGAAAGAAGTGGTCGACGATGAGAGTAGTCCGAGCTTCAATGTGTGCTTTCGGTCCAATGAGAATCTATTAAGGGTTAGGGTTTGAATACTTTAATGACCAAATTTGAGGAGGCAACTTGCAAGCCTTCGGATTTTCGGATTTTGTTATGTAAAGGAAGTACGTTTTGTATTTTTAAAATTTTTTTTTATACGGT
The DNA here is from genome assembly GCA_034641835.2 of Pinus albicaulis. NCBI lineage: Eukaryota > Viridiplantae > Streptophyta > Pinopsida > Pinales > Pinaceae > Pinus > Pinus albicaulis. The sequence continues at coordinate 470,135,235 of CM076584.1, read as the reverse complement.
TGATTTAATTTAATTAATTTTAATTTGTGAATAGATTTTATTTTAGAATGTGTTATTATTGAATTTATAGATTGTAGAATTTTCATTTCATTTCATTTAATTATTTTGGTTTTTGTGATCTATAGTTATTTTTCGAGATTTTGGGTGATACAAAATTTTGTTGAAGTTTGTGAATATTATTTTATTGTAGGATTGGATGTTATAAAATTAATAGGGTTTTAAAATTTTATTGTATTTAATTTATTTTAATTAATTTGTGGATAAGGTTTTCAAATTTTATTTTTATTTAATTAATTTTAATTGAGAATATAGTTTTATTTTAGGGTAGTTATCATTAAATTACTAATATTCTAGAATTTTATTTTATTTTATTTTAGTTAGTGTGAATTTGAATTTAATTTTTTCAATTTTAATTTAATTGATGAATAAAGTTTTAGAATTTTAATTAATTATTAGATAAATATTATATATAATATTTTAATAAATTGAAATATTAATTAATACATTAATATATTAAGTGAGATATTAATTTATTAATAATCAATTTATTAGTTTAATACTTAATACAAATTAATATATTAATATTTAATACTAGGGTTTATTAATGTGGTTGAGCTTGTGGTTGTGCTAGTTTTTGTGAAATCATAGCATAAGTGTGTTAGAGTTTATCTTTAACTATGGAAAATTCAAATTTTTGCATCACTATGATGTCTAATAACCCTCGCTAAAAGTTTCATATTCCATCACTTCAAACAACACCACCACGTTAAAGTTTAAAAACGAATTCTTTAAAAACTATATGTCAATCTTACAGAGAAAAGAAGATAGATGATATCTAAATCAATTTTGTATGCAAACATATTCCTTACAATTCATTAACCGAAGGCTTCTTATTTCAACCTTAGGTGGAAGAGGCCATGTTGACATTTTTTAAAATATAATTAGACCACCAAGATTAAATTTGGGGAGAATATGCCCAAAATATGCTTGGTTTGAGTCGTTGATCCAGGGGATCAAAAAGTGCTTGGATTGGTTCGAAACCAACACCAAAGCATAGATCTCGTCGCCCTGAATCCAACACAAGACGTTTCACTGAAATCCGACATTAGATGCTCATGATATCACATTCTGTTCTAATTGGGAAACAACTTAAAAAATGAAATTGAGTTTGCAGGGATGTTCATTCAACTGTCTGTACGCTGGTTGGGCCATGATTGGGCAAGTTTACTAGGTTCTCCATTGGCCTATGGGTGGTTGAGACTTGGCATCATTTGACTAGTTCAAATTTCATTGGTTTGTTTGTTATTGGGTGGACCAATTAGGAGGAGCCACGTGGGCCATTCCTTGGCTTCCACGTGGCTTCGTAATGGCCAATTAAAATTTTGTATGGAGGTCAACCAACCCCCGCGAGAAATTAACACATGAATTCATAAAAGCCAAACAAAAATTCCACCATCTCTGCGACTTTGTTTCTTATTTTATATGATATCAAGGTTCTATTTAACATTTGGTGTCAGCAAGTTTGGAGGAGGGGACCGGGGTTAACCCTAGACCTCGGTCCACTAACCAAGGTCAGGGGGTTAAGCCCGACCAGGTACTTTATATTAAACGAACAACCAAAGTTTAGTGCATCAATATGTTGAACCGATGGACCATATATTATACACCACCGAAACTATATGGTAAAGCCTATATCTAAGGTTGGAGCGACAATTAAGGTTTGGACTACCAGCGGTCAAGGCTACGGTGAGCATATGTAAAGGTTTATTACCACAATCAAGCCGATGGGCAGGGAGCGGAACCTGCCTTAGGAAGGGTTCTGCTAACCCCAACTCATAGCGAACTCAACCACTTTTAACCCAGGTCAAAACCCATGTGACAAAATCACACGAAAATATTAAATGTGCTTCGAAAACAACGAAAGAGAAATGACAAATTGGCGCATTTTTAGGAGGATAAAGGCCGAGCAAGCGCGATTAACTATTCAACCAACTGCACCCAGTGTGGTGGGAATCTTGTCGGTGCGAGGCGAATTTTTCTCTCCAAGTGGCCGCATAAGGCGAAAATTGTAGAACAAATTGCAGAGGAGTGCGAATTGTAGTACAGTTAGCAGAAAACTTCATTGGAGCATAAATCAATTACTTTTTTACCTTTTTTAGTGTAGAAAGAGACCAGCTAACGATTTATTTATTGTTATGGAGCCATTGGAGACATTGTTTTAGCATTCTGAGCATTGTAACTTGATGTAAGAACACATTTTTTTAGCATTCTGAGCATTGTAACTCGATGTAAAAACACATTTTTTAGCATAATGGAAGAGGCCTGACATTGGAAGCTAGACCAGGAGATGTACCCCAAGAGGGGTGAAGTCCTTCATCATTTTTTGTTTTGTGTATACTATTATGGTACTGATTTCTTATTTATTTTCTGCAAAACTAATTTTTAAAGCATGATAATGTGTTAAATGAAATTGACATAAGTGTTAAAAACCCTAATCATTTCACTTGCAAATTTCACCATAAAATCTCAAGCTTTCAAATACATATTAGTTTGGTATCAGAGCTTTGGTTCTTAGTTGCTTTTAGGGTTTAATTTTGTTGCAAGTGCCTATGGTGCTTACAAGGTTGAAGCTTAAGAGATAAGGAAAGATTGTGGCTACAAGTCCTCAAGTTAGGTCAAGGACAGGCAGAGCACATTTTCCACAATATCCACCACAAATTTAACCTCAAGTTGCACCTAAAGCTTCAACAATCATGGCACATGAAGGGGGTCTGAAAACATGTTGGACGATGAAAAGGATTTCAGAAAAGCATTCTTTGACATGAAATAAATGGTGAAAGTTCTCTATGAAGAGATAAACACAAATTTTCAAGGTGAGAACTCCAATCATCCAAAGGGAGATAAATCTTCAAGAGGAGATGGAGGAGATGGGGCAAGAATCCAAAAAGGAATGGGAGGAATGGTGACAAACCACCTTTTACTCCACCATTATCTTCACTTCCATCCTCACCACCATATTCACCATCATCATCTTCTACATCAACCCCTTGAAAAACACCTCCACATTCTTCGAAGGGACATGGTAAACTTCCATTGTTAAAAATTGACATAAAATTTGAATTTTCTATTTATAATGGGGAGGTAAATGTTGAAAGTTTAGATAATTGGGTTCATCAACTTGAAGTGTATTGCAGGATACAAAGGATCAAGGACGATGAGACCAAGATTCAACTTTATTCATTAAGGTTCGAAAGTACAACACTTATTTGGTGGGAAGTCAAAATTCAAGAGGACATGAAGAAACATGGTAAGGTTTTATCTTCTTGGAATGATTTTGTTGCTACATTGAGAAGACAATTTTATCCATTAGTATACATGCAAAAAGATGTTATGGATTGGAAAAACTTTAGCCAATAAAAGGGTCAAAGTGTGAAAAGTTATACCCAAGATTTTAGGAAATCGTTGATATTGGGTGTAGATTTGTCATTTCAAGATACTTTTCTGAAATACATTGGAGGTTCACATAGCTATTTGAGACATACAATTCTCATGTTTAATCCTACAAGTTTAGATGAGGTTTGTGTACATGCAACACATCTTGAAGCAAGAGGGATAAATGTTCCACAGGTGTAGATTTGTCATTTCAAGATACTTTGCTAAAATACATTGGAGGTTCACATAGCTATTTGAGACATGCAATTCTCATGTTTAATCCTACAAGTTTAGATGAGATTTGTGTACATGAAACACATCTTGAAGCAAGAGGGATAAATGTTCCACAAGAGGGCAGAAAAAAATTCATTTAAATGTGGAGACAAAGGAAAGGGTAAATATAAAGGAAAAGGGAAGAATAATTCTTCCATCAAGAAAGAGGGAGAAAATTTAACACACAAGCATTGTGCAAAGGATGTTCAAGATGAAGATCATTGTTGGAAACTTCATCCTAAGATGAGACCCAAAAATTTTAACAACAAAAGAAACCAAAAGACAATTGCAACTACACAACATGATTTAGGATCCAATTCGAGAGATGAAACAAAGGTCACAACTATGGCATTGAAAGGTAAGGAGTCCATTGCCAACACTAGTTCTTCAAATAGTCACAATGAAATTAAAAGTGAAAAAGAAAGAATAAGGCTTTTCCATATTAGAGTCATCTCAAAACATAACAATATCGACATTCTATTTGATAGTGGTTCACAAGAAAATCTCATTTATGAAAACATTGTCAAAAAGCTGAATATGGAAACCATTCCACATAATAAATCATATCCTTTAGGATGGGTGTGTGAAAATGCAAAGTTGCAAGTAACTATAAAATGCACACTGAAATTTTCCATTGCTGCAAACTTATTGATGAGGTAGAGCTTGATTTAGTGCCATTAGACATATGTGGTATTGTTTTGGGAAGCCCATATCTTTATGATAGGAGAGCTATCTTTCATTGACATGAAAACAAATATCACTTGTTCAAAGATGGTATTGAGTACATTGTTAGAGCACATCACAAGAAACTAAACCTTTCACTTGTGAATTTCGGAAAAATGAAGATACTTGTTAACTCTAGCAAGATCTTTGTGCTTCTAATGATCAAACCCAAGAATGATATTGATAATGAAGCCTTCTAAGGTTATGATTCCAATTGAAATCTGATTTGGTTGAGGTTGTTAACCAATATGATGAGATGTTTCAGGAGCCTAAGGGATTGCCTCCCAAAAGAGGAATCCAACATGAAATCCAATTGTAGCAAGATTGTCCTCTTCCTAAGCTTTCCATGTACAAGATGTCAATGATGGAAAATGCAAAAATTAAAAAATAAATCCAAGAGTTTCTTGAAAAGGGGATCATCCGGCCAAGTACTTCGCCATGCAGTTCACATATTGTTTTAGTGCCAAAGAAAGATGGAACATGGCGTATGTGTGTGGACTTCCGTGCATTGAACACAATTACGGTAAAAATTATGGAGATGTTGTAATGTAATGTGGAGATTAACATTTTGAATTGGTCAAATTAAATAAAAATTAAATTTTTTAGACTACCGAGATCTTTTTCTAATACTATTTATTTAACACTTTTGCAAAACATTTAACATTTTATTAAGATAGATACATTTTCTTTATGAATTAGATGAACAAACAAGTTTCACCTCACCCAATCCTAAAACTTTATTATTGCCCTTCCAACTAATCATATTTTGACATGCAGATAACTCTTTTGAGTTCAGCAAAACGTTACCACACAGCTCCAAAGGTTTTACAACTTCGTTTCTATTGGCTGCTTGAAAATTGCGCCCAGACTTCAATGTTAGCCTTGATCTGAATCTGTTTATCCAGAATCCCAAGAAGGCGAGCTTTAAATTCGGAAACAATACCACGCAGTTTCTGTATAGCAGCACAAACATGGGGAAGCGAACGTTTCAGCGGAAAAGATCGGCATCGGGGAAGCGAACGTTCCGACGGACAAAATAGGCAGCGACAACACCATCACAATGAACGTTACTGTTACGGTTCTCTTGCTATCGAACATAAATGCGGTTTCTGACGCACTCGCTGGAAGTTTTCGTTGAGTATTTCGACGAGGATCGCTGGTCTAGTGAATTTCCTCAACATTTATAAGCACCATGCAGTTTCCTACTCTTCCTGCAACATTACCATTGCTGTGCCAGCGGGTCGGCGGGTTCCCTAACAAGCCAAAATTCGGTGGCAGTTTGGATAGGTCAACGAACATAGCAAGAACTGCATTATCGTGGTCATGTATGCTATAAATTGAGCAGAGTAATCTGCATTTATGAAAGACTCTGTCCCTTAAATTTCCATCCTGATGGGATTCAGTTTTAGCCCTTTAATTAGAATTTTAGGGATCATTGCTCTAACATTGGGTCGGATTTATATTGAGTTTTAAAAGTTCCCTTACGAAGCGTTGCTCAAATATTGGGTGGCATTTCTGAGGAAAAAACCCACGAGGGACAAAACTTTATCCATGTACACCTTTATTCATTAATCCCATCCTCTTCTTAAATTCAACAACCCCAAAAATGCAGAAGTGCCAAGCTTTTCTTGAAGTTCATCAATTTCAATGAAGCTGATACTTGAGATGTTTGATATATGCAGATATTCATAACATCGATGGCAGTAAAATTTGTAGAAGTTATGTTTATTTCCGGAAATTTTAGTTGATGAAAAAACATCTTTTAACTTTTCACTCAACAGCTTTTAAAAATGCAGTAGTGCCATGTTTCTCCTGAAGCTCATCAATTTCAATGAAGATGAAATTTGGAATATTTGATATATGCAGATATTCATTACAGCGATGATAGTAAAATTTGAAAGAGTTATGCTTATTTCTGATAGGAAATTTTAGGGGATGAAAAAGCCCTGTTTTAACATTTCACTTTTGGTTTTATCTGTTTTAAACATTTTTTTTCAGAAGAAAAAAAACGCTGTATATATTAAATATGACAGTACATAATTCCAATTACATTCTCAGCTGAAACAGTGAACCAGCGAGAAACTCAAAATCCCCATCTACATACATAAACTACCCTTCTAAGTAAGAAAAGAAATTCATTGTTCATGGCAAGCAAAATTACGGGCAGGATTACCCATGTCCAAAAAAATTGTTCCTGTGCATCCCTGTATGATAATCAAGACAGAACCATAGATAAACGTAAAGCTACATGTATTGTAACAAACAAGAATTTGAAACGACAATTGAAAGGATGGAGAGGATATTAACGGATTATGACCCTTGCCACCACAAAAACTGCATATGATCCTCATGTAAACATGCTTGCTTGAGTGTAGTAAGGACAGAGACATTGTGGAAAGAAGCTAACAGTCATACTTGGAGAATAAAATTTTTAAATAGGCTCGCTTGATGCAAGGAAGGTCGGGCTCGCGATCATATCTTATCAGGCTCGCTTGATGACATTACCTGCATACTGAGGCTCGCTAGGAACAAAAATTGTCAGTCTCGCTTGTTATATGATATGAGTCATGCTGGCAGTAGTCAGTGTGTAGGAGCTGTGAGCATATATCAACAGAGATCATATCCTGTGAAGAAACGAAATGCCTTCAAAACCCTTGATAAATTAGAAGTACTTTTATACCGAAAAGATATGGCCGATATAATGATAGATATGCAAAAGGAAAACCAAAAATGTTGGAAAAGAGATATAGCAACAGTTGATATTCCTGGAATGTTGTGTACCAAAATCATGGAATTGGAATAGTTGAGTTCCAAATCTGCACACCATATTTGAACTGGAGAACATGCATAGACCCAAACACTGCATTAATATATTTTTTGAAAGTCCGTCTGCCCTCGTATTATTTTATCTGTAGATATGATTAATAGGAGGGCAGTTCAAATTCTGCCATATTCTATGAGTTCTCTGTCTCCAACCCAGTAACCCCGGATTCATCATATCACATCTATTTATGATTAATATGTATTTTAAACACGCATATATTTGACCTAATTGCTTATATCTTGACCTCTTCTACAGTCCACGAGCAGATATAAACTCTTCCAGAGAGCTTCAATTGCTAGCAGCTTTGACAAATTTGTTTTTTTTTTTTTTTTTAAAGAAGGCTGGGTAAAATCACCGGTTTTCACTGTCTGTTAGCGTCTTAAACTGAAAGAATTCGAATAGAATATTTCGACGATAGATAATAGTTCTCCAAGATCCTGGAAAGACACTTTTAGGAATATGCCCGAAAGTGTGTGTTTTAGTAGAATTTTGTGTTGGAAGTGGATGAATCCTAAAGTATTTTGTGTTGGTATTTGAAAGACAACTAATATTCCTTCAAGATTCTTAAAACACACTTTTAAGAGATTGTCCAAAACGGTAATTTTCAGTGAAGCATAGTTAGAAGCTCAAACTTGACTGATATTTTTTTATTAGAATTGTGTATTGTAGAAGAGTTTTGTGTCGAAGGGAAGCATATCAATCCTGAATTTGATATTCCAAAGATGGATAGAATTCCTTCGAGATCCTCAAACGACTATTTTCAGAGATTTTCCGAAACTGTATTTTCAGTCAAACACAATTAAGCTCAATTTTGATGTCTTTCTTTACTAGAATTTTGTGCTGGAGGGAAGTAGGTAGGTCAATTTTGAATTTGTAATTTGTTTAATTCAAATGTGTGAGGAGTAATTTTAATGGCATGAATTTATGATTCTCTATTTAGGACTGATGAGGTCATGATGAGTTTGTTTGTTTGTTTATTTATTTATTATTACGTCGTAAGAGGTTCTTATTTGAAAACAACTCCCCTAGGTGTCACTGTGTCAATGTCTAAGCCATTCGATCAAATGTTAGACGATTGAAATGTTTTAGGCCATTAGATTCACAAGTTTAAGTTTTATATATGTTTTTAGTTCTTTTTTTTTTAATAAGTGATTGAATTTAGGTTTTGGTGACTTTGTCAAATTACACAAAAATAAAAATAAAAGTAAATTAAATAAAAATATTGACATATTGTAATGAACATTTTAACTAGGTCAAATAAAAAATAAAAATAATACTAAACTATAAAAACAACCCATGGTATTGACTCATGGTATGCATGTGGAATGTGGTTTATGTAAAGGAGGAAATTAAGATGGCCTAACTCTGGATCTACCAAGAGCCAAGAGGGATCAAATTTCTTGATATGCAAACCTCATTGATCCCTCTCATCAATAATATAGATCTAAACTAATTATTTAATAAAATTATTTACTAAACTATAAAAACAACCCATGGTATTGACCCATGGTATTCATGTGGAATGTGGTTTATCTAAAGGGGGGAATTAAGATGGCCTAACTCTAGAGCTACCAAGAGCCAAGAGGGATCAAATGTCTTGATATGCAAGCCTCATTGATCCCTCTCATCAATAATATAGATCTAAACTAATTATTTAATAAATTTATTTTTAAATGTTTATAACAATTATTCTTTTAAAATTTCACTTAATAAATTGTATCTAAATTTCATACATCCAAATATATATAGTTTTTCTTTTTCTATATTATTTTTGTTACCACTATTTTATTATTCCAAAAATACATGGTTTTTTTGTTATATATTATTTATGTTACAGTTGTTATAATAACCTAGGATGTGTAAAATATTTTAATAAGAAACTAGATTTGTAATCATGAAATATAAAACTATAACTTAAATTTGTGAATTTAATTTGTATTTTTTTTATTATGTATATAGAGAAAGAATAAACCAAGTTTGGAGTCAAGGAAATAAACCATAACATAAAGAACAATATCTCCTTCCAAAAATGTCTCCATATTAAAATGATATTCACTTTCTTGTATACCAAGACTATTGTTTTTCATATACAATTTATGATAAGCATGTAATTGCCGCTCAGATATGTAGATGAAATTGAAGTAAACTCTATTTTTGTTAATACAAACTTTCTTTATTGATGTCTATGCTAGATATATTGTACTTGAATGTATTTAAAATATCTATGTAAACTCTATTTTTGTTAGTAAAAATTATCTTTGTTGACATATATGCTATAGATTGTACTTGAATGTATTTAAAATATCTATATCTTATTTGAGTTACGTGTTGGATTATTAATCACCAAAGAATTTTCACCCTCAATTTCCTATTTCAATATTTATAACAAAATTTGTATATATATGAACATATTATGTTGGTTTACATATATGTTTTCACTCCCAATTGCCTATTTCAATATCTACAGCAAAATTTTCTGGTTGATAACTCTTATCATAAATATCTTTGAAACCTCCACGACTTGCTTCCATGGAAGCAAAATTTTCCATCCACTCCTTCAGGATGACTTGTTCTCTACAACATCTTGTTTCTTAAAGGCTACTATTTCTTATGCTATTGCCTTCTTATTTCTTATAGGCTACTCTTTCCTATGCTATTGCCTTACGACGTTTCTTTTGCAACATATGGTGCAATTGCTAGTTTAGGGATTTTTGGAACTAGAAGCTCCATCGTGTAGTCTCACGATTAAAATAATGATAATGGTAGAGTTTTATGAGATGTAGTAATATTTCATCTTAAAGGAGTCTTGTAGCATCTTTCTTTTGAATAACTTGCATTGAGAATTTTTAGAGATGTCTAGCCTATTTTCAAAGCAATGTTTCAAATTTTCCACCAAGTCAAAGCTTTCAATCTAGAGAAAGGTTGACTTTCCATTTATATTTTTTTATGAATATATGAAATGTTTTATTTTCTAGATTAGCCCATCTTTTTACCATAAAAAAGGTGAGAAAATGATAAGAGATGGTCAATTTTTATAAAATAATATCAAAAAAAGAAAATCGACTAGAGTGCTTCTTTAGGTCTGGAGGTTAAAAAGATTTTCTCCTTTAAAATAGCATTTTCCACCCCATAAAGTGACATTGATGATTTACCTTGAGATATAGCACAAAAATATAGTTGCCGTCCACATTCTCAACTCGTCCTTCCAACATGTGCCATTACTAATTTTATTCACATTTGTCCCACTCAATCAATATTTTATTCATAATTTTATATATACACTATTATCGATAATAGTTTATACTTTATCATAATAATCCTTCCATACAAAACTAATCTCTGACCAAACAATAACCCGCAACAGAGTCTCCGTATTAAAATAATATTCTATTCATACGTGCCAAATATTACCCGCCAAACAATCAAGCCTCGTGAGGAAATCTGTATATTAAAATTTAAAAAAACATAATATCGATTCAATATTCAAGAATTGGAATTATCATGGTTACGTCTAAAAAAGCCTTCACGAAACAATAAACCAAATAACTCAATTAATATTTATTTCATATTTAAAAATGGCTACTTCCTCATTATTATCATAATTCTTACGTCTCAATTGTGCCTAGACTTTATGGCCTAATGCGCCCTCACATAACCTCTCCCTGAATTTTCTACCTTTGGTTTTTGTAATAATATCCTTGGAAAACTCTTTCCATGCATAAAACATATTTGTTTAATTTATACTACAAATATTAAGGATTCTCAAGTATGTTTACTTCCATTAAAAATATTAAAGATTTTCCAATATATTTACGCTGAAAGCGTTCCCTTTGTTGGCTTTCCGAATGTGATTGTTCGCTGAGCCAATGAGAGCACGTTCTCATCGTTCTTACCGCCAATCAAAATTTGACATTTGCCGTCACGCTATTTGCCACGCAGCCACAAACTGGGCCGTGCTACTGTCAAGTCGTTTGCTCCTTCGCGGCGGGGGGGTTCGACTAGCAGACTCTCGTCATTCTCCTCCTTGATACACAGGTGGCTGTTATCTATCACTCTCTGCAAAAACTCATCCCTCCGCCTGTGCAATTTCTTCATCGCCCGCTCGCAGCCCTGGAGATCCAGCCATCTAAGGAATGGAATATAATCCCCCAAATTAAACGCGCCCAGCAGCTCGCTACTGGCCGTAAAACCTTTTCTACCGGACATTATCATCTGACGAGGAGGTTGGTCTCAATGCCTCATTACATATCAGAGCTGAGCTAGAACTACCGGTCAGGCAGAATGCACTTATTTGGGTTTGAATTTCACAACATTGTGGTAAAAGCACCAGGGCTGTCCAAAACTGAGTCTAAGAATTTCTGGAGTAAGAGTGGCTCGGTGGTGGGAACACTGTAGTCCATTGGGTATGCCATCGTTTGGTATCAAAGATTATAAGAGCATTGCATCACATTGACAATGAATATTGAGGCATAAAAGTGCCATTTTTCCCTCGAAGAGATTAAGAAGGAGCCAGATACGGCTCATCCTGGTATTAGAGAAAAGCTCAAGCATTGAGACCTTTGGGGAACAAGTTGCAACTATTGTTGTAACCTCGGAGAATTTCAAGATTTTCTGTCACTACGGTAAGGAAATGTGTTGTTGTTTTATAAAAGCAGTTTTGTACAATGGATTTTGATGTTGTCAAACAGAATTGGAGTGCAATTAATTGTCATCGTTGTGCAGATCAGCGATAGAAGGAATCTAGTCATTGCAGGTTGGAGGATCGAGTCCAACCTGCAGCTGCTGGAAAATCCGGAGAACGGCAGGAAAACTTAGAAGATTGGTAAATCTCATTAAGAAGAGGTTATTCCAAATAGAGGATCATTTAGAATAATAATTTTACAAAGAACCAAGTCGATTACGAAATTTGAAATCGGGAATCAGAGAAGTGTAATTGGGAACAAAGGAGGCGAAATTCGGAATTTCTTAATTCTGAATGGAGGAGGCAGAATTTGAAATACTGTTGTTCCGAATAAAAAGGACACAGCTCAAAATTATATTTCGAAACAGGGAAGGAAGATTTTGAATTCCATAATTCCAAACGTTGAAAGGAGAATTCGTAATTTGTAATTCCAAGTAAAGAACGAAGAATTCAGAATTCCGTATTTCCAAGAAAGGAAAAGAGAAATCAGAATTCCGCAATTTCAAATAAAACACAAAGTTCAAATATTTAATTAAATATTATCAAATTAGTATGGAATTAATGTTGATTTTATGTTATTTTTCTTATTTTTTTATTGGTTTTGAAATCTTTTCTTATCATAGCATGTAATTATTAAAAATAAAATAAATATATAAATTCAAACTTTAAATATTATTTAATTACTTTTAACATTTAATTTATTCGATAATAATAAAAACAATTGAATATCCTTTGAATAATGCATAGAGGCTATCTCTCTCTTTTATAAAGTGCTTGAATATTAATAAAAATCCTCCCCTTGTAAACTGTATTAAAAGGCAATATCCTCTCATTATATTTTGATGTTCGAACTTCTTAGACCATAACCCCAAGCAATAACAAGTATACGCCCTCCCGAAAGCCTACATTCCATTGTTATGTTACCATAGACGGCATGATAGTGAATTCGGTTGATTTCAGTTGATGTTGGTTCTTCCACGTCGCGCCATTTGCACCAGCATTGATTGCAGAGAGAGTGACGTGACTGGGCACACACGAAATCTCTCCCTAGGGCACGGACTGACGCCCACCTTGCCTATTTTTCTCGGATTGAAAGGAGTACATGAAGTGGTCCATATTGGTTCATGGAGCCATTGTCTTTGTAAGATTCATGAATTATGCATTTTATTTGAGATGCGCTTGTTAAATCCAGTGAGATATGCCTTCCATTTTGATCACACAATGCCAGGGAAAAGTAAACCAAATAATCAAACTTTATATTTTGAATTTTAAATATTTATATTTATTTTAATACAAATATTTATTTTTAATTTTAATATTATTCATTTGTTATTTATGTAATTTTATTTTTATTTCATTTTATTTATTTGTTTGTTTATTTATTTATTTATTAATCTTTATTTTATTTTATTTCTATTTATTTATTTATTATATTCTTGTTTTTGTAATTAAGAATTTAATTTAATTTTTATTTTATTTAATTTTATTTATTTATTTAATTTTATCTATTTTATTTTTAATTTTAATTATATCTTTATTTTATTTTATTTCTATTTATTTATTTATTTAATTAATTTTTACTTTTATTTTTCTTCTTTTTTTATTGGTTTTGAAATCTTTTCTTATCATAGCATGTAATTATTAAAAATAAAATAAATATATAAATTCAAACTTTAAATATTATTTAATTACTTTTAACATTTAATTTATTCGATAATAATAAAAACAATTGAATTTCCTTTGAATAATGCACAGAGGCTATCTCTCTCTTTTATAAAGTGCTTGAATATTAATAGAAATCCTCCCCTTGTAAACTGTATTAAAAGGCAATATCCTCTCATTATATTTTGATGTTCGAACTTCTTAGACCATAACCCCAAGCAATAGCAAGTATACGCCCTCCCGAAAGCCTACATTCCATTGCTATGTTACTAGAGACAGCATGATAGTGAATTCGGTTGATTTCAGTCCCTGGAGGCCATTTATTCTTCTCCCTCTGTTCCCCTAGGAGGAGTTGGAGAAGAATTAACTCAACATCTACCTTTTTTGCCCCCCTTACATCATTGGGAGGTTTCCTTTCAGCGTTCCTTTGCTCCTCCCGGTGCAATTGCTAGTTATTTAGTTTATTCAAAAATAGTGAAGATACCTTAAATATTTTCAAATACGTTTATTTAGTTTATTCAAAATATTAAAGATTACCAAACATGATTGTGGCAATGGCATTATTATAGCGGGCACCCTGTAAGGATAGCCAAAAAAAAAAAATACACATGATTCCCAAAAACGTGTAAAAATGGTAAAAAATATAATTCTTGAATATTAAAGATTATAAAAATTATATAGTAAAAATAATCATTAAAAAAAGTTATATAAATTAAAAAAAGTTATATGGTAAGAATAAGTATATTAAAATATAATTGTATATATGATCATTATTGTTATTGTGGTGTAAGATGTAAAATTGTTTTTATCAATGTAAAGAAATATATTAATAGTCTAAGATATAGAAGTATTTGGCATGAGCTAAAGTCTAATCTTCATAGAATACTAGCAAGTATTTGTATTTCTTTTAATAATAGTGATGAGTGATCGTGCATTGTATATAGTAACTAGTGATAACTATCCACACTCCTATTTTTACCACTAAATTATGACTAGTTTTCCCATTATTTTAAAAATATACATACAAGTTCAACATAAAGTAATGGATCATCCTAATTTTAAGTGTTAATTTTAAATTTTCAATAACAAGTTAAGGAGTTAATTAATTACCAATTTTCATTCATCATTTCCAAGGTTAAGTTTTAAAGGCTTTTCACTATCTAAAGCTTCAATATTATGTATGGGAAATTATCATTCTACTGGGTGACAAGAGGGCACCAACTATGGCATCTCCCTCCCTATTCCCTAACAATTACACAAACATCCTAGGGGCAAGGCCTTCCCTTGCAACAAAGGGGTTGTTTAAATTAGATTAAATGTATAAGAGAGGCACTTTATGAATTCCTAATGGAAAAAGTGGTGCCCCCCTAAAATTTAAGAATTTATCTTGGGTGAGCAAGATCCAATGAAGTCTTTTGAACTCAGACAATAATATGCATCCATGTATTTGCATGACTTAGGCAGCTATCATACTAGGGGAAGTATTAGTTGTATCAAAATAATTCAACATAACATGATCATTCCTCTTCTTCCATAGGAAAAATGACATTTCTACTCTAATTAATTGTCAGCATTCTCAAAACCCTCGGCCCAAGGGAGTATGTCACCTAAGATATGATTTCTAGGTAATGGAAGTGGGAAGGAACTAAGCATGAAATTTCAAAACGCCTATTAGACTTAGACAAGGAATGCAACTAAAAAAAGAGTTCCAACTTTACCACACATAGGAAATTTAGGTTAAGGAAGGCATACGTGAGGTAACTTATTTCCAATAGCTAAATCCCCTCAAGATAAGAGATTAGGAAAATAATTATTTCTTGGACCCCATCAACATGCTTGCATGCTATAAATTTGAAAAACTCAAACTTGTTGTTTTGATTTAAGACTAGTCTCCACAACTTAGTCAAACAATCATCTAAAATGGCCTTATGGGAAACAACTTATATTCATTAGCATGTTTATATTTAGGGAAAGCCTTTATATTGTTGCAATTTTATTATTTCTACTAGGAGTAGAAGTGTTGTAGGTACAACTTGATAAACAGAGGCTTTTGTATTAGGGCCTTAACCCTATACAATCCTAAGGAGTTGGCTTGGCTAGTCTATATTTTGCATTAATGTTTAGAAATGACACCTAATCTTTCATTTGGGAAAAAAAAAATTGCCCCTATAAAAGTAAATTCTTTTTTTGAAAAAAATTTATGGGAAACTTGTATTCTTAGCTAGTAATTTCCCTTTTTGCAATAAGGTAGAATGAAAAAATACTGAGTGTTCCTAGATAGAGATCCCAAATCAGAGGGCCCATCCTTTCAAATTGATAAAATGTTCTAGAACTTATCATGATTTATAAATACTTTATGGAAAAATGATTCCCTCATAGATCCTACTATATTTATATATTTTTCATTAACATACATTGTATACAGATTATATGGTGTTGACATCGTGTACTAGAAATGCAAAAAAGATTGTTAATTGAGGCCATGGAATAAAAAAGACTCTAATTATCAACTCAGAGTTGACTTCTTGTATTTATACCATAATTATGCACATATATCAATCATATATTACAATCTCAATTATTTGAATGGTTATTCTTGAGCACAAAATAATTGGTTAAGATCTATCAATTATGTAGGAACCTTGGTGGTAGTGCACAATTTTAATGTGAAGCGAATTTTGTGGCACTCAACCATGACTACATAAAACTTGTGCTAAGGCTCTATTTGCATGTAACTAACATGGAATTTTAGTTCAATTATTCTTGTCATGATCATGATGTTGTATTTCCATTATTACATGCATAATTCTATCATAGTTATTGTGATCTTCCTTAGGGTTATAATGGAAGGTTGAAGGGCCCATTAAAATAGTAATAATGTATTATGGTGACCATTCATGCAAGGTGGAGTAGGCTCACTATGTTTATTATCAAATAAGGCCTAGCACTTAGTTATCATGGAATCAATGTAGTGTGACTTAATTAAAGAAGGTACTGTAGGTAGATAAAATTGGGTTATCCCTAGGGTTTTCTAGTTATCTATCAATAAGGAAGGAGTCCTCCTTATGGGTCATGTATTGATTATATTGGAGCTTAGCTCATTAATAGATTATCTCCCAGAAGAGGCCAATGAACAAGAGTTGGTCCTTCCATAAAAGGATCATGTATGGTGTTTCTTATAAGTTTTAAACCTCATACAATAATGCAATGCATACACAGATTATTAAAAAAATGTCATCAACTTAACGATAACTCTAACTTAAAAATGAGAACCCTAGCCCAAAAAACCCCTACTTTATGGCAGAGTGATGCAATGGATTGCATGGCAAACAAGACTGTCATGAGATCTTGGAGAAGGCTTGGGTTGAGCTTTCCCTTGGAAGCATTAGGAACCCATGGGGATTGAGTCATGGTGTATGTTGCTAGTTTTGTGCTTTCAATCTTTTGGGATTTGTTTGCACCTGATTTGCGGTTTTGTTTATGTCTGGTGGATAGCCATACCACTTTGTTTGTGGTGTCATATCGCTATTGAATTTTCATGGTTTTCTTGTTGTTGTTTATTGTTCTTTCCTTTTTATGTTTTTAGGGTCTTTGGAATTGGTTGGAAAGATAGAAATTCAATGGAGCTCGGGGGGAGTTGAATGAAACCCGACAAATAATGAAAGACTTGAATGATCTAACAACATTTTTAACTTAGATCTAAGCCAAATACTATTTTAATTATTTCGGTGGTATAGACAATAAGAACAAATTAATATATCTGTATTAGCCCAACCACATTTAATAATATGGTTGTGCTAATATTACATAAAAACACCAATTAAATTATATATATATATATATATATATATATATATATATATATATATATATATATATATATAACTTTGTTTTGGTTAAAGTCAAATAATAAATAACATGTTATTTTAACTCGTATTAGTATTATTGAATTTTGTAGATTTACTAAATTGATAGACACGTGGATATATTTAATAATGGGAAAGCTTTAATAATGGAAAAAGCTTTCCCATTGAATTATGAGAATTGTGTCCTCTTTTTTTAATTTTCGTTATTCAATTTTAAACCCGTTGTAAAATTAATAGCATATATATTTAATAATCGAAAAAAAAACATACTTCCAAATTGAATTATGACGATGTATTCCTATGAGAGTTTGTTTGTTTAGCGCTCATAGTTTTTCCTCCGACAAATAAGTGAGGTTCGTAGCATTGGCCAAGTGAACTCTTACTCAATCGAAAGAACATATCCTTTGGCATTTTGACAAACTGTTATTCATATAGAGGTTGGTGATTTTTGAATTGATAACATAACACCTTTACGTTGTTAACTCATGTTAAGAGTGTCATCAACGATGACATATTTCTTGGTATATTACATTATTTTAAACATATGGTCATATCATTTTTAACCAATAGGATTTTAACGTAAGGATTTTAACGTAAGGATTTGTTTTTATATTTATTTTAAGTTTTTACATTATCAAGATTTTGACTTTAAACATATATTATTTTATTTATATATTACTTTTTATGATAATAATAATTAAATTAAATTTATAATTAATTAATTTTTATGATTATTGTTAATTAGCATGATTTATATTGAAATTTAGCTTGAAGAATTTATAATTTCAATAAAATAAATAATTAAAATTTCAAATTAAAAGAATATTTTTTGTTTTATGCATTATCCAATAAACTATAAAAAAAATTTACCAATAAATTTTCAGTTACATAAACATATTTCTCTCTTTAATTTATTAAAAAATCATTTGTAAAACATAACTATCATTATAATTTAAAACAAATTAACCAATAAAAAATAATAGTTTTTCAATTATATAAATATATTTTACTTTTTAATTTATTAAAAAATTATTTGTAAAACATAACTATCATTATAATTAAAAAAATTTAACCAATAATAAATAATAATTAGTGATTGGAGTCACCTTCCACTGCTTCCATTTTCTTCGGCGTTTTAGATAAGCCTTTTAAGCAGCGATCGAGGTGTAGGCTATTGAGTTTTGGGAGGGATGTCATGTGGGAACGGGTGTAGAGCCTACTGGATAGGGCTCTGGTGGGAAGATGTAACTTTGAAAAATTCTGCAAGGTTGAATTTCTGCCTTGGCTCTTGGAGGTGTGGAACAAATCATCGGTTATCATTCGGTGGTGACCAAGCTGCTGGGCGGCTGGTATAGCTTTCACTTCATGAAAGCTGAGGATGTTGGGGAAATCTTCAGGAGAACCTGGGTTAATGGTCGATGCTTTTTAGCCCTTCACCGTTGGCACATAGGCTCTCATCCAACTCGAAATGCTCCGCGCCATCATCTTGTCTAGGTTAAGATGTCAGGCCTCCCGTTAGAGTTCTGGTCTATTAATGCTCTATCGACGATTGGTGATAGTATAGGGACCTGTCGTTTTGTCGACCCTAAATGCACGGGAGATTTGGATAAAAGATTTGCGTGGGTTCTTGTGGAAGTGTGATTCGTTGGGGGCCTTCCAGCAGAGGTCGACCTGGAGTGGTAAGGGATAATGCACATGCAGGTTCTTGATTATTGGAAAACGCCATTTTGCTGCCACATCTTCCATGGGACTAGCCACCTAATGCGCAACTGCCAGCAGTTTCAGGAGCATTATAAGCCTCATTTGGCTACCGAGAGTTCCAGGGACCAGGCGCAGCGTGTTTCTTGCTTGTCTAAATCCACTCCTATGTTATCTCCAGTTGTTCCAGGTAAGTCGGTCACTAACCCTTTGTCCAGTGCTTTTGACATATTTTCTGAACCTGAACATAATTCAATATGGGTGATAAGGTTATTTATGGGGACAGGGTGACCTTTATAATTGACTCGGCTGAGCCATTGATTACTGCACCCCTGTTTGACGCTGTTGACCTGGTTACACGGGTGGGTCAGATCCCTATCCTCATACCTGCGGGCACTCGACTGGACTCTCCCCCTTGGGTTGCCTCCCCGATTGTCCCTTCTCTGTTTTGTGACCTCGATACTCCTCCTCTAATAAGTTTTGCACAAGAATTTCCTTCCTCTATATGGCCTGCGTTTTGGATGGGGCCGACTCGATGTCACCCCACAACTCGATAGCTAGCAACTTGGAACTAATCCTCTTGAACCCAGATGCCCAGTTGGTGTTGTTGTCGACTGATATTGGCCTTCCTCCTTCCCCTGTCATCTCCTTAAGCCCATCTTCTACTTCGAAAATTACCATCTGTAAAGGGAAGGGGAAAGGTCGGCCTCGAGGCAAACGAAAGACGACTTCGGCTCCAAACTCTTCCCTCCCTCCTGGAAACTTCTGTGATGTCCCCGTAACCCTTGCACTTGACCGGGTCCTTAGAGCTTTGGCCCCTTCCTCTACTGGTCCTCCATGATCTTGTGCTCTATGAATATCAAGGGTCTGGGAGTGGTGACAAGAGGGTCTCCCTGCGTAATTTTTTTCTTTCTTTAAATCCTGGATTGATTTTTCTACAAGAAATGATGTCCACATCTGATAGAACTTGCTCCTTCTATCCCTCCTTGTATCGAGATTGGAATTTGGTTGCCACAGATGCAGAGGGTCGATCAGGAGGCCTAGCTGTTTTGTGGGATCTAGATGGCTTCTTTTAAAGTTTTCGGTTTCTTCAGTGGCATAATTCTATCGGGTTTTTTCAGGGGTATCAATTGTAGGATTTATCTTATAAACTTCTATGCTCCCTATCGTGAGCATCTTGTATTTTGGAAAAGGATGGAGGCATGTGGCTTCTTATTTCTCAATTACTCTATTATGGCGGGAGACTTTAACTGTACCCTCCAGGAGGGAGCGACTTGGGGTGTGCGGGGTCGACAAGACCCATTGATTAGTTTTATGAGCTCTTTGCTTGATCGTTCAAGTCTGGTGGATTTTTCCCTGGAGAGAGAAGGGCCTACGTGGTTTAATGAGCGCTCGGGGGATGAGTTCATTAGTAAGCGTCTAGACAGAGTTTTAATTCACCCTTCTCTGCTCTCGACGATGGATAATCTCAGGGTCCGGGCGGAGGATGTAATGATTTTGGACCATCACCCTATTTCAGTCAAATGGAATTTTGTGAATTTCAAAGGGGGTTTCCCTTTAATTAAGTTCAATCAGGCATGGCTTGATGATGATTCCTTTAACTTACTGATTAGAAACCACTTTAAATATTCACACATGGATGATGGTATATCAGTGATGGATTACTTAACTATTTCTCTGCGTCAATTAAAGTTCAAAGTTAGAATATGGGAAAAGGCTCAAAAACAAAAAAATGATAACATATCTAAAGAGTTTATTTGTTGAGACTTTGTTGATACTTGTTAAAATTGAGGAAGGCGACTCATCCCCTCATCTATGGTCCCGCCTTAAAACTATTGAACTAGAGAGGAGAAGTATTCTACTATTCAAAGAACAACAATGGCGCCTTAAAAGTCGGGCTATTTGGCTTAAGACGGGGGACAACAGTACAAGCTATTTCCACAAATATGCTAATGGCAGGAAGAAAATTAATTCAATATGGTAGATTGAGGCTAATGGTAAAACTGTTTATTCAACGAGAGACATTCAATTGGAAGTTGTGATTTATTTTAGAGGTATTTTTAAATATAGGGGGGTTAATGTATTCACAACTCAAGTTAAAGCACTGGAATACTTCCCGAGAATGTTCGGAGTTTAAGATAACGACAGTTTACAACTCCTGGTGACCAGAGGGGAAGTAGAGTGGGTTTTAAAATCTTTCCCTGCAGATAATAGTCTGGGGTCGGACGGTTGGACCCTAGAATTCTTCATCCATTTCTCGGATATTCTCCTCAATGATATCACAAATATGGTGGAGGCTGTTCGTACTTCAGGAAAATTCTCGAGCAGCATTAACTCTACTTTCTTGGCCTTAATCCTGAAGAAGATAGCATCAAGATCATTTGAAGATATCTGAACTATTTCTCTTTGCAACACTTTATATAAGATTGTCTCAAAGATTATCGTGGAAAGTTTGAAAGCCACTCTTTCTAGTCATATATCCTTTGAACAATCATGCTTTTTACTGGGCAGGAGCATTCATGATGCGGTTGCAATTACATAGGAGGTTATGCACTCCATTAAATCTAAGAATTTGGATGCTGGGGTGATGAAACTCGACTCGAGTAAAGCCTATGATAGAATTGATTGGGTTTTTATTAGACTAATCTTACATAAGATTGGTTTGACTAGTGGATCGATTGAGTGGATCATGGGCTATGTTGAGTCTTCCTCTCTGGCTGTTTTAATAAATGGCTCAGCATCTGATTTTTTTCATCCTAGGAGAGGCCTTTGGCAGGGTTGCGCCCTCTCCCCACTTCTATTCATTCTTGTTATGGATGCATTCAGTCTCAATATAAAACAAGCAGTGGCTCGGGGTGATTTCTGGGGTATCAAAATTTCAAGATTGAGTGATATATCACACAATTTCTTCATGGACGATGTCCTTGTATTGGGCTTTTGATAAAAAGTTGCTAGTTGGTACTACATTCTATTTGCAAGTTGTTTTGCACAACATCAGGTCTAGAAGCCAATAACGGTAAATCTTGCATCTACCATCTAGTTGGCTCTGTTGAAATGTTGGAGTTCATTGGCAACCTCTTCGAATTCTGAATATCTCACTTTGATTCTGGTATCACATACCTTGGCTTTCATCTGAAAGCCTCTAGATATATGGCGTCGGATTGGAATTGGATTTTGCAGTGGTATAAGAAAAGGATTATGGTTTGGTCAAGAAAATCGCTGATAAGAGGTGGCAGACTCATCCTCGTTCAAGCTGTATTACAAAATCTCACAGTGTACTGGGCACATCTATATTACATGCTATTGAAGATTATTAAACAAATTCATAACATCATGGCAGATTTCATCTGGAATGGTGGATTGTGTAAAGGTTCTTTTCATTTGGCAAAATGGGAATTGATTACAAGGCCCAAATATTTTGGGGGGTGGGGGGTCTGGATTTGATTTCATTTGGTTAGACCCTTTTGATGAAGTCACTTTGGAGGTGTCTCCATATGCTTGGGGTTTGGAAGGAGATTATGGAGTTCAAATACTTTAAAATAAGTCACTGGAGGTTTTATTCATCGAGGAGCACACACAGAAGTGCAAGGGGCTGCCTATCTAGATAGGCTTTTCTAAAATGTGGCCTCTTTTCATGGAAAATCTGAGGTGGCGATTTGGTAATGGTGGACAGATACTAATTAGGGATCTGGGCCTCGGTGAAAAACTAGTAAACAACAAAATCAACATAGAGTTGATTCACTTCCTACACCAAAAAGGGTTATTCTATTTGTGTCAGATCTTTGATTAGCAAGATAATTTACCTATATGGCAGTCTACAAGTTATTTGGGTATTCTAGTTTTTCTCAGGGATGAATGGGTTTCTTACTGTGAGCACTTAAGAGGCATGGGCTTGATAAAAAATGGTAGAGGCGACTGAGCTGAATGGGCTGGCACATTAAAGAAAGGCCAAATTGTGATACATGAAACATACCTCAAAATGATGAAGAAGAAATCGGGGATGCAACATGTATGTTGGTTTTAGAGCATATGGAAGCTGAAAGTGCAATCCAAGATGATTATTTTATTCTGGTTGGTACGGAAAGATAAAAACCTCACTTGGAATAATTTGCAAAAGAGAGGTATGATGGGGCCCGGGTGTTGTCGACATTGTATGAACACTGGCGAAAACAACTATCATCTCTTCTATGAATGTAAATTTTCTATGGAAGTAGTGCACATGGTTAGTAAGCAGTTAAACATTTCAGCACCAATCTTTCAAAGTGCCCAAAACTGCTATGAATGATGGGCAGACAAGGAAAAACATTTCGGATAATGCCCATCATATATCACTGGTTTATGTGGATTAGTAGAAATAGATGGTTGTTTGATGGGAAACCAAGTCATCCTCTCTTGGTCAGTAATCAGATTCTATAGTTCTGGGGGAATCAAGTTTTAAGCAGAAATCTCCATTGGACCTATCTATGAGAACCCGTCCACATCCGATACTCTATCCTGCAGGCTATTTTGATGGGGCGTCACAAAACTCCAAGTGTGGATGTGGAGCATGGTTGATGCTCTCCCCAACGTGCCATTATAAAATTCATTGGGTGGGAGGAAATGGTACAAATATGAGGGTGGAATCAATAGCTCTTTGGGGACTGTTATGGTTTTCTCATCACCTCTACATTAACTCTATTTATGTTTATGGGGATTCGCAGGTCTTAATTAATCATCTCAACAAAGGCACCATTTTGAATCCTAATCAGCTGCAAGATTGGATGGAAAGGATAAAAAAGATGCGATCAAAGTTCTCCACTATTACTTTTACCCACATCTACAAAGACAAAAATTCCGAGGCTGACCAGCTATGAAAGATGGGTCTATCTAGACGATAAGGGGAGATGCATTATGTTCTGTCAGATGCCAATGGAAAAGGTGCAAGTGGCACAGTAATTTTTTTCTAACTTGTTTTCAATTTTGCAGGTTAAGGAGTAGAGGATGGCTCGTTTTCCCTCTCTCGGCTAAAAGTTACTGTGGTTTTTGGTTTTTTGGCTTTCGATTATCGTCTATAACTATAAGCCGCTACAGGAGACAATTCTCAGGCATATTCAATGTTTATTATCTCCAGCACGCAGTACACAGAAACATTGCATAGAGCCTTTTGTTTATTGTGACTGTATTTATCATCGTGGTTAATAGAGGCTTTCTGGGCTTCATTTCGTGGTGAACCCGGTTTCTTTGTTTTCCATTGTTCGGATAGCAGGGTGTATGGTATTAGAAGAACTTGCGCTGGTGAAGGGATTTTGGCAATAGAGTTGGATAGCATAACAAACTGATTTTTGTAATTGGTTGTCACCTTTTTCACTTTTTTTTTTTTTTTTTTCATCTAAGCATCACTAGATAGAAAAATTATATTAGTTTCTATGAAGAAAATATATAGGATAATGTTTTCTATATAGAAAAAAACTCTGAAGGTAAATAATGTATCTGTGAATGAATGTATAAAGTATGAAACTTGTTTCACTGTGCTGGTACAAAATATAAACTAACTGTTTTTTCTCCTTAAAAAAAAGAAAAAAAGATGTCGTTTGATTAATCTGTCCATCTGTCCTTTTAGCTAATCGATTCCATTTTCAATTTTAGAATTTTCAAATTTTAAAAAATTTCGTGTCCAATTTAAAAAAAAAACTCCAAAGCCAGCCTTCAATGAGGATATGCACTCGAGCCCTAAACCTTCACGTGGGTGAGTGAAAGAAGTGGTCGACGATGAGAGTAGTCCGAGCTCCAATGTGTGCTTTCGGTCCAATGAGAATCTATTAAGGGTTAGGGTTTGAATACTTTAATGACCAAATTTGAGGAGGCAACTTGCAAGCCTTCGGATTTTGTTATGTAAAGGAAGTATGTTTTGTATTTTTAAAATTTTTTTTTTTACGGTTGATTTAATTTAATTAATTTTAATTTGCGAATAGATTTTATTTTAGAATGTGTTATTATTGAATTTATAGATTGTAGAATTTTCATTTCATTTAATTTAATTATTTTGAATTTCAATTTATTTGAATGATGGTTTTTGTGATCTATAGTTATTTTTGGAGATTTTGGGTGATACAAAATTTTGTTGAAGTTTGTGAATATTATTTTATTGTAGGATTGGATGTTATAAAATTAATAGGGTTTTAAAATTTTATTGTATTTAATTTATTTTAATTAATTTGTGGATAAGGTTTTCAAATTTTATTTTTATTTAATTAATTTTAATTGAGAATGTAGTTTTATTTTAGGATAGTTATCATTAAATTAATAATATTCTAGAATTTTATTTTATTTTATTTTAGTTAGTGTGAATTTGAATTTAATTTTTTCAATTTTAATTTAATTGATGAATAAAGTTTTAGAATTTTAATTAATTATTAGATAAATATTATATATAATATTTTAATAAATTGAAATATTAATTAATACATTAATATATTAAGTGAGATATTAATTTATTAATAATCAATTTATTAGTTTAATACTTAATACAAATTAATATATTAATATTTAATACTAGGGTTTATTAATGTGGTTGAGGTTGTGGTTGTGCTAGTTTTTGTGAAATCATAACATGAGTGTGTTAGAGTTTATCTTTAACTATGCAAAATTCAAATTTTTGCATCACTATGATGTCTAATAACCCTCACTAAAAGTTTCATATTCCATCACTTCAAAACAACACCACCACGTTAAAGTTTAAAAACGAATTCTTTAAAAACTATATGTCAATCTTACAGAGAAAAGAAGATAGATGATATCTAAATCAATTTTGTATGCAAACATATTCCTTACAATTCATTAGCCGAAGGCTTCTTATTTCAACCTTAGGTGGAAGAGGCCATGTTGACATTTTTAAAAATATAATTAGACCACCAAGATTAAATTTGGGGAGAATATGCCCAAAATATGCTTGGTTTGAGTTGTTGATCCAGGGGATCAAAAAGTGCTTGGATTGGTTCGAAACCAACACCAAAGCATAGATCTCGTCGCCCTGAATCCAACACAACATGTTTCACTCAAATCCGACATCAAATGCTCATGATATCGCATTCTGTTCGAATTGGGAAACAACTTAAAAAATGAAATTGAGTTTGCAGGGATGTTCATTCAACTGTTTGTATGCTGATTGGGCCATGATTGGGCAAGTTTACTAGGTTCTCCATTGGCCTATGGGTGGTTGAGACTTGGCATCATTTGACTAGTTCAAATTTCATTGGTTTGTTTGTTATTGGGTGGACCAATTAGGAGGAGCCACATGGGCCATTCCTTGGCTTCCACGTGGCTTCGTAATGGCCAATTAAAATTTTGTATGGAGGTCAACCAACCCCCGCGAGAAATTAACACATGAATTCATAAAAGCCAAACAAAAATTCCACCATCTCTGCGACTTTGTTTCTTATTTTATATGATATCAAGGTTCTATTTAACATTTGGTGTCAGCAAGTTTGGAGGTG
Source organism: Pinus albicaulis (assembly GCA_034641835.2). NCBI lineage: Eukaryota > Viridiplantae > Streptophyta > Pinopsida > Pinales > Pinaceae > Pinus > Pinus albicaulis. Next base: position 470,108,604 of record CM076584.1, on the reverse strand, counting down.
GGGACCGAGGTTAACCCTAGACCTCGGTCCACCAACCAAGGTCAGGGGTTAATCCCGACCAGGTACTTTATATTAAACGAGCAACCAAAGTTTAGTGCATCAATATGTTGAACCGATGGACCATATATTATACACCACCGAAACTATATGGTAAAGCCTATATCTAAGGTTGGAGCGACAATTAAAGTTTGGACTACTAGCGGTCAAGGCTACAGTGAGCATATGTAAAGGTTTATTACCACAATCAAGCCGATGGGCAGGGAGCGGAACCTGCCTTGGGAAGGGTTCCGCTAACCCCAACTCATAGCGAACTCAACCACTTTCAACCCAGGTCAAAAACCCATGTGACAAAATCGCACGAAAATATTAAATGTGCTTCGAAAACAAGGATAGAGAAATGAAAAATTGGCACATTTTTAGGAGGATAAAGGTCGAGCGAGCGCGATTAACTATTCAACCAATTGCACCCAGTGTGGTGGGAATCTTGTCAGCGCGAGGCGAATTTTTCTCTCCAAGTGGCCGCAAAGGGCGAAAATTGTAGAACAAATTGCAGAGGAGTGCGAATTGTAGTACAATTAGCAGAAAAATTCATTGGAGCATAACTCAATTACTTTTTTACCTTTTTTAGTGTAGAAAGAGACCAACTAACGATTTTTTTTATTGTTATGGAGCCATTGGAGACATTGTTTTAGCATTCTGAGCATTGTAACTTGATGTAAGAACACATTTTTTAGCATTCTGAGCATTGTAACTCGATGTAAAAACACATTTTTTAGCATAATGGAAGAGGCTCGACATTGGAAGCTAGACCAGGAGATGTACCCCAAGAGGGGTGAAGTCCTTCATCATTTTTTGTTTTGTGTATACTATTATGGTACTGATTTCTTATTTATTTTCTGCAAAACTAATTTTTAAAGCATGATAATGTGTTAAATGAAATTGACATAAGTGTTAAAAACCCTAATCATTTCACTTACAAATTTCACCATAAAATCTCAAGCTTTCAAATACATATTAGTTTGGTATCAGAGCTTTGGTTCTTAGTTGCTTTCAGGGTTTAATTTTGTTGCAAGTGCCTATGATGCTTACAAGGTTGAAGCTTAAGAGATAAGGAAAGATTGTGGTTACAAGTCCTCAAGTTAGGTCAAGGACAGGCATAGCACATTTTCCACAATATCCACCACAAATTTAACCTCAAGTTGCACCTGAAGCTTCAACAATCATGGCACATGAAGGGGGTCTGAAAACATGTTGGACGATGAAAAGGATTTCAGAAAAGCATTCTTTGACATGAAATAAATGGTGAAATTTCTCTATGAAGAGATAAACACAAATTTGCAAGGTGAGAACTCCAATCATCCAAAGGGAGATAAATATTCAAGAGGAGATGGAGGAGATGGGGACAAGAATCCAAAAAGGAATGGGAGGAATGGTGAAAAACCACCTTTTACTCCACCATTATCTTCACCTCCATCCTCACCACCATATTCACCATCATCATCTTCTACATCAACCCCTTGAAAAACACCTCCACATTCTCCGAAGGGACATGGTAAACTTCCATTGTTAAAAATTGACATAAAATTTGAATTTCCTATTTATAATGGGGAGGTAAATGCTGAAAGTTTAGATAATTGGGTTCATCAACTTGAAGTGTATTGCAGGATACAAAGGATCAAGGACGATGAGACCAAGATTCAACTTTCTTCAATAAGGTTGGAAAGTACAACACTTATTTGGTGGGAAGTCAAAATTCAAGAGGACATGAAGAAACATGGTAAGGTTTTATCTTCTTGGAATGATTTTGTTGCTACATTGAGAAGACAATTTTATCCATTAGTATACATGCAAAAAGATGTTATGGATTGGAAAAACTTTAGCCAATAAAAGGGTCAAAGTGTGAAAAGTTATACCCAAGATTTTAGGAGATCATTTATATTGGGTGTAGATTTGTCATTTCAAGATACTTTTCTGAAATACATTAGAGGTTCACATAGCTATTTGAGACATACAATTCTCATGTTTAATCCTACAAGTTTAGATGAGGTTTGTGTACATGCAACACATCTTGAAGCAAGAGGGATAAATGTTCCACAGGTGTAGATTTGTCATTTCAAGATACTTTGCTGAAATACATTGGAGGTTCACATAGCTATTTGAGACATACAATTCTCATGTTTAATCCTACAAGTTTAGATGAGATTTGTGTACATGCAACACATCTTGAAGCAAGAGGGATAAATGTTCCACAAGAGGGCAGAAAAAAATTCATTTAAATGTGGAGACAAAGGAAAGGGTAAATATAAAGGAAAAGGGAAGAAGAATTCTTCCATCAAGAAAGAGGGAGAAAATTTAACACACAAGCATTATGCAAAGGATGGTCAAGATGAAGATCATTGTTGGAAACTTCATCCTAAGATGAGACCCAAAAATTTTAACAACAAAAGAAACCAAAAGACAATTGCAACTACACAACATGATTTAGGATCCAATTCGAGAGATGAAACAAAGGTCACAACTATGGCATTGAAAGGTAAGGAGTCCATTGCTAGCACTAGTTCTTCAAATAGTCACAATGAAATTAAAAGTGGAAAAGAAAGAATAAAGCTTTTCCATATTAGAGTCATCTCAAAACATAACAATATCGACATTCTATTTGATAGTGGTTCACAAGAAAATCTCATTTATGAAAACATTGTCAAAAAGCTGAATATGGAAACCATTCCACATAATAAATCATATCCTTTAGGATGGGTGTGTGAAAATGCAAAGTTGCAAGTAACTATAAAATGCACACTGAAATTTGCCATTGCTGGAAACTTACTGATGAGGTAGAGCTTGATTTAGTGCCATTAGACATATGTGGTATTGTTTTGGGAAGCCCATATCTTTATGATAGGAGAGCTATCTTTCATTGACATGAAAACTAATATCACTTGTTCAAAGATGGTATTGAGTACATTGTTAGAGCACATCACAAGAAACTAAACCTTTCACTTGTGAATTTTGGAAAAATGAAGAGACTTGTTAACTCTAGCAAGATCTTTGTGCTTCTAATGATCAAACCCAAGAATGATATTGATAATGAAGCCTTCTAAGGTTGTGATTCCAATTGAAATCTGATTTGGTTGAGGTTGTTAGCCAGTATGATGAGATGTTTCAGGAGCCTAAGGGATTGCCTCCCAAAAGAGGAATCCAACATGAAATCCAATTGTAGCAAGATTGTCCTCTTCCTAAGCTTTCCATGTACAAGATGTCAATGATGGAAAATGCAAAAATTAAAAAATAAATCCAAGAGTTTCTTGAAAAGGGGATCATCCGGCCAAGTACTTCGCCATGCAGTTCACATATTGTTTTAGTGCCAAAGAAAGATGGAACATGGCGTATGTGTGTGGAATTCCGTGCATTGAACACAATTACGGTAAAGAATCGTTACCCTCTTCCTAGAATTGATGATTTACTTGATCAATTGAACGATGTTGTGTATTTCACTAAGTTGGACTTAAGGAGTGGCTATCATCAAATTAGGATCGCAGAAGGAGACATATGGAAGACAACATTCAAAATAAAGAAATGTTTTTTTGAATGTTTGGTTATGCCTTTTGGGATTTGTAATGCTCCTGCTACCTTCATGCGTGTGATGAATGATGTATTGAGTTACTTTCTAGATGACTTTGTGATAGTCTACTTAGATGAAATATTAATTTTAGACAAGTCCCATGAAGAACATGTCATGCATGTCAAGCAAGTGTTAGATGTCTTGAAGAAAGAACAATTGTTTTTAAAGATGTCGAAATGTGAATTTGGAAAAATTGTTTTAGTCTACTTAGGTCATATTGTTGGATGAGGTGATTTGAAAATATATACCTCTAAGGTTGATGTCATTTTGAATTGGCCAAGGCCCAAAATAGTGACATGTTAGAAGTATTTTTGGGAGAAGCCCAATACTAGAGAAATTTTATTGCTAAATTTTCGTCTATCGCAGCTCCATTGCATGCATTGACAAGTGTGAAGTAGGTTTTTCAGTGGGAAGGTAAAAACCAAAAATCATTTTAAGCATTGAAGGAAAATATCAGTTCAACTTATTTACTTTCAGTTCCTGACTTGAGACAGTGATTTGAGATATAGACTAATGCAAGCTACTATGCCATGGGTGTAGTCCTAATGCAACATGGTAAGCCCATTTTTTTTTATCCGGGTAAATTTCTTATACCCTTTAAACCAAGACCTTTTACTTCGACTATGTGTTAGAATTGAATCAAAGCATTAATGAAAAATAAAAGAACATATCTGCATGCTCTAAATAAGAGGAACATAACAAGCATTAGCAACATAAGACATTGATAACGAAGTTCGTCTAGGAGGGACTACGTCTCTGTGCCTTAGTGTCAAGATGGTGTAGGCCGCTACATTAAGTGCTTGAAAGAGTGATGATGTACATGGATGGTATTTTCTCTGTCATGCAAGGAAAATTCCCTCATGCAGGAGTGGCTGGACCTCTGCTCGAGATGTTCCGCTACATGAACTCTCATTCACAAAAAAGACTCCTATCAACATGACAATTTCACATGGATGATGACTATGAGTATCCCGCCAAACATGGAAACAAAGAGATCTCAATCAAACATACATGGTGCCAATGAGTATCCCGCCAACATGGCAACAAAGGGATCTCAAACAACATAAAACAATCCATGATAGAAAATTACATCTCACATCAAGACAAAAACAAAATCCCACATCAAATATCAAACATGGATCTATACAGCACAATGCATCTCATAGCAAAGAGAAAAAGAAGTACATGATCACACTGGATATACCTCACATTTTGGAGCTATCTGAAGAAAAGGATGATAAACTACTGGATCTGGCTATACCATCACCCTCGTGGCGTCAAATATCCTGAAAACTACTACTCACACATCGAATGTTGACACCAGCAACTCCACTTGAAAAGTGGCCGAAAAATGGAATGGTCACATGGAAAATATGAATACACCATCAGATTCGTGGCATCGAATAGTGAAAAATCGACATAAAGTTTTTCCAATTTGGATGTTGGAAAAAAATCGCCATAAATCTTAAATCTTAAATTCGCCTGCAATAAAATAATATTAAATCTTGAAATGCGTGCTGCTCCACTCTGCCTTGGCCTGGGTGCACTGGTGAAAATGAGGGTTTAAATATTATTTCATGGGCAAAGATTCTAATGTGGAGTTGTTGGCGCAATGGAAATTTAAGAAATTCGTTAAGGGGAGGCCGTAGGGTCAAATCCTGCCTTCCCCACAAAATCCACGTATTTTTTTGTTTTAAAACCAAAATATGGTGTGGTGGGGCGGCGGGTCCGCCGGAATGGTGGCCTGCTCCCCAAATATCGGCACCATATATATATAACGTGGGTTATGTTGGGGTGGCGAGGTTGACAACCAACCACTCCCCATACATGTTTATTTATGGTTGCGATTTCGCGGGGTCCGGCGGGGGTCATGGCCCGTCGGCCCAAATATTATATTTATTAACCGTGTAATAAATATCCCACCAAAATCAAGAGTCCCATCTCTATAATACTCTATCCCACCAAACTCAACTATAGCTTGTAACCACTCAAAATGACATAATCTCCTCCATCCAACAATAGGGTAAACAAAAGGTCCATTTCCCTTTCTTTTATAGAAGGCTTCATAGCTGACACTTGGAATTTCATGCATAAATAATTAATTTTATTAACCCAAAATTTGATTATTCACCCACCCATGTGTCACCCTCTCATCAAGACTCTCCGAAAATAATTTACTTAATTATTCATTTAAAATAGTATTTCCCTCAACTCAACAAGACTTCCTATTTCTTCTCCTAGTTGTCTCTTGATTCCCCCTTTTCTACTCCTTAATTTGTGTTTATTACTAAAGTTAATTGATAAGTCTAAGATTTGGTCCCCTAACTACCTCAATTTTCCTTTTAGATGAATGTTCTTATGTTGGCTCTTGCCACATGGAAGTTCTCTAAATTTCTCAAATTTTAATTCACCACCCTCTTCTCTTAATGAATTTTTTAATAAATCTTTATACTTAACTCTATGTCCCTCTTTCCCAATTTTTGCCTAATTAAGTTACTTATGTACATTATCCACTTAATATTTTGTTTTAAACATGGAAAAGGTAGAGTTATCATGGTAAAATATTTTTTCTCTTCCTATTCCTCCCTTACCCTAAGTTTTATTCTTGATTTAATTCCTTTGGTTCTAACATCCTATATCACTTGATATGAATTAGTTGGATTTTTATATATTGATTATATTTATTAGTTTCTTTAATGATGTCGAGGGTGTCAAGTTGGTCATGCCCTTCAAGAACTTCCATTCGAAGTTCCAAGGGTGCCATGCCTAAGAATTTATTTTTGATGCCAAGGGTGCCAAGTTGGTCGTGCCCTTCAAGAATTTCTCTTGAAATCCCAAGGGTGCCACACCACTTGCCCTTCAAATATCCAGTGGTTACGAGGGGAAATTATATGTGCAATGCCATAGACCCCTATCATCTTGTATGTTGCCTGTTATAGTGAGACTAATGGTGCTGGGGATCAAGGAATCCGCCTTGATGCACGCCCCCCAGAAAATCCTCATGAGCGAACCAAATTTGGGACCTGCCCCCACGACATCGTGATCTTCAAGGCGAAGGTATTTCGACCTTTCCAGCCTAAGTCACGACGGGAGTGCTAGCGGGTGAGATCAAGAACACTGTTCTACCTGTCCCATGTTATTCCATTCAATTGTACAACCCCATCACCCATATGTGAGTTATTCGGCCAAGCAACTAACATTTTCCTTTCTTGTAAGAGGGCGTTTTTGAGGCTAGTAACTCTTTTTAAACAACAGGAAAACAATAACTGCCACAAGTAAAGCTTCCACAACTAAATGCCCATCAAAATGAACTCAAAATACATCTGCTCCAGCAAAGGGGGCATCTAATGCCCCAATCAGATGATTCATTAAATCCATTATACCTATCTGTAATCCATTGCTCATCTTATCTCATAAGTCCAGGTCCAGAACCTTCGGTTCTTGCTCTGTTGTCAATTCTCAACAAGGGTCATGTGAAAGCTTGACGTCCCTGCCTTTGTGATCTCACCTTGATCCATTGAAAATGCATATGTGTAGTCTTCGAAAGCCTCCACTACGAGCTGTATCTAAACAACATATGCGAGTGACTATGGTGGTTTCCTGTCATACTCAATAATCATCAGTAGCAAAGTTTCTCATTGTTAGTAATTATCATAATAGCAACGTCAACATGACCATCATTCACATTGTTGTTCATTTTGAATCATAACTGATGCAAGTAGCTACCATAGGAGACCCATCCATTTCATCATTATTCACATGCCACTTATTAATTGAAGGATGTACCAGGGACATGTATTTCCCCTTAGGGGCTAGGAACACTTAATAGGATCGCTTATTAGCCACCCCTACCTAGGGAGGTAAAACTATCACTTGATCAAAGCCCCAAATTTGGAAGAGAAGCTCCGTATGAAGTCTCAATTTTCCCTTGACTAGCAATCTTGGTTCACTTAGATGCACTAATTATTAATTTTGCTTGATGGTGAAGATGCAACGCTGGACACTATGTGTGATTGACAAGTGGTTTTTATCATGGGTTGGGCAACTTAACTAGGGCCCAAGTCCACTAGAGGAGCGAGCATATGGCACCCTATAGGTGAAGCGTTGAGAGCCATGTGACTCCTATTATTTGCAGAGCATCACTACATTCCATGGGAACCTACAATACCCCAACAGTCTGCACTTTTCCCCACATCATTCATGAGATGATGCACTTGGACTAGCATGTAGAAATTTGCTGAATAATGATAAATTATCCACTGAGACTATCCTGATCACATACAATTCGAATTTATATGCAATACATAATCTCTTCCACTTAGATCATCACACATGCGGAAATAAAACAAGCGATAGCACATCAAATCATCATACACATTAACACAGTATGTATGGGGAAAGCTTATAGCTGAAAACCCCGCAGCTATTGTGTATATTATAATGGATAAATCATGTAAAAAACTCAGTACAATACTCCTCACAAGTACTCAGTACTTTCTCATGAAGTTACACACAAACTAGCTCAGTTTTGAACAGGTTACTGGTTCAAAACTCACCGCCAATTGCCTTGCCTCTATTGCGCAATCCAGGCCTGTCTATATAGAGATCCAAGGTTCTAATCTCCTTGGCTTGACAGCGCAATCATCATGGGCAATTCCTCCAAGTGTGGTGCAAATCTCATGCACAACTGATGTCGCCACTGATAGCTAACTCCACCCTTTCATCTACCTCTTTCCCTGGTCTCCACTGAACTGTCCATGCACTGTAGTGAACTGATGTGTTCTTGAGTTGAATAATGAGTTACTAATTAATGAATTAAATAATATTTAATTCACTCCACTCATTACTAGTTGATTATCTAGTTAAACTAATCTCAACTAGTTCAACTAAGTTAAACCGAACACAACTCCACCAACTGTCTCATCAACTCCACCAAACTTCTGCCACTGAAGTCCTAACTGAAGTCAACCATGCATGAGATCACCAAACCCCTAGGAATAGCGTAATTCCTTTGTCAGATGCATGAGCCACTTCTGTAGCTCGAACTGAAGTGCTCCAAGAGAGTAAACTGCTGTTTAGAGTCCAAATATTATTAAGGGTAAATAATATTTGACTTCCCTATTTTTAGGATAGGCAATCTAAAAATAGACTTCGACCTATCGACCTATAGGTCAAAAAATAGAGTCCCATATATTTTTACCAACATGACCAATACTCCAAGAATAACATACTGCAACCCCTGGACCATGCTCTATATGTCTAAAAATAGACATAGTCTAAAAATAGACTTTGCGCCAGAATTTGCCTGCGGGCCCACTTAGTGAAGGCGACTTCATTTCACTAAGCTCCATCATCTTGCTGCATTTTCAACACTCCCTCTCGGCAAGATATGGATTATCTGCAACCCCTATCCTGCCTCTGTGGAATTCGAACTTGCTCCTGGTGAGCGCCTTCGTCAGGATGTCGGCATCCTGATCCTCCGTGGGAACATATGAAAGCATCATGATTCTCCGCTGAACACAATCTCTGATATGATGGTACCTGATGTCGATGTGTTTAGACCTATCATGAAATACTGGATTGGCCGAGAGTTTAATGCAACTCTGGTTATCACAGTAGATCACTGTAGGCTCCAAATGCAACCTGAACAATCCTGCGAGGATCTTCCTCATCCAAATAGCCTTGCATGCAGCCAAGCTTGCCATGTACGCCGGCCTCTTCCCGGGCGAGTGCCACGGATCTGCGCTCTCTTCCGGCACCCCGGCCCTTTGTCGGCCAATGCGAAAACTCCTCCGCGGTTTTGCTCTTCGATCCCGTTGGGCTCCACCTTGGCTCTGCATCGATGAAACCCCGGCTTCGCTCCATCCTCCTGTCCGTACCATAGACCATATCCCGATGTGCCACTAAGATAACGCAATACATGCTTGCCTGCCTTCCAGAAGAGCTTGGTAGGCTTAACCATAGCTTGCGAAAGCTGGTTAACAACATAGCATATATCGGGTCGTGTATTGACCGGATACATAAGCGACCCCACCAACTGTCGATAGACAGTGGCATCCACTACCTCCGCTGAAGTAGCATCCTCCTTCCTCCAACCACCAGGAAGAGGAGTGTCAACAGGCTTGCGGCCTTGCATGTTGAACCTCTCCAGAATCTCCCGAGCATACTTGCCCTGAGAAACAAACAGTCCTCCACTGCGCTGCCAAATCTCCAATCCCAGGAAATAATGAAGGATGCCCAGATCCTTCATCTCATACTCTCGTGCAAGATCCTCCTTGCATGAAAGTATCAACTGCTCGTCGCCAGTCAAAATCAGATCATCTACATACAGTACGATGATCAACAGCTTCCCCTCCACCACAATCTGGTACAGGTTTGGATCCGCCTCACTCTTGGAGAATCCAAGCCCGGTGAAGTAGCTGTCTATCCGAGTGTACCAAGCACGAGGTGCTTGCTTCAGCCCGTACAGTGCTCTCTTGAGTCGGCACATATGCGACTCACTGCTGAAGATCTCAAAACCTTCAGGCTGCTCTATGTACACCTCCTCCTCAATGACTCCGTTGAGGAACGCAGTCTTCACATCCATCTGATGAATGTGCCACCCCATCTGCGCTGAGAGAGCAAGGATCGTCCGTTTGGAAGAGTACCTTGCGACAGGTGCAAAATTCTCCTCATAATCGATCCCCTCGATCTGTGAGAAGCCATGGGTGACAAATCTCGCCTTGTACTTCTCCACACTCCCGTCAGCCGCCTGCTTCACTTTGTAGATCCATCGCGAACCCACCACTGATTTCCCCTCCGGTCTTGGGACAATCTCCCATGCACTGTTTCTGATGATCGAATCATATTCTTCGATCATGGCATCAACCCATGCGGGTTCCTCCACATCTTCCTCAAAAGAGGATGGCTCTGTCACAACACATTGACTCATAAGAGCCATGTATCCAGTGTACCGATCCGGTGACTGTCTCTGTCTGCGCTGTGCTGTAGGTAGTCCTACAACCTTCTCTGCATCCCGAGCCAGTCGCTCAGCTTCTGTAGTGCGCATGCGCCCTCTGATGGTTGGCGCTGCCTGGGTGGTTTCTTCCACCTCCTGAACCTCCTCTTGTGGTTGATCCACATCCGGAAGCTCCTCCTTAGGAACTAACGGCTCCTCATCTGCATGCAAGTGTAGCTCCCTCTCAAGCGAACACTGCATGGCTTTCTCCTCCTGAAATTTTATATCCCGTTGCACAACAGTCTTGCGACTGTCTGACAAATACACCCGGTAGTTGTGAGGTGTATCAGTGTACCCCACAAATATTCCAACCTCAGCAGTTGGCTTGCTTTAGCCCGTACAGTGCTCTCTTGAGTCGGCACACATGCGACTCACTGCTGAAGATCTCAAAACCTTCAGGCTGCTCTATGTACACCTCTTCCTCAATAACTCCATTGAGGAACGCAGTCTTCACATCCATCCGATGAATGTGCCACCCCATCTGCGCTGAGAGAGCAAGGATCGTCCGTATGGAAGAGTACCTTGCGACAGGTGCAAAAGTCTCCTCATAGTCAATCCCCTCGATCCGTGAGAAGCCACGGGCGACAAATCTCGCCTTGTACTTCTCCACACTCCCGTCAGCCGCCTGCTTCACCTTGTAGATCCATCGCGAACCTACAACTGATTTCCCAACCGGTCTTGGGACAATCTCCCATGCACTGTTCTTGATGATCGAATCATATTCTTCGATCATGGCATCAACCCATGTGGGTTCCTCCACAGCTTCCTCAAAAGAGGATGGCTCTGTCACAACACATTGACTCACAAGAGCCATGTATCCAGTGTACCGATCCGGTGACTGTCTCTGTCTGCGCTGTGCCGTAGGTGGTCCTACAACCTTCTCTGCATCCCGAGCCAGTCGCTCAGCTTCTGTAGTGCGCATGCGCCCTCTGATGGTTGGCGCTGCCTGGGTGGTTTCTTCCACCTCCCGAACCTCCTCTTGTGGCTGATCCACATCCGGAAGCTCCTCCTTAGGAACTAACAGCTCCTCATCTGCATGCAAGTGTAGCTCCCTCTCAAGCGAACACTGCATGGCTTTCTCCTCCCGAAATTTTATATCCCGTCGCACAACAGTCTTGCGACTGTCTGGCACATACACCCGATAGTTGTGAGGTGTATCAGTGTACCCCACAAATATTCCAACTTCAGCAGTTGGATCCAGCTTCCTTCTTGCATCCTTCGCCACATGCATGTAGACAGGAGATCCGAAAATCCGCAAATGGGAAATATCAGGCCTCTTGCCAGAATAAGCCTCCTCTGGTGTACTCATGCCAAGAACCTTGTGAGGACAACGGTTCTGCACATACACTGCTGTATTGCATGCCTCAGCCCACAAGTGAAGGGGTAGGCCCCGATCATGCAACATCGCTCGTGCAGCACCCACGATCGTTCTGTTCTTCCGCTCAGCCACCCCGTTCTGCTGTGGGTTATGGGGTGCGATGAGCTCTCTCCGAATCCCTTCTGCGCTGCAGAACTCCTTGAATTTAGCCGAGATGAATTCACCACTGTTATCACTCCTTAGAGCAATCACCTTCTTCCCCGACTCCTTCTCGACTAGTGCTTTAAACTCACAGAACTTCGCGAATGTATCGCTCTTCTTCTGCATGAAGAAGATCCAGCACTTTCGAGAGAAATCATCAAAAAAGATCACATAATACCTGTGCTTTTCTGTCGAAGCAACTGAGAAAGGACCACACACGTCTGTGTGAACTCTCTCAAGGATCGTTGTGGCGCGACTATCCTTCTCGTGAAAGGTGGCTTTCACATACTTCCCCAAAGTACACCCCTTGCACTGATCTGACTGCGCAAGAGTGCCCTTAGGAAGCCCAGTAGAAATCTGCTACAGGATCTTCAAAGCTCCATGGTGAAGGTGGACCAATCTTCTGTGCCACAGTTCGCCCTCATCATCCCGGCTCACCACTTCTCCCGCCTTGCATGCCATTGCTGCGCAGCCGTCTACCTGCAACTGATAAAGGTTCTTGGTTCAAACCCTTATCTTCTGGGTCTCTCCAGTAGTCTTACTGCGCAGGAAGGCTTTTCCTTCGCTGAAGACCACATCATACCCCTTATCCTCCAACATCACCACAGAGATCAAGTTCTTCTTCAAACCAGGTACATGCATGACATCCTTCAATACAAAGGGTTTACCAGACTCCCTCTGAAAGGATATGGTATCGATACCAGTCGCACTGTATCTACCATCATCGCCCATCTCGATGTGCACGCCCAAATATTATTCCTCCAGATCTGAGAACAAATCCCGATCTCCCGTCATATGAAATGACGCACCGTTGTCCAAGAACCACACCGATCCCAACACACTTGAAACCAAGCATGCGATCAGTGAAAATTCAAGCTCGAACTGTGAAGCCAAAGCTTCTCCATCTGCAGATCTTCCTGCTTGCTTGTTCTTCTTCTTCTTTGGACAATTGGTAGCATAATTTCCGTGATCATGGCAGTGAAAACACTTCACTTTCGCCATATCCTGCTTCTTGCCCTTTGCACCAGAATGAGAGGTTTTCTTACCCTTCCCTTTCTTTGCTTTGGCCACCAAAGCGCAATTTTCTTCATCAGCTCCCTTTGATGAAGATCCATCACGAGTAGTCCTCCTTATCTCCTCCTGCATGAGATCCGCTCAAAGGCGCTCCCATCCCGGCAGCTTCTCCCGACCATTGACACTATCTTGATATGAGTGCCAAGCCTTCGGAAGACCAAGGAGAGCCAGGTCGACCATTTCCTTGTCTTCGATAGTCACCCCCACACTTCCCAGCTCATCTCTGCACTGAGTGAACTTCGTGAGGTATTTGGCGATACTGTCGCCTTTCTCCATCTTGATGTTCCTGAGCTTATCTTTGAGCGCCAGCTTCCTTTGGTCGCTCTTACTCTGGAATAGATCCGTCAAAGATTTCCACATTAAATATGGAGAAGCCTTTCCATGCAGGCTGGATACAATATGATCCTTGACGCCCTCCAACAGGATCCTTTGACATTTCGCCATCTTCTTTTGCCATGCTTCGACTTCAGCAGGATCAGTGGGCTTTTGGACATCCGTATCCACGAACTCCTTCAGACCATTATCTTCTAATACTGCCTCCATGTGATCCTTCCATGCAACATAATTCGAACTGCCTTCAAGAGCATATTCGAGTTGCAAACCGTTGAAAGACATTTTCAACACCGGCACCAAGAAAACAAAACTGCTGCAAAATTCGAATTCCACTTCAAAGCTCAACCACTCTAGATCTGTGAGAACAAATTATTTCTAGCACAGATATCGACTGCAAGGGGCGTTTACTAGATAGATCACCTTTCAAAGAAAGGATGGATCCAGAGGCTAGCTGGCCCACATGCAGACTCTGTCTACCGAAATAAGTTTGTAATCATTGTGATGATCAATCTCTGCTTCAATAGCTCCGATACCATGTAGAAATTTGCTGAATAATGATCAATTATCCACCGAGACTATCCTGATCACATACAATTCGAATTTATATGCAATACATAATCTCTTCCACTCAGATCATCACACATGCGGAAATAAAACAAGCGATAGCACATCAAATCATCATACACATTAACACAGTATGTATGGGGAAAGATTATAGCTGAAAACCCCACAGCTATTGTGTATATTATAATGGAGAAATCATGTAACAAAATCATTACAATACACCTCACAAGTAATTAGTACTTTCTCATGAAGTTACACACAAACTAGCTTGGTTTTGAACAGGTTACTGGTTCAAAACTCACCACTAATTGCCTTGCCTCTATTGCGCAATCATGGCCTGTCTATATAGAGATCCAAGGTTCGAATCTCCTTGGCTTGACAACGCAATCATCATGGGCAATTCCTCCAAGTGTGGTGCAAATCTCATGCACAACTGATGTCGCCACCGATAGCTAACTCCACCCTTTCATCTACCTCTTTCACTGGTCTCCACTGAACTGTCCATGCACTGTAGTGAACTGATGTGTTCTTGAGTTGAATAATGAGTTATTATTTAATGAATTAAATAATATTTAATTCACTCCACTCATAACTAGTTGATTAGCTAGTTAAACTAATCTCAACCAATTCAACTAAATTAAACCGAACACAACTCCACTAGCTGTCTCATTAACTCCACCAAACTTCTGCCACTGAAGTCCTAACTAAAGTCAACCATGCATGTGCTCACCAAACCCTTAGGAATAGCGTAATTCCTCTGTCAGATGCATGAGCCACTTCCAAGGCTCGAACTGAAGTGCTCCAAGAGAGTAAACTGAAGTTTATAGTCCAAATATTATTAAGGGTAAATAATATTTGACTTCGCTATTTTAAGGAGAGGCAGTCTAAAAATAGACTTCGACCTATAGGTCAAAAAAATAGAGTCCCATCTATTTTTACCAACATGACCAATACTCCAAGAATAACATACTGCAACCCCTGGACCATGCTCCATATGTCTAAAAATAGATTTTGCGCCAGAATTTGCCTGCGGGCCCACTTAGTGAAGGCGACTTCATTTCACTAAGCTCCATCATCTTGCTGCATTTTCAACATAGCATGTCCCTAGCTGGCTTAACATTGCATTTATGTTTTGGTAGTTGATTTGAGTCCCAGATGAGGTTGTCTCACCCCTTGAGAGTTGAGACATGGGAGGGCTAGCACAATACTCTAATTCTTCATTGTTGGAGTATAATCAGGCTACTTTATCACCAGGAGACCGATGAGACCCATTTTGTGCCCCAAACACAAAACTGGGGTCCACATGATGATTTGAATGGATATATAGGGCCAATCCCTAGAGAAGGATTTTTGGAGCTCTCTTGACTCAGTTTGGCTCCAAGGGAGCTCAATGCATGCCTCCAAGAGGCCCATGCAGTGATGATGTCAACATTTCGACCCTCTTGTGGGTTAACTTTTATGATTTCACATTGGCTATGTGGTTGGCTTGTAACCACAATTAGTTTTTTCCCTTCATTTGACAACAAAGAGGGACTTTTGTCTAAAATTAGACTTGATTGGACTCGTATAAATATGAGAGACCTCATTTAGTCTCTCATCATCATCACACTTGGAATTCAACTTCTTGAGAAGTGTTGAAATATGTAACTAGGTTTGGTCTTCATAATGACATGTAATCATGGTTTTATGTATTTGATGTAATGGGAAAAATAAAATTATTTTTGTTGATCTTGAGGCATGGGTTTCATGCTCAACGCAATTTATTTTTAGATCAACCTCCCATTGAGAGCTTTTAGGTATTTTTCATGTATGAAAGACCCATTTTGGGTTACATATTGTAAATAAATTTATTTGAGTCATTGTTAGTGTCAAAAGACCCTTCAAGACCTCGTTACAAGTGCTACATCAAGTCAGCCTTCAAAAAGAGCAATTGACCTATCTAGAAGGACACGTCGGCCTAGGAATGATGACAAGTCAACCTGATTGCATGGGTATGAAGACTATTTAAAGGAGGACTTGACCTCACTTGAGAAATCATCAATCAAGCATCCACGTCAAAGGAAGAAGTGCGAGTAAGGAAGGAATAAAGCCTCTTGAGTAGCGAAGAGGAGAAGAAGATCAAAGTCTTCTAGTATTGTTTTTGGGTCCCTCCACTCACACGTGTGACTACAACTAGCGTTTTTGCAGTAGGGTTTTAGAAGACTTTGAAGAAGCTAAGATAAAGGTCAAGAAAGAAGCATTATTACTAGCCAAAGTTACAAGGAGAAGTGTGCAAGCCTATTGAAGGAGAAAAGCCTCATGAATTTGCCCCATCAGCTCACACGTGTGGCATCTTTACAATTACAGGTAGGTCAAAAATTGCAGGCTTGTAATAAGAGGATGAAATTCAAGAGAAGTCGAAAACACTAGTGTAGAAATCAATTTGACCAACGTTGACTTGAAGAAGAAGAAGAGATATTCAAGGAAGTATTGTGAATTGGTCAAGGGTATTGGTCTTGGAATTCATCAATTGAAGATTCTATAAGGGTTTTCTATGCAAATTTTAATTTCTTCCTATAGAAGTTGTCATGGCCCCCAAAAACAAGAATGATGCAGCTTGGGTTCATTTCCATTTAAATGAACAAAGGATAAAAGTTTGCAACTATTGTGGGAAGAAATTTAAAGGTGGGGGGTTCCATAGAATTAAAGAACACGTAGCACATTATGTTAGTTTTTGTTGCATCGTGTAGTGCCCCACTTTGGTTGATGGACACTGATCCTTCATACTTTATTCTTTGAGGACCTCAGGTTGAGGATCCAGATGCATGACTCTATTATTAAGTGGATTTGATGGTTATGTATGTTCCTTATTGATACTGTGATGATGAAATCATTGATGAATATTTATGTTCTCTATTAATATCATGATGATGATAGATAAGTATGTTTTCTATTGATGTTACAATGATGATGGCTTTGATGGATATGTTAATTTCCCATTGATGTTATGATTATGATAACCATGATGGATGTGTCTCCTATGGTAGCTACTTGCATTAGTTATGATTCAAAATGAACAACGATGTGAATGACGGTCATGTTGATGTTGCTATTATGATAATGACTAACAATGAGAAACTTTATTACTGATGATTATTGAGTATGACAGGAAACCACCAGAGGCACTCGCATATGATGAGCTAACAACATCTGGTTTGATAGGAATTAATATTTTGTCTTTGAAATTATAAGTTCAGTTTGGAACTTGATATATATATATATATATATATATACACACACACTCTGATGATATGTCAGTGGTTGCAGGAAAATGTTAGTTGCTTGGCCGAATGACTCACATATGGGTGATGGGGTTGTACAATTGGATGGAAAAACATGGGAGGGGTGGAACAGTGTTCCTGATCTCACCTGCTAGCACTCCCGCCGTGACTTAGGCTGGAAAGGTCGAAGTACCTTCGCCTTGAAGATCAAAATGTCGTGAGGGCAGGTCCCAAATTTGGTTCGCTCACGAGGATTTTCTAGGGGGCGCGCATCAAGGCAGATTCCTTGATCCCCAACACCATTAGTCTCACTATAGCAGGAAACATACGAGATGATAGGGGTCTCTGGCATTGCACATATAATTTCCCCTCGTAAGCACTGGATACTTGAAGGGAAAGTGGTGTGGCACCCTTGGAATTTCAAGAGAAATTCTTGAAGGGCACGACCGACTTGGCACCCTTGGCATCAAAAATAAATTCTTAGGCATGGCACCCTTGGAACTTCGAATGGAAGTTCTTGAAGGGCATGACCAACTTGATATCCTCGACATCATTAAAGAAACTAATAAATATAATAAATATATGAAAATCCAACTAATTCATATCAAGTGACTTATGATGTTAGAACCAAAGGAATTAAATCAAGAATAAAACTTAGGGTAAGGAAGGAATAGGAAAAGATAAAATATTTTACCATGATAACTCTACCCTTTCCATGTTAAAACAAAATATTAAATACATAAGACTTAATTAGACAAAAAGGGGAAAGAGGGACATAGAGTTAAGTATAAATATCTATTAAAAACTTCATCAAGAGAAGAGGGTGGTGAAATAAAATAAGATTAATAAATTAAAATTTGAGAAATTTAGAGAACTTCCATGTGGCAAAAGCCAACATAAGAATATTCATCAAAAGGGAAAATTGAGGTAGTTAGGGGACCGAATCTGAGAATCATCAATTAACTTCAGTAATAAACACAAAATTAAGGAGTAAAAAGGGGGAATCAAGAGACAACTAGGAGAAGAAATATGAAGCCTTGTTGGGTTGAGGGAAATACTATTTTAAATGAATATTTAAGTAAATTATTTTTGGGGAGTCTTGATGAGAGGGTGACACATGGGTGGGTGAATAATCAGATTTTGGGTAGTAAAAAAATAATTATTTATGCATGAAATTCCAAGTGCCACCTATGAAGCCTTCTATAAAAGAAAGGGAAATGGAAGGAAAAAGGAATTTTGTTTACCCTATGGTTGGATGGAGGAGATTATGTCATTGGAGTGGTTACGAGCTATAGTTGAGTTTGGTGGGATAGAGTGTTATAGAGAGGGGAATCTTGAGCTAAGAGGGGCTCACCTCTATCAGCTAGCACATTCCTTCATTGTACAACCCCATTGCAGCTCGGGGGTCTGCGGGGAAGGAGAGTACCCAAGGAGTAGGTTGGGAGGTCAACTGGTGGGTAATTACATTCGGATTAAGCACGAAAATCTTCAGGCTTGGAGGTAGACGACAGCAAGAGAGCTCAAGCAGCGACAAGTCAAGTTTGGTTCTTGTCCAAGGGTGAACGGTACATGTGTTAGTTAGATTGTTTTTAATTATGGTGATTTCATTGTGCCTATAATCAAGTTAAATATATATATGTGATAAGAAGTTAAATTAATGGACTTGATATACATGATTTAATTTTACTGAGTTTCAACTTGTGTGATTATGGTTTCATTTCCTAGTTACTATATATATATATAAAGCCTAGCGTTCATCTAGTAAATTATAGGGTCGGTCTCTACACTTTATTTTTTTTTTTTTTTATATAACAATTTCACTTTTTAAAAATTTCTAGTTTTGGGCGTTAGAGGACATTTTAACTGTCCCAAAATTTCGCTCGGATTTTGGCCGGAGCAAGCTGGAATCCGGTGGCCGGAAAATGGCGAAATTGCACCTTATTTAACTTGCCAATTCACCAAGTCAACCCATAAACTTTGACTACCTCTAACTTTCATATACGATCTCGGTTTAAGGAACCGTTCACACCATTGCGATCATGACGATGCAATATTCAACTTGAACCTAGTTCGAGAGCAATCCGAACAATTTTATTTTTGAGCTTCCATAAGCCCTCTTTGTCCTGTGTGTGTCTCTGGAGCCACCTGGATCATGTTTTCAGTCAGAAACTTTTAATGGTTCAGTGATTAACTATCCTACATATGACAAGGAATTGGTGCAAAGTGTGAAAAAGTGGAAACACTACTTGATGGGTAAGGAAAAAATCATTCACACGGATCATCAGCCATTGCAATACTTGCAATAAAAAACAAAGCTGCAGTAAGCGAGGCACTTTCTATGGATGAGATTTCTTGAACAATTCCACTTGGTGATAAGGTATAAGAAAAATGTCTATAACAAGGTTGTTGATATTATTTCTGGACCAATTGTTAGTGCATCCATTATTCTTAAGCATAATTCTGTCATGCATGAGAGATATATTGAGAAATATGCTTTAGATAACGATTTCAAAGATGTATATGCAACTTTGTGTCAAGGAAACCAAGTAGAGGAATTGGATTATCATGTGCATGATAACTTGTTGTACCATCTTGGAAATTTTTGTATTCTAGAGGGAGAGAGAGTCATCATCATAAGGGAAGCGCGTGCTTATCTTATTGCTGGTTATTTCGGTGAGGGTAAGATAATGGCACAATTACAAAGGTATTGTTACTAGCCTCGTATGCTTGAAAGTGTGTCACGATTTGTAAGAGGATTTTCATTGTGTTGTCAGTAAGCCTAGCAATAGAAAGTTTGGATTGTATACACCAATTTCAGTACCTTCTCATCCATGGGAGAGTGTTTCTATGGATTTTGTAGGAGGTATACCTATATCTAGGAGAGGTCATGATTATCTTTATGTAGTTGTGGATAGATTTAGTAAAATGTGTATTTTGATGCCTTGTAAAAAGAAGGTTACAGTTGAACAAACTACTCAGTTATTCTTTCATAATTTATGGGTACATTTTGGATTGCCCACATCCATTATTAGTGATCAAGATTCTCACTTTGTCGAGAAATTTTGGTCAAGAATGTGGGGACTCATGGACACCAAATTGAAAAAGAGTACAACATTCCATCCACAAATAGATGCCCAAACAGAGGTGGTGAACATAACAGTGATACATCTTCGTCGTGGGTATTGCAGCAGGCATCCTAAGTTGTGGGATGAACATTTTCACTATATTCAACATGCTTACAACTAGGCCAATCATGCATCGACTCAAACATTTCCATTTGAGGAATGCTTGGGATACTTTCCCAAATCTCCTTTAGATTTTATCTTTGGGAA
This sequence comes from Pinus albicaulis, assembly GCA_034641835.2. Taxonomy (NCBI): domain Eukaryota; kingdom Viridiplantae; phylum Streptophyta; class Pinopsida; order Pinales; family Pinaceae; genus Pinus; species Pinus albicaulis. The sequence goes on along the minus strand of CM076584.1, from coordinate 470,087,906 downwards.
ATATGTTGCTATTTATGATTATAGTGACATAGACAGAGCCAAAATATTCATTGAACATGTTCAATTGGTACATCAAACAGTTCAATAACAGTTGGAGAAGAGTCAAGTCAAGTACAAGACAAGACATGATAAGCATCATGTGGATCACAGTTTCCAAGTTGGTGATGAAGTTCAGATTCACATTAGCAAAGAGAGATTCCATGAAGAAGGTAAAAAGCTGAAACCAATTCGATATGGTCCATTCAAAATTATGGAAATGATTCATAATAATGCCTTCAGGTTTGATTTTCCTTCATATATGAAAATTTATGCAATTGTTAATGTTGAGAATTTAAGATTTTGTGAGTCTCGTTTGATTGAAGATCAATGAGAGAATGTTCATATTCCTTCATTTGAATATTTCTCTCCTAAATTTCTTGAACAAATACAACAAGATACCATCCTTAACAGAAAAAAAAGGACTTCAAAATGAGGAAACATGGAGTACCTTCATGTGGATCTCAAGGGAAAAAATCTAAGAAAATCCAAATGGATTGAGATTGGAAGATTGAGGTAACTGTACCCTCATATTTATTTTAATTGAAAGTGATATTTTGGGGTCCAAACGCTTCCAGTGGGGAGGAATGATCCAGGTGATCAATAAAGTGCTCAAAATTCAAAGTGATCATATTGGCTCGAAACCAGTTCCAAAGCGTACATCTCATTTCCCTAAATCCAACGGAACTCGTTTCACTCAAATCTGACATCATATTCTCCCGATATCGCGTTTTGTTTGAATTGGGAAAGAACTAAAATTTTGAAATTGAGTTTGCAGGGATGCCCAATGAACAGTATGTATGCTAACTGGGCCATGATTGGGTAGTTTGATTAGGTTCTCCATCGACCTATGGGTGGTCAACACTTGGCATCATTTGACTGGTTCAAATTTCATTCTTTTTTATTGGTTTGTTTGTTATTGGGTGGACTAATTAGGACGAGCCATGTGGGCCAATCCTTGGCTTGCCACGTGACCTCCTAATGGCCAATTAAAATTCTGTATGGAGGTCAAAAAACCCCCACGGGAATCAAACACAGGACTCCATGGAAGCCAAACAAACCTTCCACCATCTCCACTACTTTTTTTCTTATTCTATATGGTATCAAGGTTCTATTTAATGTTTGGTGTTGGCAAGTTTGGAGGTGGGGACCGGGGTTAACCCTAGACCCCAGTCCACCAACTTGGGTCAGGGGTTAACCTCAGCTCGAAACTTTATATTAAATGAACGCCCAAAGTTCAGGTTAGCAATATGTTGAACTAACGGACCATATCTTATACACCATCGAAACTATATGGTAAATCCTTTAGCCAAAGTTGGGTGGCGGTTAAGGTTTGGACAACCGGCGGTTAGGGCTATGGTGAGTATATGTAAAGGTTTATTACCACAGTCAAGCTGACGGGAGGGGAGGAGAACCTACCTTAGGTAGGGTTTCGCTAACCCCAACTCACAACGAACTCAACCACATTCAACCCAAGTCAACAACCCATGTTACAAACTAGTGGGAAAATATTAAACGTGCTTTGAAATAAACGACAGAGAAATGGCCACTTGACGCATTTTTAGGCGGATAAAGGTCGACCAAGCACGATTAAATTTTCGACAAATTGCACCAAGTGCGGTGAGAATATCGCTGGTAGGGGGTGAATTTGTCGCTGAATGTGGCCGCAAAAGGTGGAAATTGAAGCACAGATTGCAGGGAAGTGTGAATTGTAGGACAATTAGCAAAAAACTTCATTGGAGCATAACTCATTCAGTTTTTGACCCTTTTAAGTACAGAAAGAGTCCAACTAGGGGTTTTTTACTGTTCTGGATCCATTGGAGACATTTTTTTTAGCATTATGAGCATTATAACTTGATGTAAACACACATTTTTGAGCATAATGGAAGAGACCCAACATGGGAAGCTGGACGAGGAGGTGTAGCCCAGGAGGGGTGAACTCCTTCATCATTTATTGCTTTGTGTATATTGTTATGGTGCTGATGTCTTATTTATTTTTTTCAAAACTAAGCTTTAAAGCATGATAATGTGTTAATGAAATTGACATAAATGTTTAAAAACCCTAATCATTTCACTTGCAAATTTCACCATAAACTCTTAAGTTTTCAAATGCAGATTAGTCTCACGTCGATGACTCCGACGCGAGATAGCATGAAATGGCCAGAAAAATATTCGTTTCATTTATTTATTTATTTATTTATACAATCTAGCCGAACATTTCAAGAGTCGTCGCTTCCTTTCTCCACTGGTTCGGTCTGCATCACCATGAAGTCAAATGTTTTATGCAAGAGTTGATGCTTCCATTCTCCAACAGATCATTCTGCATCACCAAACATCCAAATTTGGTGATATTATACGAGGTACATTAGTTAGGATTGCAATAATTTTATCTACAGCGGAAAATTTTGGAAGTAGTTGAATTTATTTAATTGTCAATTTGGCTCTGAAACAGGTTTTGGAGAGTAAGAAGAAGATATACATTGTTCTTGAATTTTCACATGAGGTGAATTAATGAACAAAATCATGGGTGTGACCTCCAATGGTGTCTACCAACCATTAAGGTAATGAGTTGCAATTTATGTTTTCATGTTGATGTGACTAACCATGCTCTTCTTTTCCAATATGTAGTCATATAATGACAAACTAGAGGAAAGCAAAGCGAGATGGTATTTATAGCAAATTATTGACGACATATGATATTTTCACAACCAGGGTGTTTATCACAGAGATTTGAAGGTATATATAGTGTGAAAGTCACATACCACTGTTTGAATATCCTTAGTTTTACCCATTTAATTGCACTAAAACATGAAAATGGAAATGTGATTATTTGGCATAATCGTATTTGTTGAAAATGACAATTCCGAAACAAATATTTTTGAACCAATTTTCTAGATTTGAGCGAATACAACATCAGTAGATTCAGTTCCTCTCCTTTTACTTGGTACCTTTTCCGATTTAAAATTTGGGTTTCTGTTTGACATATTGTAGTAGTAAAAATAAAAAATAATAGAAGATATGGCCGCGAAATCAAACTCCCAGCAACAACAGGAATTTTATTTTGTTGCGTACCCATTTTTGGAATTTCCTGAGTCGAAAGAGGTTGAGAGAGATTTTGCACAGTATCTTAAAATATGCTCTGAAATAATTGACACTGTAAGAGCGAAAAGGGTAAAGATATATTATCTTTCGTAATTTTCTATCATGATATATGAACAATTTTTCTGTTATTAACATATTCGACTACAACAATATGGGCTCACTTGCTCTGGTTGCTTCATTGCAGATAGAGGAGGGAATTTATAGAGAAAATAAGCCTCTCTTCAATGAGGAAAAAGTGTACAAGGAGCGGTGCAAGGAAATAAGTAAAAGGTTATCAGAGTTGAATTTTAATTTCAAGAATGTAAGAGTGCCGAAAGATGCTGAAAAAAACGATAATATTTTCTCATATAAAGACGAGATTGATCGAGCGGTATGGCACCTTCATTTCTGCTACAAATGGCCTTGAAGATTGAATATACTAGATTGATTGTGCAATTGAATTGAAGTAATTAATTTATATTGGTTATTGATAATTTGCATGGCCACTTTTACTTCATATTGAGCTTCCTTTGCAACTGTGAGTCGTAAGGGATGATGCGATATTTAATTTCTACATGTACAATTACAACTTTCTGACATGGAGAACAGGTCAAGACTTGAGGTACATCTTATTTTATTTTTGGTTTCTTTAGAAATTTCTTACATAGTAAGAGAAATTAAAATGTTTGTTCGTTCAATTGTAGGTTGAACAGTTCATGGAAATGTGGAACAAAATAAAGGGTTTAGGGAAAAATATGAACAGAGAAAATTGATGGCTCACAATCAAAAAAATCTAATGCCAATGTTACAGATTTCAACAAATCTAATATTCAGCCTCACCCAATATCTCTGCCTACAATTTTTTTTATGGGGCTCTACAGGGAGCTTTTGTGGTTGTGGGGCATGGATTAAGCTAGAGAATCAGGATATATATCAGATCTTATGGAATCGAGAGAAAGGATCCAACGATAAGGTGGAACTTCTTGCATTGTGGAGTGGGTTAAACTAGTAAAATGCTTACATTATATATTCGAAGTGTCAACTCTATACTTTTAATTTCCAGAATTTTCGTTTTCTTCCTTTTATTTTCTGCTAAAACTTTTTTGAAATCTTGCTGGATACAATGGATTTTTTTCTCCTAAATAACAAACTCATTATATCTATTTTATTGGATCCTAACAACATTGTTACCTCCAATCATATTCAAATCCAAATCAAAAGAAGAAAATATATATTTTTTCTGGATCTTTCACTTCAAGAGCTAGAAGTTGTTTCCATGTATATAACTTAAGTTACTTTCTCATAAATTTGCAAAAGAATATAATATGTGCTATTCAAAAATTCAATGAGTTTTATTTTTAAAGAGACTAGATGGGAAGGAAAATAAAATTCTAAATTCTAAAATTCCATACCTTTTAAAGAAAGAAAATAAAATTATTTTACTCTATTTTCACTATTTCAACTAAATTCAACCCAAAGGAAAAAAAACATGTTTTCTCTTTTGAAACATGAATACTCAGTTAAATTATGACTAAGATTCTCATATCGAGTATACACAAAGCACCTCATTAACTCAAAAATTAACCACAATCCTTATGGCGATTGCACATTCTCTAAATTTATGCGAATGAAAAGTAAAAACTACAAATTCTAAAAAATATTATCTTTTAAAGAGAAGAAATAAAATTATTTTAATTTATTTGCATTATAAAATTATTATACTCTATTTATACTCATTAACTCAAATATTAACCATATAACACAAATAGACATCGGTAAGTTATTTTATTACAAAAACCCAACAACAATGTTCTGTGTTTCTTGATTTGCAAGTCACACGCCATAGAAATTATCACAAAACCAAATTATTTACACTTAATCCTTCCTCCTACTTTCCAACACCACTCATGAAGCAACCATATGTCACAATTTTTCTAACACCACTCATGAAGCAACCATATGTCACAATTTTTCTAGATACTCCCCACTACAAGTTTGTTTAGTGCCAAGTTTGAATTATGCAAGATAAAATTTTAAAACTTAAATGATGACTGCATCAAAACTATTTTATGGCCACTTGTATTCCTCACAATCAATCCACTAGGATTTTATGGTCTAAATAAGGTTTTACAATTTTATTTCAATACATAAAAAAAAAGTTTAAAAGAAAACAAGTTTCATATTTCACTAATTTAAAGATTAACCACATTGAGATTTCATTTAAAAAATTATGGCCTCCCTTATCCTTGAGTGCTCTCTTCTCCTCACAATCATCTATTCATTATTAAATTTAAATAGTAACATGGTGACTAGGTGATTATATGTGCTCGATAGAGATTGGAGAGTAGCAATCAAGACAAACTTTATCAAAATCTTTCAAATAACTGAAACCCTGCTTTGTCACGACCCTTTGGATACACTTGGTAGAGATTGAAAAATAGGAGGAGCAACAACCTAGAAATTAGAAGCGGTAAATTGGTTGAAAATTGCTCGGATTTTGTGGCTGGTTCCATAATCTGTAATTTTTGTCCTTCCTAATTGAATCCACGGGAATTGAGAAATTGGAAATGAAAATGGATGTTTGATATCATTTCGCGAGGGAGCTGGGAGTTGGAAGAGACCAGACCAACGTCATGCATTAATTTCACTAGTTGTAGTCTAATTTATAGATGAAATGGTTTTTTTTAAGGGAATCCAAATATTGTGGTATTTTTTGTTTAAAGTACATTTTTGAATTCATAAATGGATTCAACACCTTCAAAAACACTAGGGTACTCGAATTATATAAATTAAACAACTTAAACTCAATTTTTTTAAAAACTCTACCGAATTTTGATTAAAATTAACTAGAAAAATGCTTAAAAAATGTGAAAGTTAGACTACGCTATTTCACCATTAATTCCAAGTCCACTTAGTCAGCTCTACAGGATTTCAAAATTTTTCTAGGAATGATGTTGAAATGGATTATAAACAAAATTCCATGGAGATAGAGGGCCCAATTAGCCACGTGGATAGGTCGACGAACTGACAATTGGGACATGTTCCACAGGCCAGGAGTGGCTTCGAAATTTAATTTTAAGCTTCGAGCAAACATCATCCATATTGCATGTGATTGGGAAAATTTGTTTCAATGGGGGAAGCGTGGGGATGGGTTTTAGATGATAACACTGAATGGATGTGAAGCTTAGGTGACTTCTATTTCCATTTGTGGATTATCAAACTGTAAGATCTCTATAGAAAAAACACACTCTTGATTGAAAAGGAACACAAATTTCAATTCTAATTACTAAGGTATCTCTATATCTCTATTGGTTGTAAATACCCTAAGATATATATTTCATCTACATGATATTGGCGATGATGCAGATATCACTGTCACTTAATTTTAAATCTCATTCACCTCCAATGCCTTGAAACTACAAAATGAACTGGTTAGATTTACAGTGGTTTAAGGGATCCTAAATCTATTACATATGACATATATCATATGGCTACTATAGCTCTAATTGTTGTGGATATTGCACCACCCCTCCCAATATTTACTCAATTTTACGAGATCTCCATGGTAAACATGAGATGGGTGCTACTATGACATGACTCGACATTCAAGTTACAGTTATGGAAGTGGGGCCTACAATCTGAAAACTTATTGATACCTCTTAAAAGCAGTGGATCACCCAGAATTCAGTCCACAACCTTTGATGATAATATCCTAAGCGGGATGTTGAAATTTGGTTACCGAAGGACAGGTGGTTCCCTAAGGCTATGATCTTTGGCCTAGAGAAAAGTGTCCAAAAGATTTTAATTTTTCTCTTAAAGTGACTTTATAATTTTATAAAGTCAAATCTAATTTAAAAGTGACTTTAAGTGATAAAGTTACTAAAGTCTAATTTTAAAGTGACTTTAATAAAGTCAATGTAAAATTAGAAAGGAAAAGTGACTTTGGAAATAAATGACTAAGTGGGTCTTTATTAAAGTGGGGTGAATTAAAATATAGAAAGTGAGATTTTAATGAGCATTTAATCTCAGCCCTAGATCTCAATCTATTTCAGCCATTGGATTTAGGAATTCCCCAAAAGTCACTTAGGGTTAGGTTAAAGGAGGGAAATGAGGAAAAGGTCATTCATTCTTTCATGAGCGGATTGGGAGAAGGAGAGAAAGAGAGATGGAGATTTTTCTGAGCAGTGAGAAGAAGGAGGGCAGCAGTGAAGAGATTTCAGCAAAGGTACAGCAGCATTTATTGGCACAAATACCGAGGCAGAAAATATGTACAACAAGGGAGAGGTAGTGTTTCTAAGTGAGGAGGCACATAAATCGAGGAAGAGGGTACAGCAGCAAGCACACACTTCAAGGCACAAAAATCAGGCACGTTTTCCAAGGAAGAGGGTGGCTGTCATTTTCGGCACAAAAACCGAGGAAGAGGACAGCAGTACAACCCAGATTTTTGGCACGGATTTCGAGAGAGGTTGCTGTACAAAATCTGTACAGTCCGTACAGCAAAGTACGACTGTTACGGCACGCTTCCTGAGGTGGCTGTACAACATTTAATGTTGTCCTAAGGTGCTATAAATTTTCTGTTTTCTGTTGTTGCTGATTTGGCACAATTTCCGAGGCGGTGTGCAAGCACGAAAATCGAGATAAGTCTGTAAATTGGTTGCTGGAATTTTTTCTGAGTTTTTCCTGTTTCACTGTAAAAAGCAATATTCAGAAAAATAAAAGAGAAGCTTTCGAACTGGTTTTCCCCAAGAGTTGTAGGGGTTTTTCCAGAGTCATGTTGACAAAAAATATTAGTGTTAAATGTGTTGAATGGCTATTTTATGCTTGCTGATTTTTATTTCTGCATTTTCCAGCATCCTGTAAATTTTCCAGAATTTGTGTTTTCAGCAAAAAAAATTATTTTCCAGTTTGTTGAATGTAAGGATATGGGAAAGGGCATTTAACTAAAAGGAGAAATAAGGTGAAACTGAAAACCAAGGTGGGAAATAGGAAATTTCTACATGGTATCAGAGGTTGGGTGCTGAAAGTGCAGTTTGGGACAGCAAGGAGAAAAATACAGCCTGCTGATTTTTTCACACAGAAAATTTCAGCACGCTGATTTTTCACAAACATAATTCTTACCTTTACTACAGCAGTGCTATTTTTCAGTTTTAGGATAGCAGGATGTCATTGGGATTGAGGGTGGAGGATAGGTTGGATGGGCATACCAATTACAACTTTTGGAAGGAGAGAATACAGAGTATCTTTGAGGAGGTAGAAGTCTGGGGCATCATGGTGCATACCACACAACAGCCTGTTAATGTGCCTACTGATGCTACTCAGTTGGCAGCATATAATAGGAAGAACAACAAGGGTAAGAGACTGATCCTAGACGAAATCAAAGACCATTGCAATCCTCATGTGAGAGGAAAGAGAAATGCTCATGAGATGTGGACAGCATTGTCCAATCTCTACCAAAGTACCAATGAGAACCGGAAAATGGTCCTGAAGGAGAAGCTGAAAACCATTAAGATGGGTAAGACTGATAGTGCAACTGGATATCTCACAAAGATTACTAATGTGAGAGATGAGTTGGCAGCATTTGGAGAGGTCATTCAACCCACTGAGTTGGTGCGGATAGCAGTGAATGGCCTCCCCAGTTCATGGATGAACTTTGCTGATGGGGTTTGTGCACATGAGACCCTTCCCACATGGGAGATGTTTTGGGATGATTGCATTCACACAGAGATCAAGAAAGGTTAGCTTGGGGCAGCCGAGCCAGTTGAGCAGGATGAGGGTGTAGCACTGTTAGCAGGAGGCAAGAAAGGCAAAGGGAAGAAGCAGGCTTCCACAAGTAATGGTGGGGGCAAAGGCAAAGGTAAAGGTAAACAGGGTAACACACAGAAGGACTATTCCAAGGTGAAGTGTTGGAATTGTCAGAAGATGGGGCACTATGCAATTGTGTGTCCAGAGATAAAGAAGAAGAAGGGGAAGAACCAGAGCATGGAAACATCAGCAGAGGTTGAGGACTTTGCAGATCGCTTTGACTGAGAGTTTGGGTTCATTACGTGTGAGTCCTCTAGTGCAGGATCACCTGCCACAGAGGTTCAGAGGGAGCATGCATTTCCCTCGACTAGCGGAGCATCTTCGGGTATCTGGTATGTGGACAGTGGGGCTTCACGTCATATGACAGGAGTCCGTGAGTACTTCTCAGAGCTTTCAGAGAGTGGCACTGATATAGAGGTAGTACTTGGTGATGACAGAGTTGTTAGAGCAGTCGGTGTGGGAACATTGACATTTCAGAGGGAGTCTAAACCTCCCTTGAAGGTGTCAGATGTTCTTTATGTGCCAGGGATGAGGAAGAACCTCATATCCGTCTTAGCTTTGGAGGATAGAGGATATGAGATACCGTTCAGGGGAGGACAGGTGCTGATATATCCCAGGGGTGCTCCAACTGATTCAGCTAGAGTGATAGGTGTACGCCATGCAAAGGTGTACGAGTTTGCATTTCAGCCCCTTGTGGCATTGAGCAGTAGCACTGACAGCAGAGCTAGCAGTTCTGAGCTGTGTGAGATTTGGCACCGCAGGATGGGGCACATGTATCATGGAGCCTTAAGGACTTTGCGGGAGATCACTACAGGTGTGCCAGATTTCAGTACTGATCACTTTGATACTTGCAGAGGATGTGCGATGGGCAAGTTTGCCAAATCCCCTTTTCCTAGCAGTGACAGCAGAGCGACTGGGATACTTGATTTGATTCATTCCGATGTGAGTGGTCGGATGTCTCATGTTTCCTTGAGTGGATATGAGTACTATGTTTTATTCATTGATGATCACTCCAGGAGGACCTGGATTTATTTCTTGAAGACCAAGAGTGAGGTCTTCAAGCGGTTTCAGGAGTTCAGAGCTCTTGTGGAGACACAGACAGGTCGGAAGATCAAGTCCCTGAGGTCGGACAATGGAGGAGAGTACACCCTTGGAGAGTTTGTTGACTATTGTGTGGAGGCAGGCATTAGGAGGGAGTTCACTATTCCTTACAACCCCCTGCAGAACGGGGTTGCGGAGAGGAAGAACAGATCCATCAGAGGGGTTGCCAAAGCCATGTTACATGATCAGGGGTTGCCATTGTTTTTGTGGGTAGAGGCCTGCAACATAGCTTTTTATTTACAGAATAGGAGTCCGCATCGTGCCTTGGGGCACATGGCTCCGGAGGAGGCTTTTTCTGGGAAGAAGCCTGATATTGGTCATCTTCGTATCTTTGGGTGTATCACATACTCCTACATACCCAAGGAGAAGAGGACCAAACTAGAGCCCACCGCAGAGAAGGGTATCTTTGTGGGCTACAGTGAGACCTCAAAGGCCTTTCGCATTTACATTCCTGCACAGAGGAAAGTTGTTGTTAGGTGGGATGTGAAGTTCAAGGAGGATAGGGCCTTTAGGAGGTCACGGGAGTTAGAGTATCTGGATCAACTAGACCCTCAGCACCAGCTGAGTCAGTCAGAGGGATCTAGTGGGTAGGGATCAGGAGGATATAGAGGTACATCTATGACGATGTCAGGTCCGTCAGTGAGCAGTGGCTCACAGAGTCAGAGGGGTGGTGCTTCGGGCAGCATGCAGAGCAGTCCACAGAGCAGTTCACTAGGGATTCCACTGATGGACAGTTCACACGGTACCTCAGCTTCTACAGGTTCAAGTGCAGGCAGGAGGACAACAAACAAACAGTCAGGAGTTCAGGTTCCTGATGATGATGAGGAGGAGGAGTTTCATTCTCCAATGGGAGAAGTATGCTCAGGGAAGAGGAAGCCCAAGTGGCTTTAGGACACCTTGAGAGAGGCCACATCTGTTGCTGGGCCTAAGAGGCCAGTTAGAGAGAGCAGACCACTTGAGAGGTTTTGTAGCTATATGGCAATGGCTACCAACATCCTTGACTCTGAGCCTTCTAGCTATGAGGAGGCAACTATCCAGCAGGTCTGGAGAGAGGCCATGCAGGAGGAGTATTCTTCTATCATGAAGAATGATGTTTGGGAGGTGGTGCCGAGGCCTGAGGGAAAATCCGTGGTTACTTCCAGATGGCTTTACAAGGTAAAGCATGCTACAGATGGCAGCATTGAGAAATTCAAAGCGAGGTTTGTGGCTAGAGGGTTCTCCCAGGTAGAGGGAGTTGATTATGAGGAGACCTTCGCTCCCGTGGCTCGATATACTTCGATCCGCTCCATTATATTGATAGCAGCAGAGATGGGTTGGAAGATCCACCAGATGGATGTGAAGACCGCATTTCTCAATGGCTTCATATAGGAGGAGGTGTACATTGAGCAGCCACAGGGCTTTGAGGTGCATGGGAAGGAGTCCCATGTGTGCAGACCGAAGAAGGCCCTTTATGGCCTGAAGCAAGCTCCCAGAGCTTGGTACTCCAGGATAGATACATACTTGCAGGGGATGGGTTTTACAAAGAGTGAGGCAGATCCGAACCTTTACTATATTGTGATAGGTGAGGAGCCTCTCATTATGGTGTTGTATGTGGATGACTTGGTCATTACTGGTGCAGAGAGACTCATAGAGCACTGCAAGAGAGATCTTGCGGCGGAGTTTGAGATGAAGGACATCGGCTTGATGCATTAATTTTTGGGTTTGGAGGTGTGGCAGGAGGAGGGGAATTTCTTCCTGGGGCAGGGGAAGTATATTGTGGACATCCTTGGCATATTCCACATGGAGGATTGTAGACCCATGTCGACACCGATGATCACCAACTGGAAGAAGCTTCATGCTTTGGATTCCGAGTTGGTGGATCCCACATTGTACAGACAACTGATTGGTTCCTTGATATATTTGGTCAACACTAGACTAGATATTTGTTTTGCAGTCAACACGATGAGTCAGTTTATGTGTGAGCCTAGGAAGGTTCACTGGGTGGCTGCAAAACAAATTTTGCGGTACTTGCAGGGGACAGTGGATTATGGTCTGGACTACAAGCAGGGGGATGGAGTGAGATTGGCAGGTTACACTGATTCTGATTGGGCAGGTTGTGCTTCTGATAGGCAGAGCACTTCAAGGTGTTGTTTTGGGTTGGGTTCGGCAGTGGTGTCATGGTTCAGCTGAAATCAGCAATCAGTAGCATTGAGTTCAGCGGAAGCAGAGTATATGGCAACCAGTCTAGCTAGTTGTGAGGCCATCTGGCTTCGCAATATGTTGTTTGGCTTATTTGGTCAGCCATTGAGACCTTTAGTGATTTATTGTGATAATCAGAGTTGCATTAAACTCACGGAGAATCCAGTATTTCATGACAGGTCAAAGCATATCGGGATCAAATATCATTTCATCAGAGACTATGTTCAGAAAGGAGTTGTGAAGCTTGAGTATATTCCCACTGATGAGCAGGTTGCAGATATTCTTACCAAAGCCTTACCATGAGGCAAGCATGTCTACTTTAGAGACAAGATGGGTGTGGTGAGGAACACCTTCCTAGGTAAGAGGGAGTGTTGAAATTTGGTTACCGGAGGACAGGTGGTTCCCTAAGGCTTTGATCTTTGGCCTAGGGAAAAGTGTCCAAAAGATTTTAATTTTTCTCCTAAAGTGACTTTATAATTTTATAAAGTCAAATCTAGTTTAAAAGTGACTTTAAGTGATAAAGTTACTAAAGTCTAATTTTAAAGTGACTTTAATAAAGTCAACGTAAAATTAGAAAGGAAAAGTGACTTTGGAAATAAATGACTAAGTGGGTCTTTATTAAAGTGGGGTGAATTAAAAAATAGAAAGTGAGATTTTAATGAGCATTTAATCTCAGCCCTAGATCTCAATCTATTTCAGCCATTGGATTTAGGGATTCCCCAAAAGTCACTTAGGGTTAGGTTAAAGGAGGGAAAGGAGGAAAAGGTCATTCATTCTTTCATGAGCAGATTGGGAGAAGGAGAGAAAGAGAGCTGGAGATTTTTCTAAGCAGTGAGAAGAAGGAGGGCAGCAGTGAAGAGATTTCAGCAAAGGTACAACAACGTTTATTGGCACACATACCGAGGAAAAAAATTCGTACAGCAAGGGAGAGGTAGTGTTTCCAAGTGAGGAGGCACAGAAATCAAGGAAGAGGGTATAGCAGCAAGCACACACTTCAAGGCACAAAAATCAGGCACGTTTTCCAAGGAAGAGGGTGGCTGTCATTTTCGGCACAAAAATCGAGGAAGAGGACAGCAGCACAGCCCAGATTTTTGGCACAGATTTCGAGAGAGGTTGTTGTACAAAATATGTACAGTCCGTACAACAAAGTACAGATGTTATGACATGCTTCCCGAGGTGGACGTACATCATTTAATGCTGTCCTAAGGTGCTGTAAATTTTCTGTTTTCTGTTGTTGCTGATTTGGCACAATTTCTGAGGCGGTGTGCAAGCACAGAAATTGAGATAAGTCTGTAAATTGGTTGCTGGAATTTTTTCTGAGTTTTTCCTGTTTCACTGTAAAAAGCAATATTTAGAAAATAAAAGAGAAGCTTTCGAACTGGTTTTCCCCAAGAGTTGTAGGGGGTTTTTCCATGGTCATGTTGACCAAAAATCTCAGTGTTTAAATGTGTTGAATGGCTGTTTTAAGCTTGCTGATTTTATTTCTGCATTTTCCAGCATTCTGTAAATTTTCCAGAATTTGTGTTTTTAGTAAAAAATTATTTTCCAGTTTGTTGAATGTAAGGATATGGGAAAGGGCATTTAACTATTTGGAGAAATAAGGTGAAACTGAAAACCGGGGTGGAAAACATGAAATTTCTACACGGGAAGTACTTTTTCACAAGCCTAACCCACAACCACACCCACAACATAGCATGCATGCAGTTATGAGGCTCCAACTGCACTCATAAGCCTGTCTCCATGTGGTTATGACCCAATTCTTCTAGTTTTGTGCACGTGGTTCCCAGATATGTGCCACCTTTTTAGGCTAGCCTCCATACAACTACCCATAACTCCCCTTAACTTTCCAAAATCATAATTAACATTGCGACAATGCCAAACATTCAAACTTGAAGAAACAAATTTCCCTTGATTGCTTCGTACACATCATACATTTCGTCAAACATATGGTAAACGTGAAATTTATAGGTTATGAATTGATATATGATCATAAGCCTCTGAATTTCATCTGAGAATAAAAAATAAGGTCTAATGCCCTCTCAAGTAGTTGCAACAACACTTGTTAGCCCATGCATTCATCAACCATTCAAATACTTATCAAATCATGAACAAGAGCCATAAGTAGAGCACATCATAAAAGCATGCTTATAGCCAACATATAACTAGAATATCAACCATGAAATTTTTTCCATAAAATCATAATAATAACAAGTACCTGTGCTCATTAATTACATTAGAACAATAACTCATATTAACTTATGCAAAATCCATCCAAGTCAAGGGCTTTCATGTACCACCCGACCATAGATTGGACTAAAAAAAATATTTCTTTTAACCAATCACCTTTGAGAAATATTCCAAGAATGAATGTGGGATATCAAGGGATAAACCAAGACAAAATCAAACATGGAATCTAGAGGTTAAACCACCTCCACCCTCAAGCTACCATGATCTCACCTACACCGGTCCGAGATCACAAAACCAAACGAAGCTTGGATGACTCATAATTTATTCTCCATACCTTGAGGAAATTTCATGTCTCCACCCATCCATTGAGGGCTTCCTGGAGAAATCCATATCCATCAGCAACGTGTCCCCAACCCTTGGGATTTTCCTGCAACCACCTCACCTGGTTCCAAAACCTTCCAGTAATCCAAAGCTCAACCAAGAATGAATCCCTTCAAACCATGGCTATCCAAGAAATGGAAAGGAAAAGCTAAAACCATTTTCACTCTAGGAAAAAACCATGCTAATGACAACAAATGAACCAAGTAAAAAAATTCTTGTACCATGCATTCACATCATAGCAAGGAAATCACACATGCAACCTGTGACCTGCAAGATCTTCCTGTTGAAGTTGTTGATCCAACCTTCTCCTTCCGTTCCATTCTTTCCTTTTTCATTCATTTTATTTCTTGTCCAAGTTATTTATCTCATTCCTTTGCTACACCTTCTCCAATTATACAAGGGATAAAAAATTGCATCTCCCGAAACTGGTGCCAAATCGTAGATCTCGTCGTTCTGATTCCAACAACGTCTGAATTTCCTCAATTAAACACCGTATGAGGAATTTATTGTGTTTTGAATATTTTGGAAAACAATTAAAAAGTCAACTTGCAAGGTTGACTGTGCAGGTGTGGATGTCGTGACATGGAAGTCCATACGCTAACATGGTGCTAACGTCAGTAGGTTGACTGGGTGTACGAACTAGGCAAGTGACATCTTGTTGAGCTGAATCATGGCATCTAACTGTTGGTCAAGGGTAGGAGAATGTGCTGTGGACAAGTGGGCCAATTAATGGGTAACCCGTGGCCCAATCATATAGTGCCATGTGGCACCCAGAATTGGACCAAAATTTTGTTAAGTCGATCGACCAACCTCTGTAGGAATCGAACACGTGACCTTTATCTCATGAAACAACTACTTGACCAACATGCCACACAACATGATTATCAACTATGGGTTGTGATGTCATATTTAATATTTAACAATGGTTTGGTTGGGGGGAAGGCCCCAGGCACGCCTGACTAACCTAGCCCCTGGTTTTCGACACGACCATAGAACCAAATACAAATTTATGGGGGTGGGCACGTCGCATCCTGTTTGCACCCAAGGCATAACACCCAAACCATATGATAAACATGAGACTATGGCATAGGTAACAGGAGGGGGTGTGGCCCATGGCCCATGACCCTTGGTCCTGTAAAATCACATGACCAAAAATGTGGGAGCAAGAGGGGGCGTCGACCTTAATATTTTTTTTGTTTAATATTTAAAACAATACGCCAAAAACAAAACCACTACCAAATTTTATGGATCGAAATCGAGACCTCTAGGTTACTAACTAAGCGCCAAACTAATAAACCATAGATTTTTTTTTTTTTTTTTCCAAGCAGAGCAGGACAATTTTTAGAGTGTTTTGCAAGTATTTTGAAGAAAGAGGTCTATCTTGGCCATTTTTCAACCTTTTTGAGCTCAAGAATAGCCTAAACATGGGTTTTTGGGCATTCTGAATGTAATGGAAGTGTTATTTTTGAAATTTGAGACTTATATGTTGATGTATTTTGAATTTGAGCATATAATAAAAAAATTCATTATTGGAAGTTGGACCCGGAGACATAGCCCAAGAGGGGTGAACTCTGTCATGAATTTGTTGTGTTTTGATGTTGTATGCTTTCCATTTTAACTGTTAAAAATATGCAAAATTTACTTTAGTTTGCGTGCTTTTGCAATCATGATACATTGCCTACAAGACATAAACTATCTTGCAAATAATTTTATGAAACCTTCATTTTTAAATTTTGGATCAGTTTTATATCATAACATGGTGTTTATGAAGGTTTGAAAATTTTTTCAAGGTTTTTGAAAGCTTAGAAGGTCTAAATTAAGAAGACGAGAAGGAGAAATGGAAGAACCTAACCCTTAAATTAGCTCAAGGAGGCCATAAAATCCACAAGTCATAGCACATGAAGAAGGACAAGGATAAGAGCTGATGTCTGAGGATGAGATAGCTTTTACAGAGGCATTCTTTGATGTGACTGAGATGGTGAAAGTGTTGTAAAATGAGAGAACAACAAGGTTGCAAGGAGAAAATTCTAATCAACCAAAAGGTGATGGTGGTAATGGGAGCAAGCCCCCACCTCCTCCTCCTCATTCACTTCCATCTACACCTCCATCCTCAACTCCTTATTCACCTCCTTGATCCCATAGACCTACTCTTCCTACATCTCCAAGAGAACATGCTAAAACTCCTTTGATTAAGCTTGTTTTCAATTTTGAATTGTCAATGTACAATGGGAAAGTAAATGCTAAAAATTTGGATAATTGCGTTCGTCAAATTGAAGTCTATTGCAGTATTCAAAAGATTGATGATGATGTCACAAAGATCCAACTTCCTTCTATTCACTTGCAAGGTACAACCCTCATAAGGTGGGAGGCCGGAACTCAAGAAGATTTGAAGAAAAGTGGTAAAATTATCTCTTATTGGAATGATTTTATAACTACATTAGGAAG
This sequence comes from Pinus albicaulis, assembly GCA_034641835.2. NCBI lineage: Eukaryota > Viridiplantae > Streptophyta > Pinopsida > Pinales > Pinaceae > Pinus > Pinus albicaulis. The sequence continues at coordinate 470,070,695 of CM076584.1, read as the reverse complement.
GAAAATTTTCCATTAGCTTACATGAAAAAAACAATTATGGATTGGATTCTTTTTAGAAAAGCTAAAGGTCAAAGTGTCCAAAGTTACACATAAGAATTTAGAAGAAGAGATTTAATCTTGGGTGCTGATTTGACCTCAGAATATACTCTCCTTAAGTATATAGGTAGATTACATATTTATTTGAGACATAATATACTTATGTTCAATCAGACCAATCTAGATGAAGTATGTTTTCAGGAAACTCATTTATATTCAAGAGGAAAGAATGTTCCTCAAGAGTCTAGGAGAAAACCTTTTAAATCTGGAGACAAAAAGGAAAAAGTAAAAAAGAATGCTACTGTCAAGAAAGAGGGAGTGAAAATTATTTCCAAACACTGTTCAAAAGATGACCATGATGAATACAATTGTTGGAAATTACATCCAGAATTGAGACCAAAGAAGTTCAATAACAAGGGGAAACAAAAGGCTTTTGCTACAACTCGACAAGATCCAAGATTTGATTCAAGTGATGAAACCAAAATCACAACCATGGGAATGATAGGTATAGCTTCTAATGCAAATACTAGTTCTTCTAGAAAGCCTATTGAATCTAAAAATGATAAATAAAGAACTGATGTTTTCCATATCAAGGTCATTACAAAACCTACAAAGGTTGATACATTATTTGATAGTGGATCTCAACTCAATATTATCTCTGAAGAAATTGTCAAGAAACTTAATTTAGAGACCACACCTCATGCAAAACCTTACTGTTTGGGTTGGGTATGCGATGATGCCAAATTCCAAGTGAAGAAAATGTAAACTCAAATTTTCCATCACCGCTATTTTTATAGATGAGGTAGAGCTTGATGTTTTACCACTTGATACTTGTGGGGTTGTCTTAGGGAGTCCATATTTATATGACCGAAAATCCATATTCTATCATCTGAGAAAAAATATCATATTTTCAAAGATGGAGTTGAGTATATTATTAGAGCACATCACAAGAAGATGAACTTATCTCTTGTTAGTGTTGGTCAAATGAAATGCTTGTGAATGCTACTAATAATTTTGTGTTGTTCATGATTAAAGCTAAATATATTGCTAAATTTGAAGCTTTCTCACGATGTGATTCTAAACTCAAGCATGGAGTGGTTGAAGTTGTTAACACATTAGGGGAATTTTGAGGTCTAAAATGGGCCTCCTAAGGAAATTATAAAATAATAGTGGAAATAATAAAAAAGATTTGATTACATCATCAAATTTTAGAGGGAAAAAAGAAAAACTACATTTTCAACTTATCTCCCAAAGGTTTCACTCAAATTTTGAGCAGGAGTACTCGTTGGATGCAAAATTTAATTCCTCATCCAAGTAGTACCAATGTTGCATACTTTTGATGGACCCTTCTACATGAAAAATGAGAAATACATGAAAAATTTGATTCCAGTCACGTTTTTTAATGTATTTATCATTTTTCATGTAACAAGGTCTATCAAAAGTATGCAACATGGGTACTCCTTGGATGAGGAATTAAAATTTTCATCCAACAAGTATTCCTGCTCGAAATTTGAGTAAAAATTTTGGGAGATAAGTTGAAAATACGAATTGAAAAAGTAGTTTTATTATTTTATTATTATTTAATCTTTTTACCCTTTTACTTAAGGAATAGTGAATCATCTGACATCATCATCTTGAATCCTATTGGTTTTTATAAAGCTTATTTTGGTTGTACATTTTTCTTAGGAGGCCCATTTTAGACCTCAAAATTCCCCTAATGCTTATGACAAGATGTTTTAGAAACCTGAAGTGTTGCCTCCCAAAAGAGGAATCCAACATGAGACTCAATTGAAACAGGGTGCACCACTTTTGAATATTTGAATGTATAGAATGTAAGTTTTGGAGAATGCAAAAATTAGGAAGAAAATTCAAGTGCTGCTAGACAAAGGGGATATTATACCTAGTACATATCCTTGTGGGTGTCCTATTGTTTTGGTTCCAAATAAATATGGTACATGGTGCATGTGTGTGGATTTACGAGTTTTGAAAAAAATCACAGTAAATAATTACTATCCTCTTCCTCACATTGATGATTTTCTATATTAGTTAAAGGATGTTTTTTATTTTACTAAGATATATTTGAGAAACGATTATCATCAGATAAGGATTGTTTAAGATGATATTTGGAAAATTGCTTTCAAGATAAAAACAAGTTCTTTTTGAATGGTTAGTTATGCCATTTGGACTTTGCAATGCACCTACCACATTCATGAGAGTTATGAATGATGTATTACAACCATTCCTTAATGATTTTGTCATAGTCTACTTAGATGATATTATGATTTTCAGTAAGACTTGTGAAGAGCATGTAAAGCAAGTTCTAGATGTCTTGAAAAAGGAAAAGTTGTATTTGAAGATATCTAAATGAGAATTTGGTAAAACCTCTTTTGTTTATTTTGGGAATATTGTAGGAGGTGGTGAATTGAATATTGATCCCTCCAAAGTTGATGTTATTATGAATTGTCCTATACCCATCAATGTAATAGAAGTTAGGAGCTTTTTGGGAGAAACCCAATATTGGAGAAAATTTATTGCTAACTTCTCATTCATTGCAGCACCATTACATGCTTTGAAAAGTGTGAAGCGTGTATTTCTGTGGGGAGGAAAGTAGCATAAAGCCTTTGATACTTTGAAACAGAAAATCAGTACAACACCGGTTCTAACACTTCTAGATCTCAAGCAACCATTTGAAATTCGAACCGATGCAAGAGAACATGTTGTGGGAGTAGTTTTGATGCATCATGGTAATCTAATATGTTATGATTCAAAAACCTTTTCCAAAGCAGTGATTAACTATCCAACTTATGATAAAGATTTGTATGCTTTGGTACAAAGCATGAAGAAATGGAAGCACTATTTGATGGGTAAAGAAATGATTATTCATAATGACCATCAACATTTGCAATATTTACAATCACAAACCAAGCTATAACAAGCTAGATATTTTAGATGGATGCGATTCCTACAAAAATTTCACTTGGTAATCAGGTATATAAAACAAAGTTGGAAATATGTTATCAAGGCCTATTGTTAATGCATCTTTCATTCTTAAGCATAACTCAATCATGCATGAAAGTTATATTTAACAATATGATCAAGATGAAGATTTTAAAGATGTTTATGCAACTTTGAGTCAAGGAAATCATGTTGAAGAGTTATATTATCATGTTCATAACAAGTTGTTGTATCATCTTGGCAAGTTATGTGTTCCACAGGGTGAAAGTGTCAATGTCATAAGGGAAGCCCATACTGCTCTTATTTTTGGTTACTTTGGTGTAGGAAAAAATGTTGCACAATTATAGAGGTATTGTTATTGGCCTCGCATGAATGAAACTGTATCAAGATATGTAAAATAATGTTCTATGTGCGCAACTAGCAATCCAAGAAATATGAAATTGGGTTTATAAACTCCACTTCATATCCTTTCTCATCCTTGGGAAAGTATTTCTATGGATTTTTTTGGGGACTACCAATCTCTAGGAAAGATCATGATTATTTATACGTTTTAGTGGATTGTTTTGGAAAAATGTGTGTGTTGATGCCTTGTAAGAAACATGTTACAACTGAACAAAATGAAAATATGTTCCTCCAAAATGTATGGATTCATTTTGGGTTACCTACTTTGATTATTTTTGATAGAGAATCTCGATTTATCGGGATGTTTTGGTCAAGTTAATGGGAACTCATGGACACAAAGTTGAAGAAGAGCACAACATTTCATGCAAAAACCGATGACCAGATAGTAGTGAAAAAAAAAATAGTGCATCGCCTTCGAGAATACTGTGGTAAACATCCTAAACTTTGGGATGAATATTTCATTACATCCAACATGCCTAAAATTGTGCCAATCATTCATCTACACATGTATATCCATTTGAAGCATGTTTGGGTTATTTGCAAAAGTCTCATTGTGACCAAGAAATCATTGAGGTTTGCTCACACACATAGGATATAATATAACACACCATAAAGGAAATACCTTTGAAGATATTTTTTAAGGGAAGGAAGAATCCATTCATTATTGTGATTTCCACCACGTAAAGGAAATTGAAGCCACGACTATTGTATCCATCTAATGAAAGAATCAACATCTTTGTCAAAGAAGTCAATGTCAAATGCAAATTGTGGAGTATCCCTTTTGTAGAAAATTTGTGTATGTTGTGAGAAAGTGATTTCATCATGAAATATGTGTGAGGACTTGAGTATTTGTTGTTTTGGGTTACCAATATGAATGAAAGGAAAACCTAATCATAATTTCAAAAGGAATTGCCAAGCCACTGAATATAAAGGCTGATGATTAAGAGAAAGAGATCCATTTTATGAACATGAAGCTACTATAATGTAGATTTGGTTGGAGTTATATCATAGAGAAAGTTGATGACCACTTATATTGTCTCGAGCTCTAGTGGTTGAGTTATAGTCCCTTGAAAGTCACATTGTTTCTGTCCATGAATAACTCCCATTATTGTGTATATAGACACAACGACTATTAGATATTAAGACAATAAACATGAGAAACATTACCCATGCACTAATCATGGAAGCCACTACCTTTGGGTGATATTCAAGGCAAGATCACTTGGGAAGCTTTTTTTGATGCTCATAAGGAGGAATTATACCTTGTATGGAACTATGATATTTGGTACATGAGATGGACAACCTTGTGACGGGAGAGAGACAAGATTGTGCTAGAGTACGCTATTATTTTCCACACGTTGTGCTCAGAGTTGGGTATTTGAGACTCTAAGAGACACCTATTTTTAAAATATAGTAGTGGTCTACATAGGTACATACAAATGGACATGATTCTATTGGACATCTCACGACTGGGATTTGATTTTTGATGTGCTATCAAAACTGAGTAGAAATGTAAGTAGAGGAATAAGCAGTAGTTTTCATTTGAAAATCCACTACATGGGTTTGCAAATTCATTGCATGGGTCTACAAATCCACTGCAATATAAGCCAAGAAAAGGCATCCCAAACTCATAAAACAAGGGATAGACTGAGGGAAGCCAACATCAAAACAACCATCCTAGGTCACAGGAAAAGAAGGGTAATGGGAAGCTAGAAAAGGACACTGGAAAGTGGTGTGAGTCCCACAAATACCCTTGGAAAAACACCGATGAATGCCACTCGAAACAATCATTATTGGAACAACTTAAAGAAGAAGAAAAGTAATATTGATTTTATTTTGATTCAAAACCAAATAAAAGAAAGAGAATCATCGATCCAGAACCCAATGCTACCATTTCAATCACAAATATCTAACCAAAATATCCAGAAGAGACTGAAGAGGGGGAGTTCCTCTTCCATTCATATATGTGGGTGAAGGAGACACCACTATATTTCATCATTAACAATGGGAGCTATAAGTGTTGAGATTTTGTATAGTTGGTGTAGCATCGGGTGTGCTATAGCCCTGAAATTTTGTGGAGGGGCTAGGACACACTTGATCTCGAAAACACAGAAAGAGAAATTTTGAGAAATTTCAGTTGGTGTTCAAGTTATTCAAATAATTAATTATTTTAATGGATTTCCTAAGTCTAAACTTAAGAAAATTAAATAATTAAAGTGAATTGATTAACGCATGTGCTGAAATGTTTTAAAAGAAAAAGATCAAGAAGTCTTTTAACCTAATCCATTGATGAATTTTTTAATCTCGCTCGTTGATGAGATGAATGAAAAAGTATAAGAGAAAGGCTTGAGGGTCAGTTGGAGGAGACACACAATTGCAGAGCTGAGGAATAGAACTGTAATTGTAAGGTGGGTTTGCTAAGAATTTTCAGAGGAATTTCCTACAGCGAGGGGTGGTATTGGCTAAGGGGATGATCTGATCTCAGATCCAAGAGTCAGTAAGAGGCAGAGGAGAATCAACAAGGAAAACATAGAGAAGAAGAGCAGAAGCTGCAGAGGTGCTACACAGGATAGCGCAAAAGTACCAAGGGGCTTTAGAAGTCACGCAAAGGGTTTCCAGGGCTAGCGCAAGGCCTGTGTCACCATCACAGGGGTTACACAGTCCCTCTATGGGCAGCATAGTGGCATTCTGAGGCTAGCAGGGCTGATGCTGGGGCTTCAGGGGCAGCGTTGGGGTTTCTAGGGCCAGATTCGGGATGAGTTCTGTAAATCCTGTTTGAGGGTGTGGATCAGTCAGATATTTGGTCCTAGATCTATAGGTAGTTTCCGATTTCATTTCTTTTATTCTCTGTCGGGTTTTCCAGATCTGGAACCCATATTTACTGTACTCAGAATCCACTTAATAAATAAACCCTCATATCTGTTGCACCAGTTTTCCTACTTTGGGTTTTTCCAGGGACTTATGTCCAAAACTCTATGTGTCACTTTATTGTATGAGTGTATTATTCAGTAAATGATCTGCATGTGTAGGTCGTAGTTGTGTTTATTTTGGTGTTTTCTTAATCTAATCTCTGAAAATAACTTGTATTAATCTAAATCAAATAGAAAAAATAAACCAAGATACTACAATAGAATTTTCACATTGTATCAGAGTGATAGCAGATCAATCTGAATCTCCAACAATCAGTTGAAGTAATATTTTCTACAGTGTGGAAGAAGAAGCAGTAGATCCGGAAAGGGCATCCTGATAGCAGGAGAACGCAAATCCAGAAGAGGACAATGCTGAAGCTGCAGAAGGCCATCAGGCTTACGCAGACCCTTCCCAGGGCAGTGTAAGGGCTTTGTCACATAGTTTGGGGTTACACAGTCCATTTCTGAGCAGCGCTGAGGCTACGTTGGGCCAATCAATGAGACGCAGTCCAATCATTTCTCTAGTTGCAGAAGAAATTTTCCAAGATCCGGAAGAAGTGCTTCAGATCTTCAGTAGTGCTGGTGGGGTGGATATTCTGCAGGTGAAAAATTGTGCCTAGCTAAGTCAACAAAGGGGGGAGGAAGAAATTTACTCAACAGATCTGAGCCAAACAGATTTGAGATTTGATCAGGAGGATCAGATAGGTCTGTCTGTTTGTGTTTGGGTGAAATATTTCCAAGAGGGAAATCAGTCTTCAATAGAAGCAGTTATTAGAGGGTTTCTAGTCACCTAGAAACCCAGATCTAGAGGGAGAAGTACTATTTTTGTCATATCTGAGAAAGATGGCTCGATATGGACTGAGGGATCAAGATAGATTGGACGACATGTCCAACTATGTTATCTGGAGGGCCATAATCATTCCAGTTCTGGATGAGTATGGTCTCAAAGATCATGTAAAGAAGGTTATTACTGTACCAACTGATGCAGATCCTATGAAGAAGTATGAAGAAAATCAAGCACAGACTAAGCGTTTGATCATAGACGGAGTCAAACACCACATGATTCCTCATATTACTGGAAAGACTAAAACAAATGACATGTGGGTATCCTTGGACATGATGTACCAAGGAGGCTTTGTCCAAAGAAGAATGCTTCTGGAGAACTAGATGCGGTTGTTTCAAATGATGAAGGGTGAAGAGATAGATCCATTCCTCTTCAATCTTCAAGCCATCTAAGATAAGCTAGTTGGCATTGGTGCTAATCCAGATGAGGGGCTCTTAGTGAGGATTTCTCTAAATGCAGTCTCAAAATATTGGGAAACATTTGTCCAGAGCATTCTGGGAAGGGAAATTTTACCATCTTAGGCTAACATGTGGGCTATCCTCCGCTAAGAGGAGACCAGGAGGGTCACCAAGAGGAAAAATATCAGTGGAGGAAGCGGAAAGGCCAAAGTCAAGGAGGAGGAGGAGGATGAAACCCTTGCATCAAGGGAAAATAAAAAACAAGGGAGGAAGAAGAGGGACCTTTCCAAGGTTTTGTGCTTTAACTGTGGTGATCTTGGAAATTTCGCCAGCAGTTGTCCTAAGAAGAAGGATAAAGGATCTTCTTATTCCAAGGCTACAACAGCAAAGGAAGATGGCTCTAATGATGATGCAACCATGATTTCTCATGTGCCTCGAGAGAAGAGGTGGGGTGACATGGATCTATAGAGCATCTACAGATAGGTGGCGGGATCCTTGAGTCAACACTACTCTTAGATCACATACGAGCTACGGGAGCCTTAAGACGGTAGCGAGATGAGTTGGAAGAAGGTTGTAGGAGGCCACATTGAAGTGGAAGAGGGAGTTAAAGTGCTGAAGAAGGATAAAATTAATGAAGAGGCAGTAGCAGCGTGGAGGCACCAGCGCAGAGGGGCTAATGGGACTTCAGCAGCGCAAAGAATTTGTGCTCACGCAATGTAGTGTTGCAGCATGACAGTGTCTCCAAGAGGACAATGTAAATCAGCATCCAAGGAACTTCAATGGTGGAAGGCAACTTAACTTATCTGTCAAATAGTTGGGCAGAATTTTTTAGTTGCTTACTTATTAGCAACTGAGTTTCAGTGCAACAGTTAGCAGTGGCAGTGCTATGGGTAACATGATGCATCAATTTCAGAGGGAGTTGCAGTATAGATGTGGCAGTGTCAGTGGCAGTGGCATGGGCAGCAGTACAGAGAGTAGCAGTGCAGTGGATTGAGGGAAGCAGGCCAAGCATCAACAACATAGAATCTAACTACAAGATCTTGTATTGCATTGTGTGGATGCATTGATAGAGTAAATTTTGCTAGAGCACACTTCGTGCTAAGAGGGAGTGTTGAGATTTTGTATAGTTGGTGTAGCATCGGGTGTGCTCTAGCCCTGAAATTTTGTGGAGGGGCTGGGACACACTTGATCTCCAAAACCTAGGAAGTGTTTTGAGAAATTTCAGTTGGTTTTCAAGTTATTCAAGTAATTAATTATTTTAATGGATTTCCTTAGTCTAAACTTAGGAAAATTAAATAATTAAAGTGAATTAATTAACACATGTGCTAAAATGTTCTAAAAGACACGGATCAAGCAATATTTTAATCAAAATTGTTGATGAATGTTTTAATCTAGGTCATTGATGAGATGAATGAAAAAGTATAAGAGAAAGGCTTGAGGGTTAGCTGGATGAGACACATAGTTGCAGAGCTGAGGAATAGTTTTGGAATTCTAGAGAGGTTTTGCTAAGAATTTCTGGAGGAATTTCCTGTAGTGAGGGGTAGTATTGGCTAAGGGGATGATCTGATCCCATATCCAAGAGTCAGTAAGAGGCAGAGGAGGAGCAACAAGGACATCGCAGAGAAGCAGAGTAGCAGCTATGCAGGTGTTGCGCAGCCGCTATGCAGGACAGTGCAGAGGCACCCGGGGGCTTCAGAAGTTACGCACAGGGTCTCCAGGGCTAGCATAAGGCCTGTGTCACCCTCTCAGGGGTGACGTAGTCCCTCTTTGGGAAATGCAGTGGAATTATGAGGCTAGCAGGGCTAATGCTAGGGCTTCAGAGGCAACGCTGGGGTTTCTAGGGTCAGATCTGGGATGAGTTTTGTAAATCTCATTTGAGGGTGTGGATCAGTCATATATTTGGTCCTATATCTACAAGTAGCTGTAGATTTCATTTCTTTTATTCCCTGTCGGGTTTTCCAGATCTGGAACCCAGATTTACTGTACTCAGAATCTACTTAATAAATAAACCCTCATATCTGTTGCACCGATTTTCCCACTTTGGGTTTTTACAGGACTTATGTCCAAAAATCCATGTGTCACTTTTTTTTATGAGTGTATTATTCAGTAAATGATCTTCATGTGTAGGCTGTAGTTGTGTTTATTTCGGTATTTTCTGAATCTAATTTCGGAAAATAACTTGTATTAATCTAAATCAAGTAGGAGAAATAAACCAAGATACTAAAGTAGAATTTTCACAATAAGAACTTGATCTGAGCTTAGGTTATCAAGATATTGAGGCTACCAATAGGACACACCCCCATCCATACACCATTGGTTGGTTGAGCCATGGACGAGACATCTGTGTTAGCAAACAATGTTGCATGTCCTATGGAATCAAATACTTCAAAGATGGTGTATTGCGTAATGTTTCCATACTCAAAGTTTGTGATGTTATTTTAGGGCAACCTTATATGTGTAAACGCCATGCTGTTTATAAGTCTTGTCCTTATAGTTTCATTGTTACTCTAAGAGGTTAGCTCTACAGGGTACCAAAGGTCATTCTCAATACCGCAATTTCAATGATCTCAACAAAACAATGCCAAAATGTATTCTCTCAGATTAAAAAGTTTGACCTCTTCATAATTCGGTAAGAAAGTGAAATGAAGGTCACCGTAACCACCATAGCCTCATATGGGGGCATCTTCACACAAAACAAGTAGGTGGAAAAACATGTATATACTTACAAAGATATCTTCGCTCCAACTGTGGGTTTTGCTTTTCACTATTATGTTAAAAACTCAATTGAATTGATACTTGGTGCTTATTTACCTAATGTCCCTATATATATATATATAGAATGGGGAAATAAAATGTCAGATTCATGAGTTCATCCAAAAGGGATACTTTCGACCGAAATCATCACCTTTGTTGGTGCAAAAGAAGGATGGGACATGGAGGCTCTATATTGATTATAGAGCCCTGAAAAAAATCACCGTTAAGAATAGATACTTGATCCCTTAGATTGGTGATCTTATTAATCAACTCAAGGATGGGAAGTTCTTTAGTAATATTGATCTAATGTTAGGCTACCACCAAGTTCCAATTGAAAAAATTGATGTATGGAAGACAACCTTGAAATATAAAGAAGGTATTTTTGAGTGGTTGGTCATGCCCTTTGACTTGACTGATGCTCTTGCAACATTCACGAGGATGATGGGTGATATCATGCGACTATTAATGAACTCTTTTATGGATGTATATTTGGATGACATTCTCATATTTAATAAGACCTGGGTAGAACATTTTCAACACATTTAATAAGTCATGATCACCCCATAACAACACAAGTTGCATGTTAATATGGAGAAATTCTCATTTTTCACACAGAGAAATCAATATTTGGGATACATCATGAATGAAAACAGGGTGCATGTGGACCCAACCAAGATCCAAGAGACACAAATATTCTTGAATTATTCTTATTCAACAGAGAGAGAAAATATATTTTATAGCAATCAACAAGATTCCCTAGCCAGCAAAGACTTCATTTCTCAAACAAATAATTCAACCTCCAAATAGGCTCAGTCAAACTCGGTCAACTCGACCTTCCGTCAAATTCAAACACAGCCCAAATAAATCCACAAATATGGTCAACGCAAAGGTCAAAGTTTGCAATCAAAGTTGTGGTCAACGCTACAGTCAAATTCAATGTTTGACCTTGGTTTTTATGCCTCCAACTGTTTCCTCTCCAAATCGAAATTTTTCCTTAGAAAACCCAGTCAACTCTCAAGAATTGACCCATAGTCAATGCTAGTATACGCTCTCCAGAAAAGCCCTAAACCAATCCAAAAATTGCAGCTTCCTGTTTCACATGTATGAGGAGAGAGAAGCCTCTAAAGCTGTACGAACCAATCAGATGAGAGAGAGATGTGTGAGATGAATTAATGATGAAATGAGCATCATGTCTCTCCTTTTTATATCCATGACTGTGGGTGTGTGACACAACTTTTGGGGCTTGTGAGCCTACATTACAATTCTGGCCGCCCTTGAAAAATTACACTTGTGGAAAAATAAATTCAAAATACAACTTTTTCTCATCTAAATAAGATGATATTTAGATCAATCTTGCACCTCTCCAAAAGAGGAATCCAACCAAAATATCATCTCCATCATATGAGCATTGCAACATGGATTTTGGCCCTAGTTTCCAAATTTAACACTCCCTCTTAACTAGGGAGAACTCCATTTGACCATCCATCTATCAACCTCTGCAATCCTGTCATCTGGTACCATCGTGTACTATATATGTCATCATGGAATCATGTGTCATCTTGTTGTATCTGTTTTGCTGGCTCTGCTCTACTATAGAATAAATAATAAGAAAATATGATCGAGAGTGAGTCACAAAGACCTTACCACTCTCCACTAACCCGAAGTCAGTTTAGAGGTAAAAACCTCAACCATCGAGAGTGAGTCACAAATGATTTTTCCACTCTCTATTGACTCGAAGTCAGTTTAGAGGTAAAAACCTCAACCAGAATTGATCCCAGATCAAGTTGTTGGACACATCCCATCCTAGACATAGAGAGTAAGAAAATATGTGATGCGTCCATCGATAATTCTATGGTCTCTATCCTCATTTCCCAACTCATTTTCCAGATGATAGGTACTCCCTATGAGTCCCAGACTACATGGGTAGGATGCATGTAAGGCATAGATCAAAGAGAGGGTGAACCTACTCTATATCATAATGGTGGGGAAGAAGGACAACAACAGGGTAAGGAAAACCTAGCCCTAGCCCCCTGGAGCTCCCAGAGCTCATAGTCTAACTCAAGTAGGACCCTCACAATAGGGCCTGTCCATGATATGAAGCTTCTCACAGAAGGTTAAGAATTTGAGCTTCCCCAGGGGCTTCGTGAGAATATCTGTGACCTGCTCATCAGTCCCAATGTGATGGAGCCTTATGACACCTCACTATACCATGTCCCATAAAAAGTTGTACCTAATATGAATATGCTTGGATCGGTCGTGGAACACGGTATTATTAGAAATATGAATCCCACTTTGGTTATCACAAAGTATCACGGTGGTATCCAACACATGTCCAAATAACTCACCAATGAGCTTTCTCAACCAAACAGCTTCACAACATGCCATACTTTCTGCAATGTATACGGCCTCGGCGGTGCTCAAAGAAACCGATTTTTTCTTCCTGCTCATCCAAGATATAGAGCTAGAACCTAGAGTGAAGCAACATCCGGATGTGCTCTTACGATCCACCACAATGCTTGTCCAATTGGCATCGGTATATCCATGGAGCCTCATACTCCTGGTAGTGTATCTCAGCCCATGGTTGATTGTGCCCCGAAGATATCTCAAGGGATTCTTGGCACCAATCTAGTGAATGTGATGAGGCTCGACCATGTATTGACTCAATGTGTTCATTGCAAAACATATGTACGGACATGATTTAATTAAGAACATCAAGGCCCCCATCAGTTGACGGTACTTGGTTGGATTTCCAAACTCAGGCCCAAAAACACTTCCACACAACATCTTAAAGTTGAGTTCCATCGGAGTAGTCATGGACTTGTAGTCCACCATCCCAAATCTCTCCAGCAGCTTCACAACATATTTTCCTTGAGAAAGGAAAATATCACCTGGATTTTTCCAAACCTCCAATCCTAAGAAATAGTGCATCAGTCCCAGATCCTTCATCTCAAACTTAGAAGCTAGCTCTCTCTTACATTGATGAATGAGAGGGTCAACACCTGTCAGGAAGAGATCGTCCACATAGAGAAACAAAATGAGAGGCCTGTCACTATCAACCTTAAAGTAAAGGTTTGGATAAACATCACTTCGATTAAAGCCAAAATTGATCAAGTAGTTATCGCTCATATCATACCAAGCCCTAGGGGATTGCTTCAACCCATAGAGGGATTTATTCAGCCTGCATACATGTGTATCTCTATCTCGAACTTTGAACCCTAGAGGTTGTTCAATATAGACCTCTTCCTTGATTAAGCCATGTAAGAAGGCAGTCTTCACATCCATCTGATGCAGACTCCATCCTTGTGTTGCAGCAAGAGAAATGATAAATTAGATGGTGGTATAGAGGGAAGCAGGTGAAAATATTTCATCATAATCTATGCCTTCCTTTTGAGAGAAGCCCCAGGCAACAAATATTGACTTGAACTTTTCAACACTTCCATTGGCTCCATGCTTGATCTTGTAGAGCCATTTTGAGGCGACAACAAATTTGTCCTTTGGTCTAGGGACCACATCCCAGACATCATTCTTCATGATCGACTCATATTCCTCGTACATAACATCCTTCCAAAATTGATTCTTCACAGATTCTTCAAATGTTCTAGGCTCAGATTGTGCAATAGTGCTCATGGCTGATAGGTACCCTTGGTACCTATTCGGTTTCTTATTTTCACAAAATGTTCCCCTTGGAGAAATATGTCTCTCGACTTCTTCAAGAGTGTCTCTAAGCCATGAGGGTCTCCTTTTATTTGAAGAAGGTGGATCTATAGGATCCATCAGACCTTCAACCTCGAGCATTGATTCATCCTTCAGTTCTTCCTGCCTTCCAACTTCTTCTTCTTGTTTGTCTTCCTTAGAGATAGGAAGATATCTGACTTTCCCAAGGGAAATGTCTTCGTCGAAGGTGACATCATGACATATCTCCACTTCTCTTTGACTAGGCACATAGATTCTATATTCCTTCAAGGTTTCATTGTAGCGTAAAAAAATTCCCTTCTTTTCATAATCATCCAACTTGATTCTCTTTTCTCTCGTCACATGAAAAGATACGGGACTTCCAAAAACTCTAAAATGAGAGACATCAGGCTTCTTACCAGAGAAGACTTCTTTAGGAGTTTCGGAGTCCAATGCAGAATGTGGGCATCTATTTTGAACATACACAATGGTATTGGCATCTTCTCCCCATAGGAACTTCAGAATACCTTTTTCATAAAGCATGGCACAGGCAACTTCTAGAATGGTTCTATTCTTCCTTTTAGCAACACCATTTTGTTCGGGAGTATACACAATAGTGGTCTCCCTCTTAATGCCAACTTCCTTGCAAAGTCATTGAATTCACCTGACTCATATTCAGTTCCATTATCGATCCTCAAAATTTCGATCTTCTTCCTTATTTGATTTTCAACCAAGGCCTTGAAGGTGTAGAACCACTTGAATTCTTCGTCCTTCTTCTTCAAAACGTATCTCCAAGTTTTGCGGGAGAAGTCATCTATAAAAGTGATGTAATATAAACATCCTCCCAAGGATGTTACAGGTAACATACCAGATAGACCAGAATGAATCAATTGTAAAATATCAGAGTCTTTGTGACACTTGAGGGGAATGCTCCCCTTGTATGCTTTCCTTCGGCACAAGCCTGACATACACCTTCATGATCATCTTTGAAATTAGGCATACCTGTCACCACCTTCCTTGCTTCAGGAAGTGATTTATAATGAATGTGTGAAAACCTCTAGTGGCATAGCTCAAATTGAAGAGTTGTGTTGCATGTCATGGCCCCCAACAGACTTCCTCCAACCTGATAGAGTGTATCAACCTTGAAACCAAGAGTGAGCGATTATTTTGAAGTTCCTCCTCTAAATGCATACCTTTCCATCAATGAATACCACCTTGAATCCTTTGTCTTTCATTTCTGAGATATGCACTATATTCTTCTTCAAGTCAGGTATGTAAAACACATCTTGCAAACAAAGGACTTGACCTTGTTTTAGATGAAAGGTCACAATCCCTATCCCTTTCACAGGACATGTGGCATTGTCTCCAAGGATAATATCCAAATTAATATCCTTTTCAATCAAATAGGGCCTCTTTATATTCAATGAAGTGCCTTGAGGCACCACTATCAATCAACCAGTTATCCAGGTTATCGGTAGGAGATGCAGCAGAGAGGGAATATATAATAATAAATTCATTTATCTTATTATCAATGACATTAGATTCATCAAACCTGGAGTTCCTTGACCTCTTAAAAGGTTTACCATTTCCATTTCGATCAGAGGGAGTCTTCCTCTTTCCTTTGAACCTCTTGTTCCTTTGATTTCCATGTGAAATTTTCAATCTGAAATACTACTGCAATGATTGATTTATTTTTCCTACTTATTTATGATAAGTTATTTACAGATGCTTCAGTAAAACCTGAAATAAACACAACTACATCATTCACTTAATCAAAAGAAGAAGAACAAATAGAACACATATAAAACAATAGAAACAATCACATGAACACAATTATTTTTGGAAAATTGTCCTCGGAAAAACCCAATGTGAGAAAACCGGTGAAGTAGATGAGGCTTTATATTATTCTTTAGCAGTGGAGATATTTTACAGAAAATATGATGAGCAGATGTCTAGCATACACCTGAGATAATTTTTCTGAACACTTCGAAAGAATTTCTAACACAATGGAAGAACCTTCCCTCCCTCTGCGTCACTCTGCAATCACTCTGCGTGGCAGTCTGCGCAGTCACTGCGCTGGACTGTATCACTCTACGTGGAGGGCCAGTGATGTTGCTCAGCGTTGCTCCCTTTGCGTCCTCCTTCTGCCTTCTTCTTCCTCTGTTGACTTCCCCTTCCTCGTTTTGCATCATTAATTCTGCCTCTACAACCTCACCCTCCGAAATTGAATTCTCTTACCTCAAAATTGATTTCCTTCGGGTACTGAGAGTGTGCACGACTTGATTTCCAAATGACCCTCAAGCATTCTCTTATAGTCTTCTCGCTGATGAACCAACGACCTAGATTAGATCTCTAATAAATGGCTTGGATTAAAATATGACTTGATCTTCATTTTCTAGAAGATTCACACTCTACTTTATTAATGCCCATTAATTATTTAATTTCCCTAAGTTTAGACTTAGGGATCACTTTAAAATAATTAATTATTTTAATGAAGCATGATCTGAGTGGAATTTTCACAAATGGTTTTTGGGTTCTCTGGAATACTGATGTCAAAGCCTCTTCCCAAAATATGAGAGTTGGAACACTTTTCGATGCTACAAAATCAACACGCCCTCTTAGCGAGGAAAGTTTTCAAGCAAGGTACAAACTGTATATGCTCTAACCTAAAGTATCTGCTGTGTTGTTGATGTCTTGGATGCTGCCCCTCATCTCTGCGATGTTGCCCTCTATACTGTTGCCTATGACACCATCTTTGCCACTGTCTCATCCTTACTTTAGCTCCCTCTAAATCTAATGTCTGTCCATTCCTCTAATGAAATGGGTTCTCAACCATCCCCATCTTTTCCCTGAAGTAAGTAAACTTAATATTACCCAGAGCTTTTGTGAGGATATCAGCCACCTGTTCTCCTGTAGGAATGTACTTCAACTGTACAACTCCTTGTTGGACATAGTCTTTGATGAAGTGGCACCTAATTTCAATGTTCTTCGATCGGTCATGAAACACATGGTTCTCAAAGAGCTTGATGCAACTATGATTATCACACAAAATTCTCGTCGGTTCCATCCGCTTCTTGAGCAATTTCATGAGAAACTTATGAAGCCATATGGCCTCACATGAAGCTATACTCGCGGCCATATATTCAGCCTTAGTGCCACGGATTTATGTTTCCTACTACACCAGGAATTCATTCCCGATCCGAGACTGAAACAGTACCCACTGGTACTTTTCCGATCCATTGGGCTTCCATCCCAATCTACGTTAGTGAACTCACTTAACTAAATTTAATTTCCCTTGGTGTAATTCAACCCGTACTCAATTGTCCCCTTCAAGTATCTGAGGACATGTTTGGTTGCTGGCCAGTGAGCCCTCCTTGGTTCTACCATGAACCGACTGAGGGTATTCACTGCATAACAGATGTATGGTCTAGTGTTAACCAAATATATCAATGATCCTATGAGATGCCTATACAAGATATGGTCGACATCAATATCCTTGGATGTGTGGATATTCTTCCAGTTTGTAATCATTGGCGCAGCCATGGGTCTACAGTCCTCCATCTGAAATCTCTTCAGGATCTTTGTAGTATATCTTCCTTTCCCAAGGAAGAATTCTCCCTTTTGCTGCCAGACCTCTAATCCAAGAAAATAGTGCATCTGCCCCAGATCCTTCATGTCGAATTCGGTAGCTAGATTCTCCTTGCTGTCTTTAATGAGATTAGATGATCCTGTCAAGAAAATATCATTTACATATAATACTAGAATTAGCGGCTCATCCCCTACTCTTAGATAGTATAGGTTGGGTTCCGCGTCACTCTTGACAAATATCATCTTCTGCAAGAAGTTATCAATTCACCCATACCATGATCTAGGGGCTTGCTTCAGTCCGTTGAAGGATTTCTTAAGCCTACATACATGAGTCTTTTGATCATGTGTCTCAAACCCCTCTGGATGTTCTATGTACACCTCCTCTTCTATCACCCCATTCAAGAACAATGTATTGACATCCATTTGGTGAATTTCCCATCCCATATGCATTGTAAGAGAGATGATGGATCTGATTGAAGTGTACCGAGGTACAAGGGCGAAGGTTTCTTCATAATCGATACCTTCCTTCTGTGCATACCCCTTAGCCACAAACCTGTATTTGAACTTCTCTGTGCTGCCATATGCAGCATACTTGATCTTGAAGATCCACCTTGATCCTACAACCGATATGTTTTGAGGTCTAGGGACTACTTCCCAGACATCGTTTGTCATGATGGAGTTGTACTCCTCCACCATAGCATCTACCCACACCTGATGTTGAGCCACCTATCGAAAACTAGAGGGTTCTCCAACCTGTGCTACCAATTCCTAGTACCTATCTGGTTGCCTGCGTACCCTCTTCTCATTTCCAGGGGCTCCAGTAAATTCCTTTGCATCCCTTAGATTCAATTGGAGTTCTCTGCTCGTCCTTCCACTGGTGGTGGGTGGACTCTACCCGCTCTCTTTCTTGCACTTTTTTTGAAGAACTTTCCTTATAATCCTTGTGTCGCGGAGTGGAACTAGAGCCATATTTTGTAGATCGTTGTGGCTGTACTATTGGATCTTGCTCAAACTACGTATCTGTAGCCATTTCCCAGGATCTTCTTAAGGCTTTCTCCTCCATGAATTTCATATCCCGCCTTACTACTATCTTCCTGTTCTTGGGAATATATATGTGATATGCCTTCGCATTTTTCGTTATATCCCACAAAGTATCCCTTCTCTACAGTCTAATCTAATTTCTTCCTCTTTTTTATCAGGTACGTGGAAATATGCTATATTGCCAAATATCCTAAAGTGGCTCACCTCAGGCTTGCTTCCAATGAACACACTCTCAGGAGTCACTTTTCCCAATGCTCTATGTGGTACCCTCTTCTGCACATACATTGTTGTATTGCAAGCTTCAACCCATAGAAAATTGGGCATGTCTTGATTATACAACATCGCCCTAGCAGCTTCCACAATGGTCCTATTCTTCCTTTTTGCAACTCCATTCTGCTCCGGATTGTATGGATCTATCCATTCTCTCTTCATCCCTTCCTTTGCGTAGAATATTGTGAAGTATTTATCAATATATTCTCCACCATTATCTGATCGCAATATCTTGATCCGATTTTCGGTTAAATTTTATAACAAAGCCTTGAATTCTTTGAATCGCTCAAAGACTTCATCTTTGGTCCTGAGAAAGTAGATACATGTCTTCCGGGAATGGTAATCAATAAAGGTGACAAAATAATTTGCACCACTGAGAGAATTCGTGGAAATTGATCCGCAGACGTCTGAGTGTATCAAAATCAATAAACTCTTGGCCCTACTGTTTCTTTTTGGAAATGTTGGCTTGGCATACTTCCCTAGTACACACCCCCTGTAGACATCGTCTTTCCTTGTGATGAGTTTTGGAGCTCCCATGACAGTCTTCTTGAGGATCTTCAAGGCTCCATGATGTAGATGCCCCATTCTTATGTGCCATAGTTAATTCAAGTCCCTTTCTTCCATACTGCCTATCATTGCCATTGGAGACTCGAGCTATAACTTATACAGCTTTTGGCTCCTTGCTCCAACTTGTGCCTTCCTTTTCCAACTAGGGTGTCTGACATAAACCTTATTTCCAATAAATTATACATCGTAACCCTTGTTCTAAAGTTGAAACACCAAGAGCAAGTTCATCCCAAATCCCGGTACATGCAGTACGTTGGTGGCCCGAAGCTTGTTACCAACTTCTATTTGAAATAGTATGGTTCCTCTTCCAATGGGGGTACACTTGGACTTGTTTCCCATCATGATCTAAAAATTCATCTGCTCTTCATGGTAGGTTGAGAATAATTCTCGAACTCCTGTCATGTGAGAAGATGCTCCATTGTCAATATACCAAACCCCTAGAGAGGTAGTGCTTGACACACAAGAAAAATCCTCTTCTAGTCTGGATGCCATAACTGAAATGCCATGATCACTCTGTTTCTCCATGTATTCTGGAGGACTATGTGAACCCTTCTGAGATGTTGCTACATCGATGTTGGATCTTAGTTCCATTGTAGAACCTCCTCTTATGTATTTCACCTTTTGCTCTGATACCATGTGAAATTTTCAATCTGAAATACTACTACATTGATTGATTTATTTTGCCTACTTATTTATGATAAGTTATTTATAGATGCTTCAGTAAATTCTGAAAAACACTTTGCAACATTCACTTAATCAAAAGTAGAAGAACAAATAGAACACATATAGCACAATAGAAATAATCACATGAACACAATTATTTTTGGAAATTGTCCCCGGAAAAACCCAATGTGGGAAAACCGGTGCAACGGATTGCTGATCTTTATAGCATAGGAAAGTGTTCCAAGTCTCATATTTTTGGAAGAGGCTTGGACATCAGTATTCTAGAGAACCCCGTAATCGTTTGTGGAAATTCCACTCGGATCATGATTTATTAAAATAATTAATTATTTTAAAGTGATCCCTAAGTATAAACTTAGGGAAATTAAATAATTAAAGGGTATTAATAAAGGAGAGTGTGTGAATCTTTTAGAAAATGAAGATCAAGTTCTTAGCACTCCACCGGATCTCCGAAGGCTGAGAAGGAGACTAGCAAAGGTAAACACAAACCACTTTTACCTAGTAGCTATCCCTACTAGGCTGAGAGGGCTCTCTCAATGAGATCACAGCCAAATTGACTAGATCATGGAGATTTTAGGCTAGATATGTAGATTAGGGTTTGGTTGATTTGGATTTTTGTGTTGGATGAAAATGGACCTTTAGATCTAGGCTTTAAAACTCTGGTAGGGTTACAAGAGAAAAAATTGCACGGGAATAAAGGGGCAAGGTAGGCAAGCTTGAATGACCCTTTAGGCTGTATGGTTACGGTGTGGGACAAAAAGGGAGATCAAGAAAAAGCATATAAATATGAATTCATTCCTTAAGAATAAAATAAACACAACATCATCATCTCATCAAAACATGACATGTATTACTCATGAATCCTTCCTAAAACCTTTAAAGACAATGAGTGAAAGAAATAGATATGTAATGGAAAGAGAAAGCATTCAATGAAATGAATTACAGAAGATAAACATAGCCATACAAGCTCACCACATAAATCTGTAAATTTAAGCTGCAACTTTTCTCTGTATTCACTGTATTACTTTGTCAAAATGAAAGACATTAGTTCAATGCCCAATGTTCCAACCCTTGAAAATGATTACAAAATTCCTCATATAGCTACTTAGGTCGAAATCCTCCCTTGGAGGTCGAATTTTTCAGCAAGAAAGTCAAATTCATGCAACTATCTGATTTCTGCTACACACTAGGGAGGTTGCACAACAAATTCCTCCTTCATCTAACCATCAAGAGACATATCCTTATAACAATAAATGGAGGATAATAAACATATTTACCTCTAATTTTACCATTTAAATTTAAATTTATACCTTTGCATTCATCTACATTCACTTTTTCACTTTTACAAAAGTCAAACTAGAAATTGGCAAAAATTACATAATGAAATTTTAATTAAAAACTCAGAAATTTACAGATGCGCAATGCCAAATTGGATGCCACTTTTGGGCACCTTCCTGAAGTCAAAATTGGAAATCTGAGAGAATGGTAAACTAACCCTGCTTGTCTAGTTTCCAAAACAATTTGAATTTTTTAACATGACCCATGGGAAGGCATTAAAAAACTCATTCTCCCAAGGTGTCTCCAGATGCACAACGCCTGTCAAAAAGAGGGGCTTGATGTTGTTTTTTGACACCTTTTTCTTATTTTTCTAAAAATATTAGCCCTTTATGGAAAAATGAGGAAATGGGTTTTTAGGGGAGGGCATTAGATTTCCAAAAATTTAAACCACTTGTCATTTGGAGCCATGAGGAAAAAGCATAGTGCCAAGGTGTGCACATCCAACCATAGTGAAATTTCCTGTTTTTCTGAATTTGCACCAAATTTGACCAAAAAACAAAATTTGCTCCAAATATTCCCAAAATTATTCTAGAAGTGTTGGATGAGGTGTACTATGCAATCATGGAGGCATCAAAAAGCAAATCAAGTTTTCCCTTCTGCTTTTGGCTTGTTAGGGTTTGCTTAAGCTTGTCTTACAATTGCTTAATTTTGATGTGTGCAATTTGATTTCTTGTTTGATAGTGGGAAACCATGTGTTTGTGGATCTTTTTAACCTTTTTTTCATTGTATAGGAGATTTTCCAAGTGAGTATTGACCTTCTCAAGCCAAAACTCATTGTCTTCGTTGATCTCTTTGGCAATCCTCTCTTCAAAAGTGAGCTCCTCATCTGTAGGGTTTTGCTCTTTCGCTTTTTGCAATTCCTTCTTGAGACCCATGGTTCTTAGACTCTTACTCTTCACCTTATTTTCATGCTCATCATGTTCATCCACTGCTTTTCCTCCCTCATGTTTGTTTGCTTCAAATAGCCTTTTCTCCAAAATCAATTGTTGTGTCTTGAGTTGAATGTTCTCCTGCTCAAGAAATGGAATGATTAATTGGGACCTTGCCAAATTGTCTTGGATCTCTTTGACTTGAGAATCCTTGTCTTTGATTACCCTCTACAATTTTTCCTGTTCATCATGGTCCTCCAAGTCAACAAATTCAAAATCATGTTCATCCTCATCATGCATGAATGTCTCATGTTGTGTTGATGGTGATCCCTGTAGTGAAATAGGCTTGGCCCCTTCCTCTTTATGAGGAGCAAACACAAGCCTCCTAAATTTCTTATAGGTGAGAGTAACCTCAGGCCTAGGCCTCTTTGAAACCTCAACAAGTTTTCTTGATGATACCACCTCCATAGGTTGTGCTAACATGGCAGGTGATATGTTTTATTGTTGAGTTGGTGTAGTAGTTGTGTGCATCTACAAAGTTGTCTCAATCAAGGTGTTAGCAATGGTATTTTAATCCCACCCATTACTCTACTTTCACCTCATCTCCATCATTATCATTGACCTCACTTCGTCTTTTAACCATTTCTCCCAAGGGTGCCCAAGTCATCATTTTTTCGCAAGCACTAAACCCTAATTTCCTCTACCAGTGAGCTAGGGTTTTATATGGAATCAGAGACATCTGATTAAAGGAGGAATAATTGAGGTCATTTCAGTAAGTATGAGGTAATTTTAGCCCATAAAAATCATGTCTCCACATTTTTCAAAAAGTCATTCCAATAGTCAAATCATTTTCCACTCATAGGGCCATTTTTACTTCAAACTATGTTTCTAACCAAACAGAGATGAATTTGACAAAAGTGAGAGCCTTTTTTGTCCATCATAGACCAAGGAAGAAAAACCTCCTTCATTTTTTACACAGGTGTCATGGTTTTGGATAAATGTCAAAACTACAACTTCTACAAGAGGTTTTCTACACTTCTGGAGTGACCTTCGTAAAATCACATTTTCTCCTCGCTGGAGTGTCCAAATGAATTTCTTGATAAGTCCAATGAAAAATAGACTGGAAGATATTTCCAATGAGCTATCATGATCAATTTGGAGTTGAGGAAGGCCTCCAAAAGTTGCATGCAGCAACACTCTGCATTTCTGCACCCTCATTCTGCACTTTGTGACCAATCTTGGGAGAGTCAATTTTTGACAAGCCAAATCAACTCCAATAAGAAAACCAAACGTACATTTGGAAATTATATATAATAAGCTTTCTAACGAGCTATCATGGGCCCAATTTTACACTGAGAAGGCCTCCAAATGTGTTCTGAAAAAAGGCGCTACAAAAATCCTTCTATGAGGGCGCAAATGTTTCTAAGAGAGGGTGCAAATACTTAGCAGAGGGCGAAAATGTGCAGAGGGGGGAGAAAATTCAGAGAATGACCGAGAACTATGCAAAGAGAGAAAGAAATACAAGGGCAAATCTAAAGACATCAAATGCAAAAATTGAAGCCCTAACCCACCGAAAAGAGAAGAAGTTAGATATATTTGCAGAGGCTTCACTCTAAGCCTAGCCACCTCATCACTCTCTCCACCAATTTTGATGCATTGTGTATCATTTTTGTAAAGCCTGAGTTTTTCTGAACAAGCACATATCATAAAATTGGTCATTTGAGAAGTGCCTTAGGTGCTACGCAAATAATTGGGGCACTTTTTGAGGGAAAGGAAGGTACCATTAGATTCCTAATGACCAATGCATCTCAGAAAACCATGTTTCCAGCCTTAGTTTTCACTTTTGATGGGTGAAAAGCTTAAAAAACCATCAAAAGATCACCTTTCTGCCCATTTTTTGACCTAGGCGCTGCGCAAATACAAGTCTTGGGAGAATGAAATTTTGAGGGGGGAATGACCTTCATTTTTTAAACGAGAGGAAAATATAGAAACTAGACTTGAAGGGCTTTCCAACAAGCTATCCTGGGCCCAATTTGGACACTGGGAAGGCCTTTGAAACTGGCTCGCAAGATGGAGGACACAAATGACACAGTGAGGGCGCAAATCACAATTTGTTGATTTTTTTTGGTTTTTCACTAAATTTTTTGACTTTGTCTCATAAATTGATTTATTTACCTATGTAATTGATGGAAGTAAATGTAAATATCATGTTTTTACTATTACCTAGGGTAAATATATTAGGTTAAAACTCATAATGAGGTGTAATGAATCAGTTTGCAAAAAGTTAGGGTTGAGTCACTTTGACCACCCTACACTCTAGGTTTCAGTTCATACTTTGGTGGATCAAATCCTCCTCTCAAGGATTTGACCCTTGAGGTTGGGATAGGTTGATTGAGGTCTATATCATGTCATTTTTTACTCATTTTCAAATGTTGGAATCAGTTTGTATGTTTGCTAGTTGATCAAGGAAACTTTGTACTCAGTTTGGCTAGCTAATAAAGAGGAGTTGCAGCTAATTTTTGGGATACTTGTGGTATTGATGCCTATAATTGTATTTTATTTAGTATCATATGTTTGAATTTATTGTATTCATGTTCACTTCATTTCTATGTTATGATATCTTACAAGTTAGATAATCAGAATACATGTTTGCACATGATTTGTTTTGAGTAATTAATCATAGTTTTTCCACTTTCATATGTCTAAGAAAAATACATCTTCTATGATTTTCTTAGCTTTCTTTCAGCTTCAACACCATTCCATAACAATACTCTTCAAGTGATAATAATTTTACCTACCTTGTCCCATTTATCCCTACAACCCTAACTCATTTTCCCTGAACTAGCTTTCCTTGACCTAATTCCTTCATCCTGTGATTCCCCAACCAAATCAAGTCAAAAAAACCCCCTGCACTGTATATATACCCTAAAAACCCTAATTTCTCCAGGCCTCCTGGCTGTGACCCTTTTGGAGAGAGACCTCTCTGGCTTGATAGGGCTAGCTATCAAGTCAAAATTTTTTTCTATGGCTACCTCTGTTGGGATTCCTTCTTCAGCCATAGGAATCTGGCGGAGTGATAACATCCTGGCGCCATTGCCGGGGAGGCGAAAAGACAATTATTCCCTGGGAAAGAATGATAAATATTTAGATCTAATTGTTGATGGTGAACAAAATTTGGACATATATGAAGGTTGAACCATTCACCTGGAAACTCCATTGACTGAAAGATCCAGAAAATCAACACTTCAAGGTGACTCCACTGCATGAAGATCAGTAGCTTCAAGAATTTTCAAGATGGAAACTATTGCAAGAAGGTATGCTCCGATGAGCCGAGATCACATTCCAGGTTTCCCAAATAAAATTCCTAAGGTAGACTGGCAAAGGAATTTTCCTATGTTTAAAGATGATGATAGGAATGATGCTGCTTAGTACATCTGGTTAACTTTCACATGCATACACGCAAGTTGAAGGTTGAATTTCATAAAGATTTTCTTTTAAAGATGTTCATGGCTTTTCTTGAAGGAAAAGCACGATATTGGTATGAAGGTTTTCCACCTGCCAGTATTTGTTCTCTTAGAGTTTTCCATTCAATATTTTATGAAGAATACAAGGAGTCCTACCCTTATTTTTCTTTGGTTAATAATTTTTGTGATCAATTTGAGGTTTTCATTAAAAAACTAGAGGATTCTTATGATGATAATGAGTTCATGGATGAAGAGATCTTGGAGGCTTTGCATGAAAATCCTTTTCATCACCAAAAAGAGCAAGTGTTTTCTCTCATGGAAGAAAAAGATGATGTATATTGTCTTGATGTTCATAAAGACTTCCCATAGGAGACAATTCTTGTAGCAGTACAACAAGTTGATCAGCTAAAGGTTAAAGAAGATATTCAGCATCCTTGTGAATCTTTAGGAGGGAAAGAAGACAATTACTGTGTTATCAAAAGAAAACAAAAAGTACTTTCTCCTCTATCTAAAGATGAGATAGATTAACTCCTGAAAATTCATATTACAGTCCAAGATAAAGTAGCTTTCCAGTGTTCACATAGTCAAGAAAGTGTTGGTAAAACTTCTTCCATTTTTTAAAATGGAAATCTATGTTTAAATGAGGACAATTCTTAAACTAGATTTATAGATCATCATGAAAAAAGACAATTTCCTTTTTCAATGTTCATATTTGATGAAGTTTCTCTTGAACCTGATTTTCCTAAATTCGATAAATCTGAAGATAATTTCAATGAGGAGCTTGATGAAACTATACAGGAAATTTTTGTGAGTAAACCAATTTATGATGATGATTCCCTATAAGGAGATCAACTAGCAGATACTCTTTTATTTCATGAAGATGATAGAGTTGTCATGTTTGATAACCTTGAAGAATGTTTATTGTTTAAGGATGGCTTAGACTATGAATTTGAGGAGTATGAACCAGAGAGAGACAGAATGCCAAAGATTGAGTCATAATTTCTCATCATTAAGGAATTTTCAGCCAACACTAAGATAACAGAAGGTTATACTTCCCTATGCCTTCCTATCGATCAACAACCAAGTGTCCTTTCAGATCAGAATGAAGGGAGTACTTTTATTTTTGTTGCTGGGTCTCAAGACAAGGTAATTCTTCAAGATTTTCAAGATCCCTTCGGCAGTATTTTGCAATCATTGGAGAAGATGAATTTTGTCTCATTTTTCAGCATAAACCTTGGTTTCAGGTTTTATTGTTAGTTGTCTACATGTACATTATTCTGCCTGCTCGAGGAAAATGAGAGTATAAATTTAGTAAGTAGCCATCTCATGGATTGGTTACACTGGAAGGATTGTTTCACCTAATCAACAATTGTACAGTAGATTAGAGTAGATTGGTATCATTTCAGTTTGATTTTATTTTATTTTCAGCAACAAGTTTCTTTCAATTTCAGTTTTCAACAAGTGTTGATAGAAGTCATCATGGTTTGAGGCTCGAAGTGAAGGCCCTAAGGATTTGATGTTCTGTTAGTGTGGGTTGAAGTTTGCAGTGTGTTTTCAGTTTCATTTTTAGTTTCAGTTTACATATTGGACTCCATTTCCCAATGGATAAGGCATTGATCTACAAATTCATAGATCTACGATTATTGACACCTCCTTAGAAGGAGATATCATCCCTACCTGGAGCTGATGTTAGCACTGGTATTTGCATCCCACCCATCCCTCCTTATTTTACTCTGCTTTCACCTAATCTTCATCATTATCATTGACCTCGCTTCATTTTTTAACCATTTTTCCCAAGGGTGCCCAAGTCATCATTTTTCGCAAGCACTAAACCCTAATTTGCTCTCCCACTAAGCTAGGGTTTGCTATGGAATCAGAGACATCTGAGCAGAGGAGCCATAAGGGAGGTCATTTCAGTAAATATGAGGTCATTTCAGCTCATAAACATCATGTCTCCATCATTTTTCAAAAAGCCATTCTAAGAGTCAAATCATTTGCCACTCATAGGGCCAGTTTTAATTCAAACTATGTTTCAGACCAAACAGAGATGAATTTAACAAAAGTGAGAGCAATTTTTTTCCACCATAGACCAAGGAAGAAAAACCCTTTTTAGTTTTACACAGGTGTCATGGTTTTGAATAAATGTCAAAACTATAGGTGCTACAAGAGGTTTTTTGCACTTCTGGAGTGACCTTGGGAGAATAAAGTTTTCTCCTAGTTGGAGTGTCCAAATGAATTTCTTGATAAGTAAAATAAAAAATAGACTAGAATATATTTCTAATGAGATATCAAGAGCTCAATTTGGAGTTGAGGAAGGCCTCCAAAAGTTTCCTGCAACAACACTCTGCATTTTTGCACCCTCATTGTGCACTTTGTGACCAATCTTTGGAGAATGATTTTTTGACAAGGCAAATAAAATCCAATCAGAAAAAAAAATGTACATTTGGAAAGTAGACTGAATAATATTTCTAACGAGCTATCCTAGGCCCAATTTGGACACCGGGAAGGCCTCGAAATGTGGTCTGCAAAAAGGAGCTACACATATCCTTCTGTGAGGGCGCAAATGTTTCTAAGAGAGGGCGAAAATACTTAGCAGAGGGCGAAAATGTGTACAGGAGGGAGCAAATGTGTAGAGGATGGCACAAATGTGTAGGACAGGGCGCAAATAACCAGTCAAGGGCGCAAATGCATTGTCCATGGCGCAAATGACCAACAAGATTTAGAAAGTGTCCAAGTGGTGAGAAATTTCCTTCAAAGCTCCACCAACTCAGTCATTGACCTCCAACAAACCAGTTAGATGCTCATGCCATGAATTTTTTTTTTCATAATTATATGTGTTGAAGTCTTGTAAATTGAGGTTGTGATTTGGTGTTTAAATTGAAGAAAAACCCTAGTATCCCATCATACTTGTGAAGACTCTCAAAATTCACTCCCTTACCCTTTGCATCTTTCCCACACTTATAAAAACCCATTCCAAAACACTTCATTTTCAAAATTCCCTTTCCCCATAATTTTCTCCCAAAACCCTAAGCCCTAGGTATTACATCTACCTAGGCTCCCAATCCCTAAATTCCTATCCTAAATCTATCATATTACTACTCCATATCCCCTCCCCATTTCACATATCCCTAAAAAATATCTCCCTCATTATCCCTTTTCCATTTCCCTTTCCCATTTCCCTTTCCTAATCCCTAGGGTTTTGACAAAAACACCATGGAAACAGAGGAAGAAAACACATCATTTAGTGAAGGAGAGGAAACAAAGATGAGGAGGCCACAGGCATGTGTTTGATCCACACATAGTGTAAGGGTCCATGCCTTCTACATCAACCAAGTAGGTGTATAAAGGCAAAGAAAAAGTGACAGAGGTAGAAATTCAGGCAAAAGTTAGACATGAGGAGGACCTCCATGAGACTGAGCATGATTTTGAGCTTGTTGGCCTAGGTGAGGAGGATGATGATGAAAAAATCAGTATAGACATCAATGAACACTTGGAAAATTTGTTAAAGAAGGTTAAAAAGGACAATCAAATTCAAAGGAGAATGGCCAAGCACTATGCAAAGAGAGAAATAAATACAAGGGCAAACCTAAAGACAACAAATGCAAAAATTGAAGCCTCAACCCACCAAAAATAGAAGAATAAGTTAAATATACTTGCAAAGGATTCACTCTAAGCCTAGCCACCTCACCAGCACTCTTTCCACCGATTTTTATGCATTGTGAATCATTTTTCTAAATTCTGAGTTTTTCTGAACAAGCACATATCAGAAAATTGGTCATTTGAGCAGCGCCCTAGGTGCTATGCAAATAATTGGGGCACTTTTTGAGGTAAATGAAGGCACCATTGGATTCCTAATGACTAATGCATCTCATAAAACCATGTTTCGACCCTTGGTTTGCAGTTTTGATGGGTGAAAAGCTAAAAAAACCATCAAAAAATCACCTTTCTGCCCATTTTTTGACCTAGGCGTTGCGCAAATATCAGTCTTGGGAGAATGACATTTTGAGAGAGAAAATGACCTTCATTTTGGAAATTGAACGCATATCTTGAAACTAGACTTGAAGGGCTTTCCAACGAGCTATCCTGGGCCCACTTTTCACATTGGGAAGGCCTCGAAACGTGGCCTGCAAGATGGAGGACACAAATGACACAGTGAGGGCGCAAATGACAGTTTGTTGATTTTTTTGGTTTTTCACTAGAAATTTTGACTTAATGTCAGAAATTGATTTATTTACCTATGTAATTGATGGAATTAAATGTAAATATCATGTTTTAAGTATTACCTAGGTTAAATACATTAGGTTAAAACTCATGATGAGTTGTAATGAATCAGTTTGCAAAATGTTAGGGTTGAGTCACTTTAACCACCCTACACTCTAGGTTTCAGTTCAGACTTTGGTGGATCAGATCCTCCTCTCATGGATTCGACCCCTGAGGTTGGGAGAGGTTGATTGAGGTCTATATCATGTCATTTTTTACTCATTTTCAAAATTTGGAATGAATTTTTATGTTTTCTAGTTGATCAAGGAAACTTTGTACTCAGTTTGGCCAACTAATATGAGGAGTTGCAGCTACTTTTTGGGATACTTGTGGTATTGATGTCTGTTATGAAGGTAAATCCTCTTTGCAGATAGAGATGATCCCTCTA
Source organism: Pinus albicaulis (assembly GCA_034641835.2). Classification (NCBI taxonomy): domain Eukaryota; kingdom Viridiplantae; phylum Streptophyta; class Pinopsida; order Pinales; family Pinaceae; genus Pinus; species Pinus albicaulis. Next base: position 470,040,259 of record CM076584.1, on the reverse strand, counting down.
GACCTAGAGTGGGTCTAGTAACAAAATGACAAACTAGAGTGTAGGTTCCTAATTACTAAATGAAATGGACGAGGTAGATCAACCTACCTGGAGTCCAACGCTGTCGTCGTGGCTATTGTAGTGGTGGCCTCTTGATTCCTATCTCGGAAACTCACGATCATTTCGCAGTGATGCTTGGATACCTACACAAGATCAACAAACAAGAGCATCTTATGAAACAACAATCTCATTAATAACTACTAACCAGTCAAGGAGGGTTAAGCATATTGCATCAAACAAAACACATCAACGCAAAATGGGAACCAGACAATAGTTATACATATGTAGTAATAGAAGAAAGAGTTAAAACCAAGCCTTGACATCGCAACCTCCTTCAGCGGGGTTCAGTTGAACCACGTCTCGACAAATGTCAGGGAATTAGGATGGGGTGCAGGCACAATCTCTCTCAATAAGGGACTCTTTCGTTCTATCTTTCCTAGACAATCAAATAGAAATCTCTCCAGCGTTTCTGCTATAATATCTTCAGTTTAGCTAGCTCATCAATGGAAGATGGTTGTATTTATAGAGGGAGAGGAGGAGGTTTGGATTCCTACTATGGTGGAAAGGAGGCCTTATCCCATGGGAGGTTTCCCGAAAAGGTGGAAACAATAGGCCAAAGGAGGAAGGCCATGGTTATTTAGTCAAACCACTCCCTATGACTCATCCATGAAGTTGTTATGATCAAAACTTCACCTCTATTTTAAAAAAAATTCCATAAAAAGATTAGCGCGGGTAGCTAACTGAGACAGAGTGCCCGCTGGCACAGCGGCCAGTGTTAATCTGCCTCATCGACGCGAGGGCATAACAGGCTACCAGCGCCAAGGCAAAAACAGGTGTTTCTGATGGTCTATTCAGGAAATGGTCAACAGAAGGAATGTTGTCCTCATAGCAAGGGATGCAATGATGGTATTTGCAAGGCATGACACTTTACTTTGATCATAGAAATGAGCCTCCAATGTGCAGGATGGGGATTGTAGGGACAATTACCAAATGCTGTGTAACAGATGCCCCCTAAAGCATGAGGTTCGAGAGAGAGGAAGCAGGGAAATGCTTTACAAGAACACGTTCGAACCAAACACCACTATCAAAAGACCTGCAATTACAAATAAAAATAATATCTCTGAGACATGAACATGTGGTATGGGCGCAACCACCCATAATAGAGTACATATAAACTGGGATCCAAGGTATGGACGCAACCATCTAGCAATAAGGATCAATAAATAGACTCAGGTATGGTCGCAGATTTAATCAAATGAGTTATGTAATAAAGTCATGGTAAACCACAATATCCACAGCCTGGATCTTATCAGACAAAATCCAGGGTCTTGCACTCCATCTCGACCCAAACAAGTACAAATTCAAGCATGTGAATATGTGAGTTGAAGTTGAACATGCAAGAAAGTCACATGATTACCAGCCAATGATGAAAGTTGTTAACAGGTGCGAGAGAAACCACCAATAATGATAATGGCTCTCAAGGTACAATAGGTACAATCCACGGAATGTGAACAATGAGCTGGCATCGAACACCCGAAGAATCACTCGATCGAAGGCCAATGATGTGGACCTATTGTCGAATGTGAAGAACCTGCCATTGAGGCATGCAGGCTCCAACGTATCGGTAGGGAGTCTCTAGACCAAATTCCTGGATAACGAGCTGAAGTTGATAGGAAGTGACCTGGTCGAAGGAGGGCCATAATGTTTCCCACATCATCGACACGAGACAGAGGAACATGATGAAGGTGAATCAAGACCAACAAAGAATCAGAGGGAGGTTGAAAACTGTAGAGGCAAACTTCTCTTGAACATATCAGTGACACGAATCTGGATTTGGTAGTATTTGACATCAAGGGATCTGAGGTCATGGTGACGTGGAAAAGAGCAGATGAGAGGTCAAACCAGATTATCCAAACCCATGAAGGAAAAAAAATGACAGAATGAGATGTCCCCCACCGGACACGAATGAAAACAAGTGTCATGTTCAAGAGTGACATACTACCAACATAACTAAAGAATGGTTCAATTTCCCCCCACCATTTCTGGTGAGTACCCCAATTATTTTTGAAAACAAGATTGAAGGGGATAGCATATGCTTGTGCTATTAGTTTTTCCTTTGGAAAAATCCAACCTAGTACATTTTATGAGCCCTAGGAAGGAGGAACTCGAGTAACATCATGGTGACGATGTCTGATGTCATCAAGGTTTAACGAGTCTGAAAAAGGGATAACTCGACATCTTTTCATGTTTAGAAAGTTTGAAAAGAAGTGAAAAAGAAAACTCCAGCATGTCCCTTTTCGTAGGTAGTCTCTCAAATCCGAAAAGTTAGAAAAAAATATCTGAAAGAACCTCTTAGTCGTGATAGAATAAGGTATTCCTTTTTCGTAAATAATATATCCCAGCACGAAAAAGGGGTAAACGTATACTCGGTAGATATCGTTTCGCAACCATTTAACGAGTTCAAAACAAAAAGAGTGTTGGAAATCTTTTCAGTTTTAGAGAGTCAGAAAAGAGCTGAAAGATGACTCCAGTAATGAATTTTTCATGTTTTTACCGAGTCCGAAAAAATATAAAATACAACTCATGACTTCATCACTATCTCATTAATAGACCTTTCGCTGCACAAGAAACAAACGTAAAACCAATTTCTCGAAAAAACATAATGTAATAATCGAAAAACATGTCTTAAAACCTAATTAGGGTTCTAAAAAGTTATAAAATGCTAAAAATGGTAAAAAATAATTACTTTTCACTTCCACCTCTTGTGGAGCAATAGTTACCCATTTTTCATTTCGAATTTGCGGCGACGATAGCGGGAAATCCGGCAGACCAATCTCGAATCCTTCAGTTCCAGGTAAAAGACAACATCCTTCCCCACATTTTAAGTCCTCTTTCATTAACTTCAACCTTCACTTTTGATTTCTGAAGGGGAAATTGTGAAAACTAGGGCACGGCGGTTGGCACGGGTTTCGGGCACGGACTCGTGCCAACCACCCGATTTTCTGAACTGAGGTGCGCCCATTGGTGTGACTGTTTCCCAAACAATCGTGCCAACCACGTAGACCTTTTTAAACTCATAATGCAAGTTATAAAGCCTGAGTTTCACAAATTTCAGTTTTGATTTGGCTAATAATGTCCATATGAACATGTTTGCAAGTGAAAGAGTGGCAAAATGGTGATCAAGTGGAAGGAACGAGAACACAGGGAAGAGGATGAGATTTCCATGGGAAATGAGAGATGCATGGAAGATCTCAAAGACTGTGGACTAAAAAATTTCTTCATGGCGCCATGTCTCAGAGCTCAACCAGAGCTGCTGCAATACTTGATCTGTATTTGGGATGAGGATTAGGAAAAATTCATTCTTCGATATCAGGGGCTCGATATTGATGTTTTTGATATCTATTTCATAATAGGACTGTCGCGGAGGGGGGTAGCACCAATATTGACCGGCACCCGGCCCACCATGGAGAAAATGAGCATGGTAATTGACAGGGTATGTTCGGGGGCACGGAAAGGATCGAAAAGCGGGAAGGTGGATATCCAGACTATCCTGGATTTAACACTGAAGGTAGTGCTACACACGATCACATGAGCTGCGGGATCACAAGCACCACACGAAGCAAAAAAAACACAACTACTTATTGCTATAGACTGCTTGACACCAACCATCTACAACTGGGTAGAGGCAATAACAATCAATATAAAACATCAGATGAAAAAGGGAAAGAAGACCAAATTGAAACAGTTTGGTTATGGGTCTATCCTGGTATCGTTCATTCTGGAACGACTACCAATCTTTCAGCATCAGGAGGTGATATTCCCGACACCACCAGCACTATAACCACGAATGGCTCGATGGGTAGCTCTTATGCCAAGATGTCCTGGAGACCAGAGTTCTTCGATTGCCTCCACCGACAGTTGATTGTCGTGGAGGACTGGCCCTACTATTTCACAGATTTCACTGGTGATCCGGACCTCCCACTCCCGGAAGGAGAGGATTGGGATGAAGCACTGGGTAAGACTCATTTTTTAAAATTTTTATGAGTATTATAATTTTTTAGTATGTATGTTCTGAAAATTAATCCATGCATTTGTAGATGTAGGCCCAGAGAGACCTGCAGTGATGTCTCCGATAGCGAGGCAAATACCTCGCAATTTTGATGTTTCCCCTCAAGGTGAGGAGGAGGAAACCATGCACAACTTTAAATTGGAGGGAATTTCCCATGGGGTCCCAGACTATGCGCGATTCGACGATGTTACTTGTGCATATCAGAGACACACTGTAGTGGTGTCAAACCGAGTTCACCGCTTGCTGAGGCGACTTGTCCAGGTAGTGACATGCTATCATGATCATCATGCCAATTAGACACCTAGGCTTTTATTTTTGCATTTTGATGAGAGACATGGTGTCTCAATATGTAACAAAAACACATATTTTTTGAAACTTATGGTGCACACTGATGCAAACATCCGATATATATATATATATATATATATATATATATATATATATATATATATATATATATATATATATTTTCCTATTTGGTATGAGTCTCTCATGTGATGTTGATTTTACAGATTACACAAATGTCTATCTAATACAATGTTAGCCACTGTATCAATTAATGCATTCATTTGTCTAGGAATATGTTTATATGTGATATAATCAAAATGTATTTCCAGCAAACGAACACGTAAATATAATCTTAAAATGTGGGGTTTCTAACTGAATAATGCCCATTAAGTTAAAGAACAACAAGCTGTGAGTCTAGATTTACAACCAATGCACTAATGTGGAGGGTAATTTCCTTGGTTAACAGTTCAATGACAACACTATATTCAGCGACATTGTTTGTAGTTCGTCCTAGACAAATACCTTGGAGTTCTATCAACTCACCAGTAGGATCATAAATCACCCATTCTGCCGAAGACAAATTCCGGGTACTTCGAGAAGCACCATCCGCGAAACCGACATAAGGGGTAATAGACATATGCACAATAAGAAATGACCCAATAAGCAGGAAAATGCTCGCTAAACACACCAAGCCAAAAAATGTACAAAAATGAAAAAAACACCTATGTACACAAAACATGCACGAATGACTCATGCATAATACTTTTTGAGATACAACCCATTTTTGGACTGATCTAAAGGATGAACTTCATAATCAATGAGCTCATAGGCCCCGTTCTTCAAAATTCGTTTAAAAATGTAAGGCCCATGCCACATGGGCTGAAATTTTCCTGCCCCCAGCTTATCATGAGCTTGGTCGTACAGGAGGACGAGGTCTCCTTCTACAAAGGAGCGAGGGGAAATCGACTGGTCAAAATGGGCTTTGACCCGCTTCTTCTGTGCCTCGATGACCAAAGCAACAAAGTGACGAGTTTCATCCAGTCTTTCTAAGTAGAGAAGATGCTCTTCTTTTGGTGAAGTGTTGGGCAGTAATTCAACAACTAATTTGAGCGAAGGTATTTCACACTCAATCGGAAGGGTAGCTTCCAAACCATAAACAAGTTGGAATGGAGTGAATCTAGTCGCATCCTTGACTGAGGTTCGGTATGCCCAGAGAACCAAAAATAACATGAGATGCCAATTGGATTTGTGGATCCCAATCATACGTTGAAGCATAGTGACTAGAACTTTGTTCATAGCTTCAACCTGGCCATTTTCCTGAGGATAGTACGACGTTGAGCTATTGTGATGCAAGTCCAACCTAGAAGTCAAATCCGCCACCATATAATGTTGAAAATGGGAACCATGATCGGTAACGATGGCTTGAGGGACACGAAACCTAGAAATGATGTGATTGAATATGAAATGAACATCTGTCTTACCGTCGGCGGAAAGTGTAGGCATTACTTCGGCCCATTTGGTGAAGTAGTCAATGGCTACGATAATATAAGCATGCCCCCCAGCCGAGTGAGGGTTAAACGTCATAAAATCGATGCCCCACTTCGCAAAGGGACCAATGGTAATGACAGGGTGCACATGTGCAGGCGCGCATCTTGCGTTGATAGATCTGGCAATCATGACATTTACGGACAACAATAATGTAGTCTTTGAAGATAAAGGGCCAGAAATACCCAGCACGAAGAATATTCTGTGCAATGGCATAACCAAACAAGTGACCGCCACAGGTGCCACAGTGGCAATCATTCAGAACTTTCTCAACCTCCTCAAGAGTCAAACACCGATGAAGAATGGAATCTACTCTGGTGCGGTAGAGTGTATCTCCGACTATATGATAAGGTTGTGATTGATGGTAGATGCGTCGGTGACCATCCTTCATCAACTCAGATCTAAAAGTGGAAGTCTGAAGATATATGATGATATCACCATACCAAGGATCGAGGGTGGAGATAATAAAAAGCGTATCGTCTGGAATGAGTTCTTTAGAAACAGACAGAGCAGAGTCAAAGGGAAGGGAGTAGATCAAATCAACAAAGACTAATGACTTCTTCGACTTGGTAGTAGTAAATTCCAAATCGAACTCTTGGAGAATAAAAATCCACTTTGAGTATTTTCCCCCCACCAATTGTCGAGACAAGATGTAAGTCATGGGGTTGCAGTCAGAAATCACTGTCACAGTACGCAACAAAATATAATGATGAAAACGTTGAACCACTTGAACCGCAGCTAACGCTAACTTCTTGACATGGGCATAATGCATTTCGGTATCGAGAAGGTTACAAGAGAGGTAGTAAATAACATGCTCATCATCGTCATCATCATCTAAAACCAGAACCATGGAAATTGTACTAAAATCAACAACTTAATAGAGGGAAAAATAGCAATGATAATTTAGAGGACGCAAAAGAGGAGCATTGATGAGCAACGTCTTCAATGTGTCAAAATACTTATGAGCAATCTCATCCCAGAGGAATGGGACACCTTGCTTCAATAACCACGTAAATCCTTTAGCTACTTCAACATAGTTAGGTATAAAATGACGTAGAAAATTAGCCTTCCCTTGCAGAATCTGCAGCTGATGTAGTGAATATGGATATGGGAGATTAATAATAGCCTCGACTTTGAGCGGATCAAGGAGAATCCCGTCTTTGAACACGATAAACCATAAGAGTCTACCGGAGTCGATGCAAAAGATGCATTTGTGCGGATTTAACTGGATGTTATAGCGTCGAAAATGAAGAAATATCTAACGAAGATGGTCAGGATGGTCCTTGCACTTGGCTGAATGAGCTGGAAGGTCATCTAGATAAGGCTGAACGATGTGCTTAATATCATGAAAATAATATGACATCGCTTGTTGAAACATGGCCCCAAAATTCTTTAGGCCGAAAGGGAGTTTCTTATACGTGAAATTACCCCAAGGACAGATGAAGGCAGTCTTATGTTGTTCAATTAGGAGAATGTTAATCTGATTATAGCCAGAAAAGCCGTCCATGAGGGAAAAGATCTCACTCCCAGCACAGTCATCAATGATCTGATCAATAAAGGGAGTAGGATAATTATCCTTAGGATAGGCCTGATTGATGTCATGGTAATCAACACAGGCGTGAATGGTACCCTGCTTCTTATCTACAGGGACGATGTTGGACACCCATTTTGTCAAGGGAATCGGGTAGATGAAACCAGCATTGAGAAGTTTTTCAACTTCACTTTTTATTTCGGCAGCCTTTCGAGGGTGCACAGGACGAAGGCGTTAACGAACAAGATTCTAACCAGGGTAGGTAGGGATCTCATGCACCATTATACTAGGATCGATACCAAGCATTTCTTCATAGGACCATGCAAAGACGTCGAGGAACTCGCGGAAAAGGCTAGTATAAACCTGAACTTCATCAGAATAACAGATGACCCCGAGATGGATGTTCTCGACAATTCTCGGTTTGACGAAAATTTCAATAGGCATCATTTGCGTAATGCTACTCAAGTTACCCTCTGTAAAAACTTCATGTGTTAGAATAGGTGTTTGAAGCGGAGGAGAAGGAACCTGAGGTTCGAACCTCTCAAGACAAGTAGACATGGCCCCGAGGCCAGGCATGAACAAGGAATGATGATGGCCATCGTCCCCTGGCAAATCCTTGAGAGACATAGTTTCCACGATGGCTTCATTGGAAGGAAATATATCTCTCAAGGGATTGGATGAATCCGAATCGCCAAGCCAAGGGGATTGAGAATAAGCGTCGAGAGTCATGCTCAAAGGAGCATGATGAGAAGGCAGAGGATTCGAAGCAGCAAGAAGTTCACAATAATCAATCTCAATCGGACTTAAAGGCATCAAATCTCCAAAAGAATTGATCTGTTCAGGCGAAGGGATGATCCATGGGTCATCAGACCGAGAGATCATATTGATCTGAAAAGTGTTGGGTGGAGCTGAGACGCAAAATACCCATGAGTGCAAGTTCTTTGAAAATACTTGGCCCTACGCTCTCGTAGGGAGTAGGAATATGATCCACATACGGAACATTGTTCTTAGAAGAGGAGGTAAAGAAGGACAATTGATCAAAAGTAACAATATTTTCTTCATGCAGGAATTTCAGGACACGAAAGAGAGTGGATAGAATGCATAGCATGGCATGAGTCCAACTGCGACCGAGGAGAATATTGTAATTGAGCTTGGCGTCAACTACTTCTACCTCGACATTGACTGTCTTCCCTTTCAAGGTAATGGGTAAACTAGCGAGAACACCCAAAGGTTTTGATTCCCTTCCATCAAATGCTTCAAGGGCATTTGGTGATGAGTTCAAGGCTAGAGAACTAATGGCTTTCTAGCAAGAAGATGACATGATACACATTGACGCACCTTCGTCCACAATTGCTCGATGAATATCGAGACCATTAATAACAACTTGTATAATGAGCACAATTTGATGCGGGAGTCGTGGAATGAAATTTTCTAAATCGAAAGCAAGAAGGCTAGTATCAGCAGGATCAACCCCGCCAATCGTAGATAACAAAGCCTTCCGTTGAGACAGATAACTTTGAAGTACTTCTAAAGCAGACATTGCAGATGGCGCCTGAGCCAAATCCTCAAAAATATTGTAATGTTGAGCGGCACGAGCGTTTGGATTGTACGAAGACTTATGGAGTACACCTTTGGAAGGTGGTTGTACAACGGGCTCAGTATTGGGCCTTTCAATATGAAGAGGGCCAGGAGCAGGCGAAGGAGGAGGACCATCAGCGATCTCTTTCCCTGCTGCCTGACGCGATTCGGTATAATCTTTCGATTGAGTAGAAATATAAACGGATGCAGAACCATTCATCATGAACACCTGAGAGAAAAATTGGGTAGAGGACTGAGGTTTCTCTACCATATGGTTCTGCTGTGATGGAAACGGTTATTTAAGAACAGTTGTAGCTCCCTTAGTGCCTTTGAGAAATCTACTAACTTCGGCCCATCGAGGACAGTCCTTGGTGTAGTGCTCTTCGCCACAGATCAAACAAGGGTACTTCAGCTTGCGCTGTGAACCATCATCAGCCTGATATTTGGACGAATCTAGTTTCGGGGTATCGGCTTTGGCCTTACCTTTACCCTTATTTTTCCCCTTAGAAGTCTTGTCCACCGGATTGGCCTGAACGACATGGAATTCTGAGGTTTTACCAAGATTCGAAGTGGGAAGAGAAGCAACATCATTGGAAGGATTAGACTTTTGCTTCCTAGGATTTGAAGGAGAAGACTTTCGAGAAGTCTGAGACACGAAACCAATAATACCGTAGACAGATGGGGTCGCTGGTGCTTTAGAAGTTCTAGGTCGAGGGCATCAGGCAAGATATCGTACAATGTGTCGAACTGAGAGTACAAAAGATCAAGGTACTGGGTGCGAGCAATGTCTTATTCCTTGGTTACACATGCCCCCATAGCTATGTCTTTCACAATTTGATTTATAAAGGAGGCAGTGAGCCAATCAGTTAGAAGCTGATCAGGGATATCAAACTTGATCAATCGACGACGACGTCTCCATTCATGAATATGATCCAAGATATGAGTAGCTTGGTCCTATTTAAAGGATGTAAGGAGGTGTGTCCCAGTCTCATAATGAACCGATAACTAAAAATTCATAAGAAATGACATGGCGAGAGAATTGAAGTCTTGAAAAATGCCATGAGAAAGCTCAATGTACCACTTTGCAGCGGCACTAGTAACAGTCCATTGGAAAAGATGGAGTCGGATAGAATTTTCAACCCAAGAGTTAGAGGAAAACCACAAGTTGTAAGTCATAACATGTGCTTGGGGGTATTCTCCAGAATTTCCCTCAAACTTAGGACAATCACCAGGAATCTTAGTCGGAACTGGAGGCCAATACGGGTTATGAAGAATTGGATCATTCATAAGCTTTGACACATCAGGTAGTTCCAACGTAGAGAGAATTGGTAATTGAGGATTAAAAGGCACTGGAGGTCTTTGATAAGGACCCGTGTTAACATTCTACCTAGCCTGCAATAAATTATTCCCCCATATGTTTTATCCCAGAGGATTCTGACCATAGGGGTTATAAGCCTGATAATTCTACTGATACTAGGGTTGAGGACTGGGATACTAATTCTGAGCAAACCAATGAGGTCCTTGCTGAGCAACGTAAGGATTTTGTTGCCGAATGTAAGCATGGATTTGAGGTTTATTATACACCAACTGAGATGGATTTTGAGGGTAAAAAGTGAAACCTTGAGGCACACTATATACCGGTTGATATTAACCTTGAGGGTAATAAGCGCCTTGGGGTTGAGCAGGTTGAGCAGGCTGCTGAACAGGTGGACCCTGCTGATTCGGATAAACAGGTTGAACCAGCTGCTGAGTAGGTTGAATAGGCTGTTGAACAGATTGAATTGGTTTTTGAATAGGTTGAACCGGATCTTGAGCGGGTTGAGAGGCTTGAATTAGCTGCTGGTGTTGGGCAAGCTGTCCCTATGGAGAAAGTTGGCCTGGATAATGAGGGCCACCGGGTTGCCCTTGCGGAAGAGGTTGGCCCAATGGTGGAAATGGACCAGGTTGTCCCTGATGACTAGGTTGACTCGGATCAGGACCGTAGGGTTGTCCTTCTTATACAAATTTTTGGCCATACTGAATGTACGGCTATTGTTGTTGTACAAGAGGTGTTGTTGCACAGAATGTCTAGGCACCGCGACAACGGCTCAGATCGGGGGTTATCACCCTGATCCCCAATCTCTCTAACTAAGCTATCTCCTTGCAAGCTAAGGGAGGTAGAACCTAACAAAAATGAAGGAAAATAACTGGTTGAAAATCAACCAATTCAGGAGACACAACTAAAAGACCAAGTACTTGTTAAGATTAATGAGATTTTATAGATCCAATTATATTTGAGACTTTAAAACCAGTGTCATGTGGAGTCAAAATATCCCGTTTGTTGAGATTGCAACAAGATGATGAGCTTAGTGGAAAGGAGTCGCCTTCACTAAGTGGGCCCGCAGGCTATTTTTTGGCGCAAAGTCTATTTTTAGACATATGGATCATGTTCTATGAGTTGCAGGATGCTATTTGTGGATGGTTGGTCAAGTCGGAAAAAATAGATGGACTTCTATTTTTAGACATACTGGGCGGAATCTATTTTTAGATTGCCGGTCTAAAAATAGATATGTCGAATATTATTAGCTCTTAATAATATTTGGACTATAAACATTATCTTATTCTCTTGGAGCACTTCAGTTAAGTGCACAGATGTGGCACAGGAGCTGACAGAAGGAATTACGCTATTCCTGAGGGTTAAGTGGAGCTACTACATGGATACTTCAGTTAGAACTCATGTGACAGAGTTTGGTGGAGTTGATTGAGGAAGTTAGTGGAGTTGTATTCAGTTTAACTAATCTAAACATAGCTGAGCTATTTGTATTCAGTTTAACTAATTGATACAATTAGTGAGAGTGGTGTGAATTAATTATTAATTAATTCACTAATTATAAACTCATAAATCAACTAAAGAATGCATCAGTTAACTTTAGTGCATGGACAGTTTCAGTGGAGACCAGTGCAGAAATAGGTGAAAGAGCAGGTTAACTATCAGTTGTGACTATCACATTGCTGTTGCAACCATGAATGGGTGGAGTATTGTAAGTTACGCCGGTACAAGCGAGGTGGTTTATCTATTTAATTAAGCCATCATAGCATTAAAACAACAATTCATTTTGACTGTCAGTGGCAATTGGAGCATGTGTTTTGCTAGATCTAGCTTGATAGTGTGTAGAAATTGAGGGTGTGCATGAGAGCTTGTGAGGAGATTTTGTAATATGATTGTTACATGATCTCCATGACATATAATATACAGATAGTTTGGGTTTCCAGCTTTAATTTTTCCCATTAAATACTGTGTTCATATGTGTGATTGTTTGTGGTTTTAATGTATGCATGTAATTGATTTTATTTCTGCATGTGATGATCAATGGTAGAAGAGATTCTGTATTATGCATGAAGCTAAAATAGTGTGTGATCGGGAGAATCTTGGTGGATAACATATCAGTTATTAAAATTTCTAGATGGTATCAGAGAAATATTGATCATTGGAGCAATTGCAAAACATTGAAGCGGTTGCGTTTTGTGCTGGTGGAATTCGAAATTTGCAGCAGTGTTTTCTTGGTGTCGAAGTCGAGATGTCTTTCAACGGATTACGATTGGAGTATGCCCTTGAGGGCAGCTCGAATTATATTGCATGGAAGGATAGGATGGAGGTGGTGCTGGATGACAATGGGTTGAAGGAGTTCATAGATGCTGAAGTCCCAAAGTCTACTTTTACTGATGCTGCCGTACTTGACGCATGGCAAAAGAAGACAGAAAAGTGTCGAAGGATTCTGTTGGAGGGCCGTGAAGGATCACATAGTGTCCAGCCTTCATGGTAAGGCTTCTCCATTCTTGATGTGGAAAGCCTTGACATATTTATTCCAAAGCAAGAGCGACTAGAGGAAGTTGGCGCTCAAGGATAAACTTAGAAACATAAAGATGGAGAAAGGCGACAGTATGCCCAAGTACCTCACGAAGTTCACCCAATGTAGGGATGAGCTGGGAAGTGTGGGGGTATTTGTTGATGATGAGGACTTGGTGAGCTTGGCTCTCCTAGGGCTTAGAAGAGTTGGCACTCCTATAAGGACTGCATCGATGGTCGGGAGAAATTGCCGGGATGGGAGCGACTTTGGTCGGATCTTGTACGAAGGAGATAAGGCGAGAGAAGTACCGGGGACGGATCTTCATAAAATAACTCGATGAAGAGAATTGCGCTTTGATTGCGAAGAAAAGAAGGGAAGAGCAAGAAAGCTTCTCAGTCTGGTGCGAAAGGAAAGAAGCAAGACATGTCCAAGGTGAAGTGTTTTCACTGTCACCAGCACGGATACTATGCCACAAATTGTCCGCAGAAGAAGGAAAATAAGAAGGCTGCTGGATCTGCAGCGGGAGAGGCATTGGCTTCTCAATTCGAACTGGATTTTTCACTGATTGCATGCTTGGTTTCAAGTATGATGGGATCATTATGGTTCTTGGACAGTGGTGCATCATTTCACATGACCGGAGATCGAGATCTGTTTTCAGATCTGGAGGAAAAAGATCTTGGAGTGCACATCGAGATGGGCGATGATGGTAGATATAGTGCGACTGGTATCGGTACCATTTCATTTGAGAGGGATTCTGGTAAACCCTTTAGATTGAAGGAAGTGATGCATGTTCCAGGATTGAAGAAGAATCTTATCTCTGTGGCGATATTAGAAGACAAGGGATATGATGTTGTCTTTAGCGAGGGAAAGGATTTCTTGCGCAGTAAGGAAACTGGTGAGACCCGGAGGATAGGGGTTCGAGTTAAGAACCTTTATAAATTGCAGGTCGATGGCTGCATAGCAATGGCAGGCAAGGCAGAAGGAGTGGTGAGCCGGGATGATGGCGAGTTGTGGCACCGGAGATTGGGCCACCTTCACCATGGAGCTTTGAAGATACTGCAGCAGATTTCTACTGGGCTTCCTAAAGGAACTCTTGCACATTCAGATCAGTGCAAGGGGTGTACCTTGGAAAAATTTGTGAAAGCCACCTTTCACAAGAAGCATAGTTGCACCACGACGATCCTTGAGAGAATTCACATAGACGTGTGTGGACCTTTCTCAGTAGCTTCGACAGCAAAGCACAGGTATTATGTGATATTTGTTGATGATTTTTCTCGTAAGTGCTGGATCTTCTTCATGCAGAAGAAGAGCGAGACATACTCAAAGTTATGTGAGTTCAAGGCATTGGTTGAGAAAGAATCGGGGAAGCAGGTGAAGGCTCTTAGGAGCGACAATGGTGGTGAATTCATCTCTGGTGAATTCAAGGACTTTTGCAGCGCAGAAGGAATTCGAAGAGAGCTCATAGCACCTCATAACCCACAGAAGAATGGGGTTGCTGAGCGGAAGAACAGAACGATCGTGGGTGTTGCACGGGCGATGTTGCATGATCAGGTCCTACCCATTCACTTGTGGGCGGAGGCATGCAATACTGCAGTATATGTGCAGAACCGTTGTCCTCACAGGATACTTGGCATGGGTACACCCGAGGAGGTGTTTTCTGGTAAGAAGCCTGATATTTCCCATTTGAGAATTTTTAGTTCACCTGTTTACATTCATGTGACGAAGGATGCCAGGAAGAAGCTGGAGCCGACTGCAGAGGTTGGGATATTTGTGGGGTACACTGATACGCCCCACAACTATCATGTGTATTTGCCAGACAGTCGCAAGACTGTTGTGCGACAGGATATCAAATTTCATGAGGAGAAAGCCATGAAGTGTTCGCTTGAGAAGGAGCCACACTTGCATGAAGATGAGTAGCTATTAGTTCCTAAGGATGAGTCTCAGGATGTGGATCAGCCACAAGATGAGGTTCATGGAGTGGAAGAGACCACTCAGGCAGCGCCAACCATCAGAGGACGGAAGCGCACTACAGAAGCTCAGCGACTGGCTCAAGATGCAGAGAAGGTTGTAGGAGCACCTACATCAAAGCGCAGACAGAGACAGTCACTTGACCGATATACTGGATACATGGCTCTTATGAGCAAGAGTATCGTGACAGAGCCATCCTCTTTCGAGGAAGCTGTGGAGGACCCCACATGGGTAGATGCCATGGTGGAAGAATATGATTCGATTGTCAGAAGCAGTGCATGGGAGATTGTCCTGAGACCGGAAGGGAAATCAGTGGTGGGTTCGAGATGGATCTACAAAGTGAAGCAGGCAGCTGACGGGAGTGTGGAGAAGTACAAGGCAAGATTTGTTGCCCGAGGTTTTTCACATATTGAGGGGATCGATTATGAGGAGACCTTTGCACCTGTCGCAAGGTATTCTTCCATACGGACGATTCTTTCTCTCTCAGCCTAGATGGGGTGGCACATTCATCAGATGGATGTGAAGATTGTGTTCCTCAACGGAGTCATTGAGGAGAAGGTGTACATAGATCAGCCCAAAGGTTTTGAGATCTTCAGCAGCAAGTCACATGTGTGTAGGCTCAAGAGAGCGCTGTATGGGTTGAAACAAGCACCTCATGCTTGGTACACACAGATAGATAGTTATTTCACCGGACTTGGATTCTCCAAGAGTGAGGCGGATCTGAACCTATACCAGATTGTGGTGGAGGGTAAGTTTCTGATCATTTTACTTTATGTAGATGATTTGATTTTGACAGGTGATGAACTATTGATACTCTCATGCAAGGAGGATCTTGCAAAAGAGTTTGAGATGAAGGACTTGGGCCTCATTCATTATTTCCTGGGATTGGAAATTTGGCAGCGCAGTGGTGGACTATTTGTTTCTCAGGGTAAGTATGCCCGGGAGATACTGGAGAAGTTCAATATGCATGGATGCAAGCCTGTTGATACTCCTCTTCTTGGTGGTTGGAGGAAGGAGGATGCTACTTCAGCGGAGGTAGTGGATGCCACTGTTTATCGACAATTGGTGGGGTCGCTTATGTATCTGGTCAATACACGACCCGATATATGCTATGCAGTTAACCAGCTTTCACAAGCTATGGTTAAGCCTACCAAGCTCTTTTGGAAGGCCGGGAAGCATGTATTGAGATATCTCAAAGGCACATCGAGACATGGATCATGTGAGACAATGGGATGAGGTGAAGGCGTAGCTTCTGAGATGCGGTGAGCGAGAGATAGGCCAGAAGAGCACATACGGAGGGATTTTCAGTATTTTCAGTGTCGGGTCGACAACGGTTTCTTGGTACAACGAGACGAATCCGTGGCTTTCGGTTCAGGGCCGAGTATATGGCGACGAGTTTCATTTATTCGAGAGCTATATGGATGAGGAAGATCCTGGTCGGGTTGTTCGGTTCACACTTAGAGCCTACTGTGATTTATTGTGATAATCAGAGTTGCATCAAACTTTCGGTTAATCAGTATTTCATGATAGATCTAAACACATTGACATCCGGTATCATCATATCAGAGATTGTGTGCAGCGGAAGATCATGTTACTTTCATACATTCCCACGGAGGATCAGGATGCTGATATCTTGACGAAGGCGCTCACCAGGAGCAAATTCGAATACCACAGGGGCAGGATAGGGGTTACAGATAATCCATATCTTGTTGAGAGGGAGTGTTGAGATTGCAACAAGATGATGAGCTTAGTGGAAAGAAGTCGCCTTCACTAAGTGGGCCCGCAGGCTATTTTTGGCGCAAAGTCTATTTTTTAGACTATGTCTATTTTTAGACATATGGATCATGTTCTATGAGTTGCAGGATGCTATTTGTGGATGGTTGGTCAAGTCGAAAAAAATAGATGGACTTCTATTTTTAGACATACTAGGTGGAATCTATTTTTAGATTGCCAGTCTAAAAATAGATATGTCGAATATTATTAGCTCTTAATAATATTTAGACTCTAAAAATTATCTTATTCTCTTGGAGCACTTCAGTTAAGTGCACAGATGTGGCACAGAAGCTGACAGAAGGAATTATGCTATTCCTAAGGGTTAAGTGGAGCTATTGCATGGATACTTCAGCTAGAACTCATGTGACAGAGTTTGGTGGAGTTGATTGAGGAAGTTAGTGGAGTTGTATTCAGTTTAACTAATCTAAACATAGTTGAGCTATTTGTATTCAGTTTAAATAATTGATACAATTAGTGAGAGTGGTGTGAATTAATTATTAATTAATTCACTAACTATAAACTCATAAATCAACTAAAGAATGCATCAGTTAACTTCAGTGCATGGACAGTTTCAGTGGAGACCAGTGCAAGAATAGGTGAAAGAGCAGGTTAACTATCAGTTGTGACTATACTGTTGCTATTTGCAACACATAGATAGGTGGAGTAGCCCATGAGGATTGCACAGTTCAAGCCAGGTGGTTTATCTATTTAATGAAGCCATCCCATAGCATTAATTATGCAATAGAGGCTGGCTATCAAGTGGCAAAATATTGGAGCATGTGTTTTGCTAGATCTAGCTTGATAGTGTGTAGCAATTGAGGGTGTGCATGAGAGCTTGTGAGGAGATTTTGTACTATTATTGTTACATGATATCCATGACATATAATATACAGATAGTTGGGGTTTTCAGCTTTAAGATTTCCCATTAAATACCGTGTTCATATGTGTGATTGTTTGTGGTTTTAATGTATGCATGCAATTGATTTTATTTCTGCATGTGATGATCAATGGTAGAAGAGATTCTGTATTATGCATGAAGCTAAAATAGTGTGTGATAAGGAGAATCTCGGTGAATAATATATCAGTTATTCAAATTTCTACACCGTTATGAAATTAAAGCCAAGTAATTGATATATATAACTGCTGCTATGAAAAATAAATTTACCACAATGATATCTGATAAAACACCTTCACAATCATGCATTAACAATGTTCGATAAAGACATGCAATTTATCGTCACTTGAAATACTTCCACAAAAAAAACAATCAGTCACCAATTTCAAGTAACTTAAAACCACAATTATAGATAATTTAATGATCATCGACCACAACTATGCATAAAAAATACTTTGAACCCTCGATTTAAATTCAAGACAAAAAATATTATCATGAGGTGACCATCGAATTGTAATGCCAGATATTTCCAATAATTCCAATCAGAAATTAAAATTTTCCTATAGTCAAACTTTTGGATAAAAATTTAAAAACTCACCTAGGACTTCGAAAAAAATAAATTTTTGGCTTAGGATTTTTTAATTAATTTGGCCAGAAAATTTAATTAATTGACTAAGAGGGGATTTAATTATTTTTTCAACCCTCTTTACATAAGATAAATACATTTAGATGCATAAAGGGGGAATACCCATTCGCGATAGACCCTCAAATAGCTACCCAATTCTGCGACTCAAAACATGATCTAGTAAACCAAGTAGCTTGTAATAAAATAATCTAGCCAATTAGCTAGGATTATTGGCTAGATTATTCTCAAACTACTTTTAAAAAGACTCGATAGAAAACACTAGGAATCACTTAGCATCTTGATGACAAAATCCACCCTAGTTTTGGGGTGAGGCTGGAGGGGAAAACTCTGCCGATCACTTGTGTCGAAAAACACAAGCAAATCAGTGAGACAAAAAACCTCCTAGGATAGAAATCGTCACCAACATACTAGGCTTACCTAGGTTTTTACATACATAGTGGTCTTACTTAGATCATTTACATCATAAACATGCAGAATGGGTTTACATCATTTATAAAAATGTCAGTTGTCGATGAAATCTGAGTGGCATGAACCTCAAACATGATGAGTCCCATTTGAAAAAATGGGGGTGTACTGCTATGGGGTCGTTGACAAAGTGTGGTCAACATTTGGCTCTACTTGGGAACACGTTGCTTCACCGGAGGAATGTGAGAATCCAGAATATGTATCCAAGCAACACACAAAATTACATAAGTAGCATCCATCCAAATATCATCATATAACATTAAGCACATGAAAAATAGAAGCTCTTCTAACATTTATTATTCTACTTGACATGAAAAGTAAATCTAATCGAACTACAAAATGAAATGCTGAAAGGACAAGGAGTAGGGTTAGAAATACAATACAAAGGATGCCCAATGGCATCAGATGTCATCTTTGAAGAAAAACTTGAGCAGTTGGCCATTCAGAGGTAATTGAAGTGGTTCGCCTTCCAACGTGCTCAAGTGGAATGATTTTGGTCCAGAAATGTCTCTAATAATATAAGGTCCCAGCCACAAACTGTCAAATTTCTTGTGTTTTCCGGGTTTTTCATTCTTTCGGTCCCAAAGTAATACCATGTCTCCAACCTGCAAATATCTAGATCAAGATGATTTATCAAAGATTTTCTTAATGTTAAATTGATTCTTATACATATTATCTAAATATTTCCTACGAGTTTCATCCAACTCCACAATTTGATCAATTCTATTCTGAACAACATTTTTATCAGTGGAAAAATGTTGAAGGAGTTGGTAAGCTAGTAATTTAAGGTGCACGGGAAAATTTACATCCAAGCCATAAACTAATTCAAAAGGAATTTTACTAGTAGCTTTCTTTTTAGTAATTCTATCTGCCCACAAAGCATACTTGATTTTTCTATCCCAAGATCGCTTATTATCTCCTACTATCTTCTTGATAATGGTTATAAGATTTTTATTACTTGACTCAGCTAAGCCATTACCCAGAGGATAGTAGTTAGATGAATGAGATAATGTAATGCCATAATTGAAACAAAAAGATGAAAATTGAAAAGAACTAAAAGCCTTGGCATTATCAGTAGTGATCTTGGTAGGGACACCAAATCTAGTAATGATTTGATTTTCAATAAAGTCCATAATGACCTTTTCATTGGCATTCTTAGCAGGAATGGCTTCAAACCATTTTATAAAATAATCAGTCACAGTTAAGATCCAGGAGTAGCCATTGCTAGAATTTTCATGGAATTTCCCGATGAAATCCAGACCCCAATGTTGAAAAGGTGCCTCAACAACCATAGGTTGTAGGGGCAGGGTAGCTAGCTTCTGGTTCCCAGTGAATAGTTGACAGGCTTGGCAACTTCTAACAAATTTATGCACATCTGAAAAAATTGAAGGCCAAAAATAACTAGCTCTCAGAATTTTGTGGGCGGTATTTCTAGCAGCATAATGACCACCACAAAATCCTGAATGAAACTCAGAAATCAACTTTTTAGACTCAATCTCATCAACACGCCTATGTATTATCCCCTCGGGATTTCTCCATCCAAGGAAATCCTTCATGAGGCAATACTTAGTGGCTTTTAATCTAATAGCCCTTCTTCTATGAGCAACTAAATGGTTAGGAAATGTAAAATTTAACAAATAATAAATAATTTCCTTATACCATTCATGCTCTCCTAACCTTTGCAGCTCAGGCGAAGATGCATCATTAAGAAAGATCAAACCAAGTGCCTTCTCATTACCTTTGGTCATCATTTTAGCCAAGCCTTGACCTTTGAGTAACTTGGTGGGCTTAATCTCTAAATCACACTCTTGAATTTTAGTAACCCACCTAGCACGAGTCCCTAAGCAATCACTTTGAGTTAAGATATCTTTAATCGCGGAATGCAGGACGAAAGCAATGATTTTAGAATAACCCACATAAGTCCTAAAATGCTTAAGAGAATTTACCAAAGCATAGGCTAATTTAATTCAGAATTTTGAAGTGCTCTACTCATGAAAGCAATAGGTTGTTCATGACCTTACTTATTCTTTTATAACAAGACACCAGCAATAATATCTTCAGAAGAGAAAGAGAAAATCATAAAATCCTTTGAATAATCATGACTCGCCAAAACAGGAGCTTTGGCAATAGCACCCCTTAATCCCTTGAAAATCCTTTTTACCATCTTATTTCCACAAAAAATTTACATCTTTTTTCAGAAGACTTTGAATGGGCTTAGCTATTTCTGTGTAATTTGGTATAAATCTTCTAAGAAAATTAGTTTTTCCTAGAAAATACCGAAGGGATTTAAGATTATGAGGTAGAGGAATCTTTTGGATTGCCTCAAATCTTTCAGGATCAATCTTGATCCCATCTTTGGAGATGATGTGACCAAGTAATTTCCCTTTAGTTACTCCAAAAACAGACTTAGCTGGATTGAAGTAAATCCCGAATTCTCTATATCTATCAAAGACCTGCTTAAGATGATTTACATGACTAATACCATATTTAGAAAAAATAGTAAGATCATCTTGATAAATTTCAATAATTTTTCTAATTAAACCTTTAAAATCATAATCCATAGCCCTTTGAAAAGTAGCCCCAGCATTAATCAACCCAAAGGCATTGTAATGTATTCGAAAGTACCCCATGGTGTGGTGAATGTAGTTTTGTGACGATCTTCTTTTTTAACCCAAACTTTATTGTATCCAGAGAAACCATCTAGCAATGAGATCATTCATGAACTTGTTACTCTTTGCAACATAGTCTCCATGTTGGGCAAAGGGTAATTATCCTTTTTACATGATAGATTAAGGTTTCTAAAATCGACACAAAGTCTAATGGCACCATTCGTCTTCCTAACAATCACCAGGTTGGAACACCATGTTGAATGTCTAGTTTGAGCAATGATTCCAGCTGCGAGCATTTTTGAAAGCTCTTTCTGAACCAAAGGGGCTAACTTAGGATTTATTTTCCTAAGCTTTTGACGAAAAGGTTTAGCATTCTCATCTTTTAAAGGGATAATGTGTTGCATGACACCTTCCCTATATCCTTTTAACTCATCATATGAAAATGCTAAAACATCCCCATATTCATGAAGTAAATTTGTCAACTTTTTCCTTTCTTATTCATTAGTACCTTTACCAATTTTAACAATCTTAGGATCCTCATAGGTACCAATATTAACTTCAATGAATTCACCCTGATCCATTTTATTTTCCTCTTTCATCTTTGTGGCATCATGCCGATCAAAGTGTTTCTCTAAAGGAACAATATTACTAGGAGTAGGATTTATAATATCATCATGATCCTGAGATCCATCCTCCTTGGAACTTATCTGAAAATTTTCAAACTCATCCAAATTATTAAGAAAATAAATGGCCTGCTTTTCATCATTAAAAACTTGCCAATGCTCTGAATTATCCGGGACCAAAGGTCTGAAAATAATTTCCATTTTTATCTTTTCCTTAATTAATTTATCAGATAATTGTAAAGTAGAAGCGGCCATAGTGAGCTCATCTGCTAAGGCATTCTTTTCTCTTGGGATAGCTTCAAGGTTAATGGCATCAAAGTGTTCCATAACATTCCACACAGCATGTCGATAATTCCTTAACCTTTGATTTTTACATGTAAATTTATTCTTAACTTGCATGATAACCAAATCAGATTCTCCCTTGATACTAAGCAACTTAATTTTTAAAGCTTTTTCCAACTCAAAACCCAACAATAAGGCTTCATATTCAGCCACATTGTTGGTTGCATCGAACTCAATTCTATAGGAAAACTTAAAAATATGACCAAGGGGAGACTTCAAAACAATTCCAACACCCTTACCATACCTAGATGCTGCACCATCAAAATGCATGTACCAAACCTGATCCTTTAGGTCCTCAAACTTCTCATCAACCTTGTTATTTAAGGGAACCATGAAATTAGACATAATAGCATAATTCCCCATGTCAGGTTGTTCCTTAATTGTTTCATTATGAGGTCTTCTAGGATCTTCTACATGGAATCTTCTTTTAGGTTCTCTATTAAGCTTCACAAACCCTTCACCTCTAGGGGAAGGAATCATAGCATAAGACCAGTTCATCTGAATAATTCCTCCTAGATTAGAGGCCCACTTTCTAGATAACAACATACCCCAGGAATTCAGAACATCAACTACAAATATGTCCATAACAATCATGATGTCAGGGTAAACCGATAAATGGACTTGAAAATCCTTGATTAACCCATGAACTTCAATTTTATTAGAATCCATGGCACATATGTTGTATTATGGTCTAGAAACTCTTAAATTAAGTTTTTCCATGACCCTCTTGGTCATGACACAAGCTGAAGCACCAGAATCCAACATACATTTATTCAATTTATAACCATTAACCATCAAAGTAACAAAAAATGGCTGATGATCCTTGTTATCCGACTCCATTTTTTGCAGATATATAGAGGCATCTTGATAAGAAACTTTAGGAGTCTTATCTTGAGCAACATTAACATGCGAAACTCCAATAACATCTAAAGCTTTAGCTCTCTGAGTAGGAAGCTTTAAAATCTCAGTAACAGGCACCAATATCTTAGCATTATTCAACCATGCACCCAAATCAATATTCAAACTAGGACTAGGATTAAAAATTCAAGGGGGAGTTTGATTATGACCTTGATTTTTATCCCTTCTTTGATAAGTTAATCCTTTTTCCTTAGAAATTTCCAAAACTTGATCAGGAAAAGGCTTTTCACCAAATAATTCAATCATCAAATCCCTCTCATGATCAAAATTATTGATACCATGCGAAGATGCGGAAGGCATAAAATCTTGACTATTTTCCTTAACTTCCATCCAATTTTCCATAAACAAAGAGAACTCCTTACCAACGACATTTATTTTATTACTTGCCCCAAAAATTCCACTATTCATGATTCTTTTAACAGTGGGACAAGTAACCTACTCATGAAAAGAATTACAAGCTCTACAATAAGGTGGAGCTTCATCAACCATATTAGTAGATTCAAGCGGATTAGGAGGTCTCTACTCACTCGTCTGTCCTTTTTTCTGCCAAGTATTATTACCTCAATTATTATTATTATGATTCCTAGTTTGGGAATTTTGCGTTTGAGCCCTTTCCATTTGGACCAACCTAGACTGTAAAGTGCTTATTTCCTTAGCATGGTCAGAGATTAATTTTTCTTGGTTAAGCTCCATGCTTTCAAGCTTTTGCATTAACCTTTTCATAGGGTCTTCACCATCTTCTAGAGGTTCTTTACCTTTAGGCCCTTTTAATTTAGTCGAAGCCCTATCAAAACCAAGAAATTCAAACTTCCTTCATGCCCTTTTATCCTTTTCAAGTTCTCCAGCCAAAGATTTGCAAGCCTTATAATTGGCAGTTTTAGCACGCCTTAAATCATATGAAGTATCAGAATTAAAAGCATCAATGTAAAAATTCGGAAGAGATCCATCAGGAGGCTTATGAGTTTGAGATATTTCTCTAAGGATACCATTAAATCTCCTGTTAAATTCTTCAATCGTTTCATTCTCTTTCTTTTTTATGGTACTGATTTCTTTCACCAAATGCCTATCTTCCCTTTTATCACCATACTTGTCCTTAAAGGCAACTACAATTGATTCAAAGGTATCAAATGAATTATCAGGTTTTTAAGTAAACCATTCTATAACATCTTGCTCAAAAGTAAGAATAAAGAGCCTCATCTTTACATCATCGAAATTGTTATTTGCAACCGCAAATATTTTCCACCAATTAGAGAAAGCAAACAAATGAGATTTGACAATAACTGCATTATTTCCTTGAAAAGAAGGTAATTTATCCATTCCAGTTTGAGGGAAATCATGGGGATAACCCTGAATATTAGCAAAATTACACGGGGCATATAAATCCATGATATCGTGCTGAGGCGGATCACAAAAAAGAGAATGGATATCAGAGAGAGCTTCCTGGCCGAGATTAAAAGGAAGTGTACGAGAAGAGAGCTTGTGTAATCGGAATCTGAGAACGTTTTTAGGATCTAGAGTAGGATTAATCAAGTTACTTGGATGTCTTCTAGTACAAATTCTTGTGGAAGATGAAGCCAATGGAGTTGCTACTAGGACAAGAAGCTAACCCAAATACCTGAGATGAAAGATGAATAAAGAGATGAATGTCGTAAAACCAAAGTCCAATAAATTGGTCCCCAACAACAACGCCAAAAAATGTTGTCGCACAGAATGTCTAGGCACTACGACAACGGCTCAGATCAGGGGTTGTCACCTTGATCCCTAATCTCTCTATCTAAGCTGTCTCCTTGCAAGCTAAGGGAGGTAGACCCTAACAAAAATTAAGGAAAAGAACTGGTTGAAAATCAACCAAGTCAGGAGACACGGCTAAAAGACAAAGTACTTGTTAAGATTAACGAGATTTTATAGATCCAATTATATTTGAAACTTTAAAACCAGAGTCTTGTGGAGTCAAAATATCTCATTATGAAATTAAAGCCAAGTAATTGATATATGACTGTTGCTATGAAAAATAAATTTACCACAATGATATCTGATAAAACACCTTCACAATCATGCATTAACAATGTTCGATAAAGACATGCAATTTATCGTCACTTGAAATACTTCCACAAAAAAAACAATCAGTCACCAATTTCAATTAACTTAAAACCACAATTATAGATAATTTAATGATCATCGACCAGAGCTATGCATAAAAAATACTTTGAATCCTCGATTTAAATTCAAGACAAATAATATTATCATGAGGTGACCATCGAATTTTAATGCCAGATATTTCCAATAATTCCAATCATAAATTTAATTTTTCCTATAGTCAAACTTTTGGAAAAAAATTTAAAAGCTCACCTAGGACTTAGAAAAAATTTAATTTTTGGCTTAGGATTTTTTAATTAATTTGGCCAGAAAATTTAATTAATTAACTGAGAGGGGATCTAATTATTTTTTTAACCCTCTTTACATCAGATACATACATTTAGACACATAAATGGGGAATACCCATTCGCGATAGACCCTCAAATAACTAGCCAATTCTGCGACTCAAAACATTATCTAGTAAACCAAGTAGCTTGTAATAAAATAATCTAGCCAATTAGCTAGGATTATTCCCAAACTACTTTTACAAAGACTCGATAGAAAAAAATAGGACTCACTTAGAATCTTGATGACAAAATCCACCCTAGCTTTGGGGTGAGGCTGGAGGGGAAAACTCTGTCGAACACTTGTGTTGAAAAACACAAGAAAATCAGTGAGACAAAAAACCTCCTAGGATAGAAATCGTCACCAACATACTAAGCTTACCTAGGTTGTTACACACATGGTGGTATTACTTAGATCATTTGCATCATAAACATGAAAAATGGGTTTACATCATTTATAAAAATGTCAGCTGTTGATGAAATCTGAATGGCGTGAACCTCAAACATGATGAGTCCCATTTGAAAAAATGGGGGTGTACTGCTATGGGGTAGTTGAAAAAGTGTTGTCAACAAGAGGTTGTCCCTGTGATGGATATATTGGCCTGCCAGCAACATACGATGTTCCTAGTTGAAGCTTACTTGAAGGACTGAAGGGTTGTCCTTGTTGAACCAAAGGTTGACCTTGCGGACCATAAG
Organism: Pinus albicaulis; assembly: GCA_034641835.2. Classification (NCBI taxonomy): domain Eukaryota; kingdom Viridiplantae; phylum Streptophyta; class Pinopsida; order Pinales; family Pinaceae; genus Pinus; species Pinus albicaulis. Next base: position 470,014,027 of record CM076584.1, on the reverse strand, counting down.
GTTGTCCCTGAGGACCAAAGGATTGTCCCCACTGAGCCGAAGTTTGTCCTTGTAAGCCAGAGGGTTGCCATTGTAAAAAATGTCCTTGATGAGTGACAGTCTGATAAGGATCGACAAGAAACAAATAGACGGGGTTGCCGACAGCATAATAGTGATGGGGGGGATTGACAGGAACTTGGGGTGGTAGAAAACCCTGAGAGTTCTATTGCTGAACAACCAACAAATAATTTTCAAAAGTAAGGCCGCTAGGAATCATAGGGACAGTCGAGGTCAGACTAGAAGCAGACGGGGCCTCTGGAGATTGAGCATCCGGAGAAGGATAATATCGTCGGTGCATGTCCAACATGTGCTCATCAAAAGTATAGGTAGAAACCATAGGGGTAGTTGTAGCCGCACCAGTAGGTGCAGTATCCGGAGTGCGAGCTTGTGATCTTCTCGGACCTTGATTGACATGCCACGTAGGATTAAGTAAGATAGACCCATGAGTGTGAAAAGACGCTGACGACTATGTTGTAACAACCAGCGTAGACGAAGCTACACAGACAATAGGTTAGACTGGGACGGACGTGACAGTAACAGTGTAATATCCATTTTTCAGGATTTTCTGCAATAATGTCCAAAGGGACGCTGTATAAGGAAGATGATGCAAAAATAAGAAAAAAGGGGACTTGGATCCCTTAGTCAATGCCTCATACATTACACTTCCAGAAGTTGAGCTCAAAGAAATCCCTCAAGGGAGGTTAACCATATCTCCCACCCTTGGGTATCTCAAAGAAGTGCTCAAAGAGTGAGCTAGAGCAACATATGAACACAATCATGAAACTCTGCAAATATGAACATGTCAATAGAGGGAATGTGATGTAGCCAAAATTATATTATTATATCAGCAATAATACACAAGAAAATCATGAGGGACAAGCCACTCAAGCTATAGGAACCAATCTCCAATGATCAAACTATGAAATACATGAGATGCTGCAACTGCACAAAATGCCGGAAAGCAGTGACTGCGCAGTCGCTATGAGATTAGTAGCTGTTGAATACATACAAAATGATAATGAGGCTGAAGGATACAAAGAAATTCCCAAGAATGTAAAGATGGGCTTCAATACAAGATTTCTAGCCAATCCAGGAGGTATTACTAGAAATGTCGGATAAAAATACAATGTGACAATTAACTACTAGGGTTAATTTGTCACTGCAACACTGAATATCTATGATGAGGCTATGGTAGATCTAAAATATGGATTTCCCTCTTCCAATGGTGCTCCTTAGTAGAGGGCCGATCCCTCTACTAAAGAACAATCCTCCTGATGAGCTCAATGAACTCTCCCAACACTGCCTGCATAAAAATAATGCAGTTCCAGCCCTAGACTACGTTGTGAGAGATGATGAATGGTTGGCCTGGTGCCAAATATCTGAAAATAAGCCTGGGAGTCTCCTCTGCTGCTCCTCCAATGAATAGACAAGCTCTCTGCCGAAGAACAAGCCAAAGAATTCCTCTATGAGTTCCTTTGTTGCTGCACCCAGCAACACAACGTTTTCTGCCCAACATGAAAATGTTGCAGCTGCAGGAGGAAGCTTGGCCAAATGCTGGAATTAGGAAATGGAGTTCAAAAACCCTCTCCTTCCTTGAGGATGAGGTAGGGATTCCTGACCGAGAACACCCTTGTGCTCAAGATCACTGCAACCCTGCTAAACAGCCCCGGGTATGTAAGTCTAAGTAGACCATACAAAAATGATAAACCAAAGAATAATAAAAATGGGCTGCCATCTCCTCCGTATAAAGAAAATGAACTCCTCTCACCATGGGTCCCATTCACACTTGCCACCTAGCTCATGCAAGTGGGGCCTCCTCTAAAAACTGCGCTGCCTTGTCATGGAGATCACTCCTCTTGGACAACGTTGTTGACTTAGTCAAAGAGGACTAAATCAATGTGATCCTGATCATATTCACACCCTTAGGTGATTAATTCAGCTGCTTATTCACTCTCCTTTCACACAAGGAGTGTTATTTCTCCATCTAAGGGGGTTAGGGTGTCTCCTTACCCATTTTATTCAACAAAATGGAAATATGCAAACTATAATGTTCCTTTTTAGCTGGAGGCTAGAATTTGGGAACATTACAGTCCTCCCCTCCCACATGTTGCTTGTCCTCAAGCAACTGCATATAGAGAAAAAAATTTCTCCCCCTCCTTCTCTTTTGCCCCTGTCATCAACAATCTCCACCACTTCTCAAGATATTCTGCATCCAATGCTTTCTCCAAAGTATGCAAAGCAAAATGGTGGACATAATGGAAGGATAGAAGGTGTAGGTGGAAACCTTCTTGCTGTGCTATGGCCTCCTCAAGGTGGGAGTGATGACATGCATGGGAAAGATTTGTCCCCAATGATGACCCTCTTATACATGCTACCATCCAAATAAAAATCTCAACCCCAGGTTTATGTAATGTGTTGGGGCTTAATGGAGAGTTGGGATTTTGATTCCCAAGATGGTCCTCTCTCCATTTGTAGTACACATGGGGTTGCTTCTATCCTTGGGATGAAATGGTATGGCCTCCAAGAATGGCCCAAGCTCCCTCATCAATAAAATCAGCCATGAAATGCCCCCTCAAGTCATCCAAGTGGTTTTTCCCACAAGAAGAGAAAAGTAGCAATGTGGAAATCATGGTTTTACCATAGTGTCTTCTGCAATATAAAACATATACAATGGGGAGAATCATGCTCCCAATGGGCTGCCCCAATACCTCCAACACTCTCCAAATAGTGCTCCCCATGAACATAAACATATCAGCAATGTATGGAAGCAAAAGACCATGAAAACAAGCTGCCACATGACAATCGTAAAGTGAATCATAGTTCCACCAATGGAACCAGTGCAGTGCACTCCTTGCCTGCATCAAAACGAGTAATAACAAGTGCTTTACCAGCCACTTGTTTTCTGCCCATATAAAGTAAAGAAGTACAAAGCACAATGTGGAATTATACCTTCTCTACTATGTACTTGAGGCCTTGCGATGAAATGGTGCAGCTGAAAAAGCTCCCTCATTCCCAATGAGTAGGAAGGTGGCTGTGCTATCCTCTCAATCACCATCCAGGCTATGCATCTCTCCATATGCTGATATATTTCCTGCTGAATTCCCTCCCAAGTGAACTCCCATAGAAAATCAAAATATGCATCAAAGTGCATAGCTAGAAAGCCCTCATGTGTTGCATGTAGCAGCTTCTTCTTGAGCTCAGAAGCTTTGGTCAACAAGATTCTGCCATACGAATATATGACCACATCCTCTACTGTATATCTATCATCTCTGCCTGGGTCATCAAAAATCATGCATGCATCTAGATCCTTGGAGTACTCTACTAAGAGTTGAGACCTCCAATCTGGATCTATCCTCCTCATAGACAACGCTGGTAATCTGCAATGTGGTGCTCCCCTCATGATGTTGCCTGCTAATTTGAAATTCCCCATGCCAAAGTCACCCTTAAAAATGCTGCCATACCCATCATGTAGTTGCTCCTGCATCAATAGTAATGGTGACCTTTGGAAGTTGGCCTCCTAAGAGAAGCTGTCATCCAAAAGGAATCCCCCAAGCTAGGCCAAAGTAGGCATGAGTGGTCTCCATCCACTCCCATGTGTGAAAGAGTCCTTTCTTAAAGGAATTATCCTCTGTCTCTCCAAATCTATGGAGCAGTCATCCTGCATCATGAAGATGCTATCCTCCATCCCTGCAAAAATCTATGTCAGTGTAGTATGGGTAATGAGAGTGGGTGATGCTGAAAATGAGAGAGTGTCTCCCTCCTCCTTGAGTCTATCCCAAAATCTCTGCGTTGTGCTGGACTCCAAAGTCTTCACCTCTCCGGAATCCAAGAGTGGTGGACTACATGACAATATATCCCCCATCAACTCTAGATCAGGGGGCCTCCCAGGTGGAATGCCTCCATATAGTGAGACATACAGTTTAGAAGTGGACTGTATATATGAGTGGATTGATTTGTCCCCCTCTTCACTGCGTTGTACAATCTCCTTATCTTGTGCAAAAACTTTCTGGAATAGATAAGGGTGTATCATCCCTTGATGCTGATCCTTCTCTTCCTCCTCCATCTCACAATCCCCAAAAACTGCTGCATATGGCTCCAGAATTATGCCTTGGTTCCCACATGTTGAATCATTTGGAACTCCTTGTAAAGACACAAGAGATCCTCTAATGGAATCAATGGCTACCTTTTCACCTCCATGTGGTGATGGATCTCCTCCCAAAGGGACAACGTTGTTAGATCTCTTATGCTCATCCTCCCCATCAATAATTGAGAATACCTCATCATCAAGGAGAGACCCTAGATCTTGGTCATCTCTTGAAAGAAGTACCTCCATGTCTTCATAAATGAAATAGGGCCCTTCACACAAGGGGGATCTTGCCCTTAGCAAGCCATCGTACATGTTTTCATCCCCTTCAGAAATATGGAATGGAGTTTGTTTCATGGTTCCCTCTAATGCATGCAAAGTGTTTGAAGTTTTGATACATGATGTTTCACAGTGATTTTTATCAAATTTCCTCACCAATCTCTTAGTGAATTCATCATATGTGTTTGCATGAAAATATGAAACAGAATTTTCAAACCACCAATCATGAGCCATACTTTTGAGTTGCAGTGCTGCTCCTCCAATGGCCTCATCTTCTTCCTACATTCTTCCTGCAATGCAAGTGGGAAATGAACTGCGCTGTGGATCTGCATGTGTGGCTGAATTCCCACACCCATCATGATAATATCTAGGGCTTGCTTCATCTTCAAACCATCTCAGAAAATTTCTACAATTCTCCCTTTCTATCTCCTTGAGATCTTCTATGATAGCTTCCATAGTTTGGAAAATAAGCAGGGAGATCTTCTCTTCTGTCATTCCTCTTTTCTTGTTTCCTTTGTACAAATCCTCTCCTATGTGAGGAGCTTCTCCTTCTAATGGCATATTATCTTGGATGCACATGCTGAGCCAAGATTGATGCTCTGATACCACTGTAATATCCCTTTTTTAGGATTTTTTGGAATAATGTCCAAAGGGACGCTGTATAAGGAAGATGATGCAAAAATAAGAAAAAAGGGGACTTGGATCCCTTAGTCAATACCTCATACATTACACTTCCGGGAGTTGAGCTCAAAGAAATCCCTCAAGGGACGTTAAACAGATCTCCCACCCTTGGGTATCTCAAAGAAGTGCTCAAAGAGTGAGCTAGAGAAACATATGAACACAATCATGAAACTCTGCAAATCTGAACATGTCAATCGAGGGAATGTGATGCAGCCAACATTATATTATTATCTTAGCAATAATACACAAGAAAATCATGAGGGACAAGCCACTCAAGCTATAGGAACCAATCTCTAATGATCAAACTATGAAATACATGAGATGCTGCAACTGCACAAAATGCCGGAAAGCAGTGACTGCGTAGTCTGTATGAGAGTAGTAGCTGCTGAATACATACAAAATGATAATGAGGCTAACCAATCTAGGAGGGATTACTAGAAATGCCAGATAAATACAATGTGACAATTAACTACTAGGGTTAATTTGTCACTGCAACACTGAATATCTATGATGAGGCTATGACAGATATGAAATATGGATTTCCCTCCTCCAATGGTGCTCCTTAGTAGAGGGCTGATCCCTCTACTCAAGAACAATCCTCCTGATGAGCTCAATGAACTCTCCCAACATTGCCTGCATAAAAATAACACAGTTCCAGTCCTAGACTGCGCTGTGAGAGATGATGAATGGTTGGCCTGGTGCCAAAGATCCGAAAATAAGCCCGGGAGTCTCCTTTGCTGCTCCTCCAATGAATAGACAAGCTCTCCGCCGAAGAACAAGCCAAATAATGCCTCTATGAGTTCCTCTGTTGCTGCACCTAGCAACACAACGTTTTCTGCCCAACAGGAAAACGTTGCAGCTGCAGGAGGAAGCTTGGCCAAATGCCAGAATGAGGAAATGGAGTTCAAAAACCCTCTCCTTCCTTGAGGATGAGGTAGGGATTCTCGACTGGGAACACCCTTGTGCTCAAGATCACTGCAACCCTGCTAAACAGCCCCAGGTATGCAAGTCTAAGCAGACCATACGAAAATGATAAAAGAAAGCATAATGGAAATGGGTTGCCATCTCCTCCATATAAAGCAAATGAACTCCTCTCACCATGGGTCCCATTCACACTTGTCACCTAGCTCATGCAAGTGGGTCCTCCTCTAAAAACTATGCTGCCTTGTCATGGAGATCACTCCTCTTGGACAACGCTATTGACTTAGTCAAAGAGGACTAAATCAATGTGATCCCAATCATATTCACACCCTTAGGTGCTTAATTCAGCTGCTTATTCACTCTCCTTTCACACAAGGAGTGTTATTTCTCCATCTAAGGGGGTTAGGGTGTCTCCTTACCCATTTTATTCAACAAAATGGAAATATGAAAACTATAATGTTCCTTTTAGCTGGAGGCTAGAATTTGGGAACATTACAAACCGACGAACTCAGTGTTGAAGGTGATAGTCCCAACAAAGGGAGAACCGAACTCCTTGGGGGAGTTGATGTAATGGACTGTGCTATGGATGCAACACCAGAAATAATCTGACTCAAAGTCCGATAACCGGGTGGAAGTGACACAAATTGAGGAGAATATTGAACAGAAACATGCGAGAGATCTTCAGGGAAAATTTGATATTCTCCTGTAGAAATAGACATTCCTTCACTGCCAACAAGACTCGAAGAATCCATATCTGATGAAGTTGTAAGATCATCAAAAAGACGACCAGGACTAGGAGGTATAACAGAAGCTACAAATGGTGATCCCGAAGTAAGAGGAGGGAATTCTTCATTCCCCTAAACTAGAGCAAGCACCTGGAGGAGGCCAATTGAACTCAACTGACTCTTCAGGGGGATATCGGGTAGCGAGAGGTAAAACAGTAGGGAGAATAGGCTGCGAAAACTTGACAAAACTAGTGGACTGAGGGGTTTCGTAAGAAACGCCACGAAAGGAACTACCACTAGGAGGCAGTGAAGAAGAAAATGAAACTAGTGGTTCTACCACTGTGACCGTATTTCAAAACAGAAAGGAAAAAGAGATAGCCAAAAGAAGGCTTCAATACCATGGCCTAAGGAAAAACAAAACAATCCAAGTAACAAAATTTTAACGGGCATGTGATCGTGGGTAATTAATTTTATGACATTGAAACCAGACTTTGTTGTTTCATGTTTTAAGAGTCGAGAACTAGACAAAAGATGATTCTAGTCACTTTCAATTTTAAACGAGCGTGAAAGGACAAGTACTCGATGATCTCTTCTCTTTTCAAAGAGTCACGAAAATATTGAAATGACTACTATAGTAATCTAAGAAAGAGGGTGTACCAAGTTTCCGTGAACTACCATATACACCTTGGTGATCAAATGAAAGAGAAATGACCAAGGACTTAACGTACGTGCAGGTAGTATCCCTGAATGCTGTGCTCCGTGTATCATAGTTACAGGGTGGCAAACTCAGCTTCCTATGGATAAAGGATTTGAACCTATAGGGGTCTCCTTTTATATACTCGACGGTACGGGGAGCACAAGTCCGTACTAGTGTTGTCTAAAGCCAAAAGGAAAATGACAGCTACTAGGTTTTAAGACGCCAGAACACATCTCTAGCCTAGACCACTAAAATGTTTGCATTAGGTTCCAATGTTTCCTTAGGTTAATTCAATTGATTTTATAGTTGATCTTGAATTATGTTTCAATTTCAAGGCCTTACATAATGTCAATCTCAAATTTCCTAAATGCAAACTATATGCAAATGAACACCATTTTCCATTCAATGAACGCTAATTAAGAGAAGGATAGATATCTTTCAAAAGATAGCAATCAATGAAATAAAACGAAGAAATCTGCTAATGCATCTAATTCAATCAAGTGAAAAACCAGAAAACTCTTTTCTAGTCTATCAAGCACTACTTATGCAAAGGAATTTTTCTTTTCCATCCAAATTAAAGAATGCAAATTTTTTTTTTTTTTCAATGAAACGGAGCACACAATGCAATAATCACACCAAAAAAAAAACCAACACTAGTTCGAGGATTGCAAATGTAAGGAGCTAATCTGAATAATTCAAAGAAAGCAACACAAACACAAAAATACACTCAAACCAATGACACACTCTTCCAAACAAAGAGAAAGCTTTCAAAACGATCCAAACAAGCAATGTGATCTATGCTTGGAGTGGCAAGAAGAAAAATCAAACGAAAACTGAAATGATCATTCAACCAATACAAATGCTCAAAGGATCCAGAAATAATTAACGAAATTGATAAAGGATGAGACTAAAAAAAATCAAAAGACTCGACTTCCAATCAGAAGGCGCAGTGAGCTAAGACACTTAGAAACCCTAAGGCCACAAACTGTATTGATAATAAAATTGACGTACAACTGAAAAGAGTAAGCCTATGACAGTAAAAACAATCCCAAAATAGCAATTGAAAATTAGAAAACCAACTCAGAGGCAAGCACAACTGACCAAAAACTCAGAAGAGCAGTCAAACCAAACCCTATAGGATTTGGCGCGACTGTAAGGCGGTAATCCGTGCCAAACAGGGGTTGGCGCTAGTGCAACACAAGCAACATGCGCCAATTGGTGCGACTGTTCAATCAAAATGCATGCCAAACCGGATGTCTATGGGAGAGCGGGAAATCTAATGAGAAGAGGTCAATCTTGACACTCTGGAGCTGAACAAGAGGACTCTAATCAAGCAAACAGACCAAAAAAGATAGAAAATCAAGCAAACGAACGAAGTCGGCTTCACAAGTGTAAAACAAAAAACTCACACTGTTCCCCAGTGGAGTCACCAATTTTTTATGAAGGTAAATCCTCTTTGCGGATAGAGACGATCCCTCTAGCCCTAGAGTGGGTCTAGTAACAAAATGACAAACTAGAGTGTAGGTTCCTAATTACTGAATGAAATGGACGAGGTAGATCAACCTACCTAGAGTCCAACGTTGTCGTCATCGCTGTTGTAGTGGTGGCCTCTCGATTCTTGTCTCAGCAAGTCACGATCCTTTCGTAGCGATGCTTGGATACCTGCACAAGATCAACAAACAAGAGTAGCATACGGAACAACAATCTCATTCATAACTACTAACCAGTCAAGGAGGGTTAAGGATATTGCATCAAATAAAACACATCAACGCAAAATGGGAACCAGACAATAGTTATACATATGTATTAATAGAAGAAAGAGTTACAACCAAGCCTTGGCGTCACAACCTCCTTCAGCGGGGTTTATTTGAAGCACGTCTCAAAAAATGTCAGGGAATTCAGACGAGATGCAGGCACAAGCTCTCTCAATAAGGGACTCTTCCATTCGATTTTTCCTAGCAAAGCAAATATAAATCTCTCCAGCATTTCCACTATAATATCTTCAGTTCAGATAGCTCATCAATGGAAGATGGTTGTATTTATAGAGGGAGAGGAGGAGGTTGGGATTCCTACTATGGTGGAATGGAGGCCTTATCCCATGGGAAGTTTCCCCAAAAGGTGGAAAGAAGAGGCCAAAGGAGGAAGGTCATGGTTATTCAGTCGAACCACTCCCTATGACTCGTCCACGAAGTTGTTATGATAAAAAATTCGCCTCTATTTTTAAAAAAAATTCCATAAAAATATTGGCGCAGGCAGTTAACTGAGACAGAGTGCCAGCTGGCGCGGGCGCCAGTGTTCATCTGCCACATCGACGCGAGGGCATAATAGGCTACTAGCTCCAAGGAAAAAACAGGTGTTTTTGATGGTCTGTTCAGGAAATGATCAACATAAGGAATGTTTTCCTCATGGCAAGGGATGCAATGATGGTATTTGCAAGGCATGACACTTTATTTTGATCACAAAAATGAGCCTCCAATGTGCAGGATGGGGATTGCAGTGATAGTGACACAATGCTGTGTAACAATGTCTATCATTGTATTTTCTTCAGTATCATATGTTTGAATGTATTGTATTCATGTTCACTTAATTTCTATGTTATAATCTCTTACAAGTTAGATAACCATAATACATGTTTGCACATGCTCTGTTTTGGGTAATTGATCATAGTTTGTCCACTTTCATCTGTCTGAGAAAAATACATCTCCTATGATTTTCTTAGCTTTCTTTTAGCTCCAATGACATTCCATAACAATCCTCTTAAAGTGATAAGAATTGTACCTACCTTTCCCCATTTATCCCTGTAACCCTAACTCATTTTCCCTGACCTAGCTTTCCTTGACCTAATTCCTTCATCCTGTGATTCCCCAACCAAATCAAATCAAAACAACCCCCTGCACTCTATATCTAGCCTAAAAACTCTAATTTCTCCAGCCCTCCTGGCTGTGACCCTTTTGGAGAGAGCCCTCTCCATCTTGATAAGGCTAGCTATTAAGTCAAAATCTTGGTCTGTGGTTACCTCTGTTGGGATTCCTTCTTCAGCCTTAGGAATCTGGTGGAGTGCTAACAGAAGGCATCCCATGTCAGGTTCTTCTCTGCCAACTGATGGAGAGCTATGACTTTCACCAAGATGTGGTGAAATAGGCTAGGGTAATGATCTGTGTTCATGACTTGCACCTTCTTTTCCATCTTGGTCACACTCCTATACAAAAAATTGCATAAGTTTAGGGACTTCACTGCTGTGAAGTGCATGGGAAATCTAATATTATATCGATACAATCTGGAAAACCTTCCCTCACATGTGAATAATTTCATCACAACCTTCATCAATGGTTCATACCTCTCCAACAAGTATCTGAATGGAAGAATGTGGGTATGAGTCTCTTTGTACTGTGATTTTATGAAGGATTTGTATTGCTCAAGGTCAAGGTTCATGCCTTTGAACCAATACTCTCCATGGTTTGGTATCCCTGTGTCAAGAGAGATGGAATCAACTGAAAATGTAAAATAATTCCCTGCAATGGTGGCGTTTTCTCCCTTCAAGTTGGTGGAAAAAAAATCTGTAAGCTCCTCATGGTTACTTACCTCCTCCACCCTTTGAAAAAACCCTAGGCAGTTGACATCTTCAAAGCATTTTTTGATGAAGGGTGAGGAAATGATTCCATTATAATTTTAGGGCTCATACCTCTATATCTTTCCCCCTTTGTGTTTTATTCTCTTCTCTGATGGTGAGGAATCTCCTTCCATAGTTTAAAACCCTATATGACGGGGAGGGGAAAAACAGGGAAAAGTGAGTGTAGGGAACAAAACGAGGGAGTTAGGGAAGGTAGATGGGGGTAGAAAAATTTATGAAGGTGGGAAGTGATCTTAGGAATGTTTAGAGAGTGAAATAAAGGAGAATGAGTGAGGGGAGTGAGCTAGGAAATTGAAACACAATCCTAGCTAGGAAAATGGCCCAATTTGCTAGAATAGGGCTAGGGTTTGTAGTGAGATGATGCAAAAATGATGGGAAATGGTTTGTGAGGTATGGGAATGGTGTATAACTAGCAAACATAGATGGAGGGACAATGGTACTAGGGTTTCACAACATCAATTGATCATTTTACAACCAAAATAATGAAATTCCTATAAAACCATAGGGAAATTAGCTTGTTATTCCAAGGAAGAGAGGGCACAAAGATGAATGTACTTACTTGTTAATATGATTTGGAGAGCAGAAAATATGAAATGGATGCTGAAAATTTGACTTTGATGATTTTTAAGCAAGATTGGGCAACTCTGCCCCGTGCGCAACGTAGTTCACAGATGTGCAGTGCAGTTCACGTATGCGCAACGCCTCCTCCAGATGCGCAACATAGTTCATAGATGAAAATCACCTCCCAAATTTTGCCTCTTTGAGATGAAAAACATGTTTTTTTCTCACCAACTGAAGGAGGAGCTCGATAATGAGGGGCAAGAGGAATGCAAATGAAATGTGTTTTTGAATTTTTGGCCCTTTTATAAGCATGGAATGGCTTTCTTTAATTGATAATGGGCACCACATGACTTTTTGAAGCATGGATTTATTTCTTCTTTTTTACTTCAAAACCTTGGAAATTTGTAATCTGAACTTTTTGAATCTTCCTTCGAACATTGAACTGCACCTTTTTAGGAAACTGAAGTGTTTATTACATATAGAAACATACAATTACATTTTGAAATAAAAATTTATTGAAGAAACTTGCTTTATTACCACTCTTCCAATTTGTCGGATTTTATGCTTGAAATGGAAGTTTGGTGACCTTGAAACCCTAATGACCTAATAGAGACTCTGAAATGAATGAGATCATGGTGATTATGAATGAAATGATGATGAAAATATCTGAATGATGATACACTCAGCTTATTTGATGACATGGACCAGCAATTTAAAATTTTTGAAAGAGTGGAAAATAGTCATAAACGTAATGCCCAGTGACCAAATTTTTTCTTGAAGACCTAGTGAAATGAAAAAAATTTGACTATGGGACCCTAAAAAGACATGATAAGAGTCCATTTGATCACTGGTGACAGGATGCAAACACTGACACTAGCACAAGTCATCTTTTAATCTGAGCCATTGATTAAGGATATAATCTGGGCTGTTGATTCATCAATGAGAAGACTATAAGAGAAGGCTTGAGGGTCATTTGGAAAGTAAGTCGAACACACTCTCAATACCTGAAGGAAATCGATTATGAAGTAAGAGAATTCGATTTCATAGGATGAGATTGTAGAGGTGGGGTTGCAGACACGAAAGGAGGAAGAGGAAGTTAGTAGAGTGAGAAGAAGGCAGAAGGAAGACACAAAGAGAGCAGTGTTGAGTAGTAGCACTGGCCTTCCATGTTGAGTGATGCAGTCCAACGCAATGACTACGCAGAAGGCCACGTAGAGTGATGCAAAGGGAGAAAGGGTGCCTCCAGGGTGTCAGAAATTCTTTCGTTGTGTTCGAAAAAATTATCTCAGGTGTATATCAGACATCTGCTCGTCATATTTTCTATAAAATATTTTGCCACTGCTGAAAAGTAATATAAAATCTCATCTTTTGCATCGGTTTTCCCACATTGGGTTTTTCTAGGGACAATTGTCCAAAAATAACCGTGTTCATGTGATTATTTCTATTGTGTTATATGTGTTATATTTGTTCTTCTTCTTTTGATTAAGTGAATGTTGTAGCCGTGTTTATTTCAGAATTTACTAAAGCATTTTTAAATAACTTATCATAAATAAGTAGGCGAAATAAATCAATCACTGCAGTAGTATTTCAGATTGAAAATTTCACATGGTATCAGAGAAAAAGGAAAAATTCAGAAGAGGAAGTTCTACAATGGAACTAAGATCTGATATTGATGAAACAATAGCTCGGAAGTGTTCACGCAGTCCTCTAGAACACATGGAGAAACAAAAGGATCATGAAATCTCAATTCTGGCATCAAGACTAGAAGAAGATTTCACTTGTGTGTCAAGCACAAACTCTCCATAGGTCTCGTATATTGACAGTGGAGCATCTACTCACATGAAGGGAGTTCGAGAATGCTTCTCAAGCTACCAAGAAGAGCAAATGAATTTTCAGATCACGATGGGAAACAAGGCCAAGTGTACCCCCGTTGGAAGAGGAACCATAAGATTTCAGACGGAATCTGGTAACAAGCTTCGGGCCACCAATGTACTACATGTACTGGGATTGGGTATGAACTTGCTCTCGGTATCTCAACTTCAGAATAAGGGTTAGGATGTATGCTTTATTGGAAATAAGGTTTATTTCAAACACCCTATTTGGAAAAGAAAGGCACACATTGGAGTAAGAAGCCATAAATTGAATAAGTTACAACTCGAGTATCCAATGGCACTAATAGGTAGTACGGATGAAAGGGATTTGAATGTGTTATGGCACAGAAGAATGGGGCATCTACATCATGGAGCCTTGAAGATCCTCAAAAAGAATGTCATGGGAGCTCCAGAACCGAGCACAAGGAAAGACAACATCTGCAGGGGGTGCATACTAGGGAAGTATGCCAAAGCAGCATTTCCGAGAAGCAGCATCAGGGCCAAGAGTGTGTTGGATTTGATACAGTCAGATATCTACAGACTAATGTCCACGAATTCTCTTAGTGGTGCAAAGTATTTTTTCACCTTTATTGATGACCATTCCTGAAAGACATGGATCTACTTTCTCAAGACCAAAGATGAAGTCTTTGAGAAATTCAAAGAATTCAAGGCTTTGGTAGAAAATTTAACCAGAAAGAGGATCAAGAAGTTGCGACCAGATAATGGTGGAGAGAATATTGATAAATACTTCAAAAGATTCTACGCAAAGGAAGGCATCAAGAGAGAATGGACAACTCCATACAATCCAGAGTAGAATGGAGTTGTAGAAGGAAAGAACGGGACTATTGTGGAAGTTGTGAGGAAAATGTTGTATAATCAAGACATGCCCAAATTTCTGTGGGCAGAAGCCTGCAATACAACAATGCATGTGCAGAATAGGGTGCCTCATAGATCATTGGGGAAAGTGACTCCTGAGAGTGTGTTCACTGGAAACAAGCTTAAGGTGAACCACTTCAGGATATTTGGCAGTATAACGTATTTCCACGTACCCGATCAGAAGAGGAAGAAACTGGATCATATTGTAGAGAATGTTTACCTTGTGGGGTATAGTGAAAATGCGAATACATATTGCATCTATATTCCAGAAAATAGGAAGATCGTAGTAAGGTGGGATGTGAAATTCATGGAGGAGAGAGCCTTCAGGAGATCCCAAGAAATGGCTATAGATATGCAGTCTAAGGAGTATCCGCTAGTACAACCACAATTGCCTATAGAGGATGGCTCGAGTGCCTCTCTGCGGCACAAGGATTCTAAGTAATGTTCTTCCGAAGAAGAGCTAGCAGGAGAGTAGGTAAATCCACTCACCACCAGTGGAAGAACGAGTAGAGAGCTCCAATAGACTCTAAGGGATGCAGAGGAATTTACTGGATCCCCTAGATATGAGAAGAGGTTACGCAAGCAACCTGACAGGTACCAAGCACTGATAGCACAAGTTGAAGAACCCTTCAGTTTTCGGGAGGAAACTCAACACTAGGTGTGGGTAGATGCCATGGTGGAGGAGTATAGCTACATCATGACTAACTATGTGTGGGAAGTAGTTGCTAGACCTTAGAACAAATCAGTTGTAGGATCAAGGTGGATCTATAAGATCAAGTATGCTACAAATGGAAACATAGAGAAGTTCAAGGCCAGGTTTGTGGCTAAGGGGTATGCACAGAAGGAAGGGATTGATTATGAAGAAACCTTTGCCCCTGTATCTCGATACACTTCAATAAGATCCATCATCTTCCTTGCAGCACGGATGGGATGGGAGATTCACCAGATGGATGTCAAGACAACGTTCTTGAATGGAGTGATAGAAGAGGAAGTGTACATAGAACAACCAGATGGCTTTGAGACACATGAGCAGAAGACTCATGTATGTAGGCTTAAGAAAGCCTTGTATGGATTGAAGCAAGCCCCTAGAGCATGGTATGGTCGAATTGATAGCTACATGCAGAAGATGGGATTTTTCAAGAGTGACACAGATTCCAACCTCTACTATCTAAGAGTAGGGGATGAGCCGCTAATTCTGGTATTATATGTAGATGATTTGTTCCTGACTGGATCATCTAAGCTCATAAAATATTGCAAGGAGAATTTGGCTACTGAATTTGACATGAAGGATCTGGGGCAGATGCAATATTTTCTTGGTTTGGAGGTCTGGCAGCAGAAGGGAGAAATATGGGCCTTGGGCAAGGAAGATATACTACAAATATCCTGAAGAGGTTTCAGATGGAGGACTGTAGACCCATGGCTACGCCAATAATTACAAACTGGAAGAAGATAGACACATTCGAGGATGATTAGGTTGACCCTACCTTGTATAGGCAGCTCATATGATCATTGATGGACCTGGTCAACACTAGACCAAAAATCTGTTATGCAGTGAATATCCTCAGTCATTTCATGGTAGAAACAAGGAGGGTTCACTGGGCATCAACCAAACATGTTCTCAGATATTTGAAAGGGACAGTCGAGTATGGGTTGAAGTACACCAAAGGAAATGCAATCTAGTTAAGTGGGTTCACTAACGCAGATTGGGTTGGAAGCCCAGTGGATTGGAAATGTACCAGTGGGTACTGTTTCAGTTTCAGAAGGGGAATAACTTCCTAGTGCAGTAGGAAATATAAATCCATGGCATTGAGCTCAGCCGAGGGTGAATATATAGCCGCGAACATAACTTCATGTGAGGCCATATGGCTTTGTAAGTTTCTCATGAAATTGCTCAAGAAGACGATGGAACCGACCAAAATTTTGTGTGATAATTAGAGTTGCATCAAGCTCTCTAAGAATCCTATGTTTCATGACTGGTCGAAGCACATTGACATTAGGTGCCACTTCATCAGAGACTATGTCCAACGAGGAGTTGTACAGTTGAAGTACATTCCTACAGGAGAACAAGTGGCAGATATCCTCACAAAGGCTCTGGGTAAGTTTGAGTTTACTTACTTCAGGGAAAATATGGGGATGGTCGAGAACCCTTTCGAATAGAGGAATGTGTGGTCTTCAGATTCAGAGGGAGTTGCAGTAAAAATGAGGGAGTGGAAGAGGTGGTGTCACAAGTAGCAGTACAAAGGGAAACAACGCAAAAATGAGGGGCAGTAGCCAAGACATCAACAACGCAACAAATGCTTTAGGTCAGAGCAGATACAGTTAGTACCTTCCTTGAACACTTTCTTTGCTAAGAGGGATTGTTTATTTTTGTAGCATTGGAAACTGTTCCAAGTCCCATATTTTGGGAAGAGGCTTAGACATCAGTATTCGAGAGAACCTAGAAATCGTTTGTGGAAATTCGACTCAGATCATGATTTATTAAAATAATTAATTATTTTAAAGTGATCCCTAATTCTAAACTTAGGGAAATTAAATAATTAAAGGGTATTAATAAAGCAGAGTGTGAATCTTCTAGAAAATGAAGATCAAGTCATGTTTTAATCTGAGCCACTGATTAAGGATAAAATCTGGGCAGTTGATTCATCAACGAGAAGACTATAAGAAAAGGCTTGAGGGTCATTTAGAAAGTAAGCCGGGCACACTCTCAGTACCCGAAGGAAATTGATTCTGAAGTAAGAGAACCCGATTTCATAGGGTGAGATTGTAGAGGCGGGGTTGCAAGAGAAGAAGGAGGAAGGGGAAGTCAACAACGTGAGAAGAAGGCAGGAGGAAGATGTAGAGAGAGAAGTGGTGCGAATCAACACTAGCCCTCTACGCAGATGTTGGGTGTGGAGCCTGATTATCTTGTTTATTTTGTATCACAACGTTGGACCCTGATACCTTAATGGGGTGGCAACGCCGCCCGTAATTAAACGCTTCCAGGGGGGTCCAGGGGGGGCGACTTGCCCCTGAAGCTAAAAATAGATGTAAAATTGCCTTGTAAAAGTATAGTAATTTCTAGTCAATCTGGGTCGTTCATTAGGCAGATGATCTAACAGTAGAATTTATGTTTAATTTAGGGTTTTTTTCCCTAGAAGGCAACCCCTCGTTTTGTATGAGGGTATTGTATCGTGGCTGTGTAGAGTATGTGTATTCTCAGAGCGAGAAACATATAGAGAGACTATGAGAGAGAACAGAGGATATTACAACGGATCTGCTGTAGGTTTTGTCTCTTCATTTTGATGGATAATAGAAAATAAGGACTGGTTGTTCAGGGTGGACGTAGCCCAAACTGGGTGAACCACGTATATCTGTGTCTCTCAGGTTTTATGTGTTTTGTGTGCTTTTGTTTTTCGCATATTTTATGTGTTGCATTGCTCTATAATATATAATTTTCTAACAATAGAGTGACGTAGTCCAGCACAGTAACTGCAGAGAAGGCCACACAAAGTAACGCAGAGGGAGGAAAGATGCCTCCAGGGTGTTAGAAATTCTTCCGAAGTGTTTCGAAAAAATATCTTAGGTTTATGCCATACATCTTCTCGTCATACTTTCTATAAAATATTTTTCTACTGCTGAAGAATAATATAAACCCTCCTCTGCTGCACCGGTTTTCCCACATTGGGTTTTTCTGGGGACAATTGTCCAAAAATAATTGTGTTCATGTGATTGCTTCTATTTTGTTATATGTGTTCTATTTGTTCTTCTGCCTTTTATTAAGTGAATGTTGCAGCTGTGTTTATTTTAGAGTTTGCTAAAGCATCTGTAAATAACTTATCATAAATAAGTAGGCGAAATAAATCAATCACTGGAGTAGTGTTTCAGATTGAAAATTTCACACAGATGAGGGTTTATATTATTTTTCAGCAGTGGAAATTATTTATAGAAAATATGACGAGAAGATGTCTAGCATACACTTGAGATAATATTTCTGAACACTTCAGAATAATTTCTAACACATTGGAGGCACCCTCCCTCCCTCTGTGTCACTCTTCATGGCCTTTTGCGCAATCACTGTGCTAGACTGCATCACTCTGTGTGGAGGGCCAGTGTTGCTGCCCAACATTACTCCCTCTGCGTCTTCCTTTTGCCTTCTTCTTCCTCTCGTGACTTCCCCTTCCTCCTTCTACATCTGCAACTCCGCATATACAACCGCACCCTCTGAAATCGAATTCTCTTACTTCAGAATCTATTTACTTCAGGTACTGAGAGTGTGCCCATATTGCTTTCCAAATGACCCTCAAACCTTCTCTTATAGTCTTCTTGTTGATGAACCAATGACCCACATTAGATCTGTAATCAATGAATCGAATTAAAATATGACTTGATCTTCGTTTTCTAGAATATTCACACTCTGCTTTATTAATACCCTTTAATTATTTAATTTCCCTAAGTTTAGACTTAGGGATCACTTTAAAATAATTAATTATTTTAATAAAGCATGATCCGAGTGAAATTTTCACAAATAGTTTCTGGGTTCTCTGGAATACTAATGTCCAAGCCTCTCCCAAAATATGATACTTGGAACACTTTGCAATGCTACAAAATAAACATTCCATTCCTCCTGAAGTTGTTGTTGTTGTTTTCATCATCATCTCGGGGAGATTCCCTTTTATTAGGGCACTCTCTAACATAATGACCAAACTTGTTACAATTGTAACATCTTCCCTTCCTTCCTTTGGGACTCGCTCTTCCATGATTTTGATTTCTCATACCAACATTATTCCTCTTCTTTGCATGAGTGGTGAAGGCATTAGGGTCACTTCCATTCCCATTTGAGGGATGGTCTCTCTCCATTATCCTTGTCTCCTCTTGAGAGCATCTCATCAAAAAATCATCAAAATCAGGGATTGTATTATTATTGAGAATAATAGTACTAAATACATACCATGGCCGGGGAAGACCTCAAACATCCATGAGGGTGATCTCTCGGTTAGCTATAGCCTCTCCAATAGCTAAGATATCATTCTTGTTTTAGGTGATCCTCATGAAGTAGGATTGGATGGACTCTCCCTTGTCCATCTTGATTTTCTTCAACTTGTTATTCAAAAAGATAATTTGATTAGCATTGCTTTCCCTGAACATGCTAACCAACTTATCATACATCTCCTTATATGTGCCCAGCTTGGATATATAAGCAACCAGGTGCTTATGAATAGAATCCCTAATGATCTTCTTTGCCTTGAATTCCCCTTTCTTGTACTTTGTTTTAGTGGCAACCGATGCATTTGATGGAGGCTCATTGATCTTTCCCTGCACATAATCCATGACATCTTGTTCTTCCAATGTCAGATCCAAGGACATTTTCCAAGCATGATAATCAGACTTATCAGTCAACTTGTCATCAGATTTGAGGTATGATTAGGAAGCCATTTATCCTGATCCTTGTCTTCAACTTTGGTGATTTCTCTTCTCACTCTTTCTTGGGATTTTTCTATACCTTAGCTCTAATACCATGTTAATTTTAGTTAACCATGGTATGTTCTATGCTTAGGGTAGTTTACTTCAATATTTATTATTAGCCCAATTCAATTTTAGATATGCAATCACTTAACCATTGAAAGTAAATGCTGATAGAAAATAAAATAAATCGACAGAAGACAAGACAAGACAAGAGACACAAATATTCTCAAATTATTCTTATTTAGCAGAGAGAGAGAAAATATATTTTATAACAGTCAACAAGATGCCTTAGCCAGCAAAGACTTCGCTGGTCAAACCATCAATTCAACCTCCAAACAGGCTCGGTCAAACTCAGTCAACTCGGCCTTCCATCAAAGTCAAACACAACCCAAAATAGTCCCCAAATCTGGTCAACACAGAGGTCAAAGTGTGCAATCAAAGCTGCGGTAAACTGCAATCAAAGTCAATGTTTGTCCTTGGTTTTTGTGCCTCCAACAACGGCTTTGCCAAATCATAATTCTACCTCATAAAACACAGTCAAATGTCAAGAGGTAACCCAAATTCAATGCTAGTCAACGCTGTCCAGAAAAGCCCTGAACTAGTCTGAAAATTGCAGCTTCCTGTTTCACACGTGTGGAGGATAGATAAGCCTCTAAGGCTGTACGAACCAATCAGATGAGAGAGAGATGTGTGAGATGAATGAATGATTAAATGAGCATCATGTCTCTCCTTTTTATATCCATGACTGTGGGTGTGTGACACAACTTTTGGGGCTTGTGAGCCTACATTAAAATTCTGGCCGACCTTGACAAATTGCACATGTGTGGAAAAATAAATTCAAAATACAACTTCTGCGCATCCAAACAAGATGATCTTTAGATAAATCTTGCATCTCTTCGAAAGAGGGATCCAACAAAAATATCATCTCCATCGTATGAGCATTGAAACATGGAGTTTTTCCATAGTTTCCAAATTTAATAATATTGTGTTGTAATTTGATGATGAGGAAAATGTTGTCGAAATATAAAAAAGACTCCTCACATATAATTGTAAAAAAGGAAGATAATATTTGGAATATACATGAGAAATGTGTCATAATTTGGTTATTTATGGTGGCAATTCTTTAAGTTTGGAATTTGTTAAAGTTTTTTAGAAATTAAGTTTTAAGTCTACACCTCATCCACATGTATATTGAGTGTCATGGTTATAAGGGGCATAAATTCACTATGAGAGAATAGTGGTTGATTAATTTCAATATTGAAGATATATTGATATATTTATGTGTGATGTTTTGTCCATGGATGCATGTCACTTGTTGATGGGAATGCCATGGCAGTATGATAGGAGAGTTATGCATGATGGGATAAGAAATAATTATGAGTTGGAGATGAAATTTAATTTACATCTTTCAAATAAATATGCGGAGAGGTTTGGAAAAGCAATGTTAATTCTAATCTATACATATTTGAAGGAAGTGGATAAATAAGAACTTATGAAGTAGTGGTTGAAGAAAATGAAAGGTATAGCATTGGCATTGCAACACCAACACATTTAAAGGAGGATAACCATCTTCTCTCTCATAATCCGGGAAAGAGTGAGGGTCATACAATAATATTTATATGCACATAGCTATTACAACAATATTTCTCATCATCATGTTGGAAGTAATTGAACTTGGTGGGGGACATAACAACCATTTTTCCTAACCACCCGAGATAACCCCAATTGAAATGGAGTAGAGAAGTGGAGAATGTGGTCACGAGGGAGATAACTAGTAACAAAATTTACAGAGAGGTGAATGGTGTACATCTATATTCCATGCAATAAGAATTAAGGATGGAACTCGAGGGGGAGGATAGGGAGGTAGTTATATTTAGTAGGAGTAGCATACGATATTAAGCACTATTATGATAAAGGAAGAAGAAGTTCCATGTTTTGGACAAATTTGTAAGGAATTAAAGAAATAGTAAAAAGTGGCGTAGATGCAAAGAAATAAATATATGGATGTTAGGTGTAGACATAGGTAAAGGAGGATATATGGTTTACAAATTATATTCACTTAACTTTTGAGTAGGAATGATGCAGGGTAGCAAGGTTGACCAACAATCCCCACTCTTTCCTAAATTTTGACCAACAATCCCCACTCTTTCCTAAATGGTTGATTTAAACTAGTTAGTCAGATTGGAATTTCCCTCTACCCAAATCTGAAAAATAAATCCCCTTTATAACTGAATATAAATCATGACAATGGAATAGAGGGAATAATTCCTTAACAACAAAGGGGAAGGATTTACATGTAATACAAAACCATAAGATTCAAGAATTTATACCATATATCAAGCCCATGGGCCAATTAAGCCTTAGCCCCAACGTGGATCCATCTAACCATTGGATATAATTAACGTGTGAGGAACTTTACCTTTCAACTAATGCGGGCCCCAATCTTTCTTCATAGCCCACTTCCTTAGTAGTGAAGCTCCTTTACACCAACATGGTATCACTTCACAACTGCGAGTGTAACCAACACACTTAATCTCAGACCCTGGCATTTATTCCTTACCACCAATGCTTACTAGGAGGGTGCATATGATCACACCCCGTGACCTAGGTCTCAGAATCCTGGATACCAATGTTTTTCAATTAAGTGCAAAAGGGCTTGCCTTGAAAACCTCCGGGACGAAGATTCTTCTCCATCAGCTGCTACTTCAATTTCCTGCTAGTTGACGACCCCGACTATTTTGTACCCAGTCTCCCAATTTTATTTGTGGGGAAAATGCACTGGGATGGGAATAATGCCCATCAACTGCTACTCCTCTTATTTTCGTCAAGTGTTGACACCGACCCTCAAAATTTTGGAACACAGTCCCTCGTGCCTCGTTTCAAAAATTCTGGGGTGATTTCTTCTGGGATGAGAATATTTTCATTAATTGCAATTCTGTCCCTCTCCCAAAAATATTTCCTGACTCTTGACTTTCCTACACAAATTTTACCTCGCAGGACGAGAATTGTCTCTCGTTATTTTCAAATTGTTCGTCCCGATGTTTTGGAATGCAATGGCTCATGGAAACCTTTGGGTTCAATTATTCCGGGGAATCTACAATGGGTTGGGAATCTTGTGACGTGAATTGCTTCTATCTTCTCGTTCTTCGTTGAATAATAGATTTCCCACAAAACTGGATCTCAACATCTTCTCTGTTCCAATTCAAAGGGAAATTGTCACCGCTCTCATGGTTTAAACAAATATTTAACAAGAATTAGATGCATATCCTAGTAACGTCTCTTCTATTCGGATTCAAGCTCCTTTCTATCATGATCTCTAATAAAAGGAAGCAAAGCCAACATACGTAAGACAACATTTTTGAAGAAGTAAATGAATACAAGCACCTCGAGATCGATTTCAACAACAAGCTTAATTGGGAGGATTTCACAAAGAAAAGAACTTTATGAGGGTGGAAAGCATTATATGCACTTCAAAATAGATGTAGAGAGGCAGAGTTATGTGATTGGAACACGATCAAAGTAATTTTTGGACTCCTAGTTTGTCCAGTGATATTATATGGGTGTGAATTGTGGGCTAGCAGCATCCCTGTTTCAAAATGGAAACAAATTGAAAAAATTTCAAAAATGCTTGATCATGAGCAAATTCAAAATAAAAATTTTGGTTCCCTATGAGATAATGTTGAGCTAAATAGGGGCAGCTCACATCGAAGCAATTGCCATGGTGCGTCTTATAAGTTATCTAAAAATAATTGAGCAAATGGGAGGAGGTAGATAGTCGAAAGTTATCTTCAATGAAGGTATGAGTGAAATAAAGAAATCATGGATGAAACAAAACAACAAATGGATGCAAAAATGGAATATTTATGTGAATTCATGTCCCACAAATAGCAAGGAGTTAGAGAATTTAGTGTTGGAGAAGTTCTGTAAGGGTATATGGGGAAAAGAGTTGGGTAGAAAGAAAAAGTATTGTGTTCAGGAATTCAACCCCACTTGCTATCTCCAACAAAAAGAATATATTGGAACTAGCATTCCGTGGAGAGCAAGGGTTGTTATTGCTCAATTAAGAACTAAATCACATCAACTTCGGCGTGAAACAGGACGGTGGAAGAGACCTAAAGAAGCTTGGGAAGAAAGGGTATGTACTTTTTGCACTTCTGGGGTAGTGGAATCAGAAAAACATTTCATTTTGGAATGTGACGCTTTTAGAGACATCAGGGACGATTACTGTAATATGTTAGCATCAATTCCGTGGCATTGTCTTTTTAGTGATGAAACTGTTAGAAGGTTCGGTCAGTGCATCATCAATTTAAGTAAGAAAATGATAGAATTCCAAAAGGCAAAAAAAAAGGAAGCTAGTGGTCCCATAGACTATTTTTAGTCTCGTGGACGTTAAAATATCATTCATTATTCATTCATTCATGCTTTTTGAATCTCAATGCTTCCACTATGCCCTTTCTCTAACTACACTGGATCATTGATCTAACACGTTGATCAATGATCAATAGTTGATCTTTAATCATTGTAAAGGAAAGGTTTTAAGCCCTGTTTCAAAGGGTTTTCGCCTCCTCTAATCGCTCTCCCTCCTGAGCTTTGATGTGACAAGCACCATACTCAATTTCAATAGGAATTATGAAGGTTTAATTTCTCATCATAATAGGAATTCAATTACACACCAAACATAGGCATATGATAAAAAAATCATTCAACACTTGAAACTGAGTGTTCCTTCCTTTAATTCACATGTTATATACAAATTTACAGAAAGCCCAAGCCCTCTCTTGGTCTAATTTACATTGAATCAACCCCCTTTGGCCTCGTGGGCATACTCAACCTCTACACTCGATCCTCTCAACTCTTCTCTCTTTATGATACTCTTCCTTTAGGCTTACAATTATACAAAGGATTCTAAACCGTAATATGTTTAGATCCATAAATCACTCAACAACTCCCATCTCTAGAATCGTCTAGTTACACTTATCCTTAAGAGATATAACCAAACCTAATATATTTCTAAATCATTCAAATGTTATTGACATCTCTTCTTAGAACCAAATATGATTACTATATCCTAAATCCTATATAAAATAATTCTAGAATGATAAGAAAACATAGAAAAACATAAGTAATCAAAATTTAGGGAACCAAATCCCTTGGTAAACAAAATACCCCTAGGTTTAGTAAAAATGTGTTTTGAACTGGAGGTAAGATTCTCCTGCATCATACTCCCAAGGAATAAAAAATTCATGATCTCCTGATCATGAGTTTCTTTATTGAATTCCTTCTGGATCCCAAGCTTTAGTTTGTATCTTTCAATTTTCTTTTCTATGTTGATGTTGTTCTGCTTCTTCGAACTCTCTAGGTTTCCACACTTTATGCTATTGTTTCCCATTTACTTTGTTGATGCAAAGTTCTTTAGTCAACTGAATTAATCCTCTTTGCCTATCCTCGTTTGTCTGTTGTACCTTCTCTTCGATATATTCCTCATCAACATCCACAATCCATCCATCTCCTCATTGAGCTTTGTCATTGGCTGAACTTCACTGTTGTTATTTGCCATAGGCCACTACATATCCTCTTTTTTCATGCAAGTTATAAGGCTCACCAATTTTCTGATCACATCTTTCCATCTTCTCCTTATTGTCTTTGAACACAATTTCCTCTTCTTCTAAATCTGATTTTGCATGTTGAATATGTAGTGTTTGGTTTATTAACCTTTCCTCCATGAAATTCAATTCTTCGTACAATTCAAAAAAATGATTATGAATTGTATTTGTATCCTTTATACAATATGCATCACTTGGATTTTCTGCCAGCTACTCCTCTAATAACCCCATCTCTTCATTTTTGTTTCTTTCCTTTGACTCGATACATTCAATTAGCATTAGAATCCCCTCGAACATGTCTTCATGAAGTAGTTATTTGTCTTCTAATGCTCCTTCATCTTCTTCTAGAAAATAGTTTAAATTTTTCCCTACTTTAGTAATTTCTCTGTCAAATCCACCATCTTCAAGGTCAATAAAAACATGCTCATTTAAAATATATCCATCATAGCCATCTCTTATAGAAGCCTCATTTATTCATTAACCTGTATAAGCACATTATCTGATTGTTAGTCATCACTTGCCAAACCTACAATCATACAAAAAGTGTTAGGATAAAAAACATAAGGATCCTCATTTGATGCCTCATTTATCACATATACATTTTGATCCGAACTAGTCCCATAGTTAATTAGTTTGTCAATAAATATCTCCTCAACATCTTTAGTTTCCTCTTCATCAAGAAATAAGCCTTGTTTAAGGTTATATATTAAAAAATCCATTTAATATTCAGCTTCTATGACTTCTTCCTTCAACCTAACACACGTCCTCTGCCTCAATTTCCTTTGCAATGATTTCCACCTCACCTTCTTCTTCTTCATTGTCTACCCATCTCTAGTCTTCTTGGTTTTCTTGTAGAAACGGTTTCACATGATTAAGTTTTGCTCTTAACTCAACCATCTCCTTCTCAAATTCCTCTTGGATCATTCTATTTATTCCAATTACTTTTTCACTATTTTTCATTTGATTGTGACTCCTCTATGAACCCTTGACATGACTATCAATACTCATCCTTTCCTTATTCTATGCATTTTGTTAGATAAATGGAAGTTAAATAGTTTCTCTTATCATGAAATTACCTTGTGATGTCTTGTTATTATTATTTGTTTTTATAGTTTATCTTTTCATATCATCAAGAATAATGCCAATGAACAGATAGAAGAAGACACAAGATGTAGGCACATGCCAGGGAAAAACCCAACTCTTTGGGGAAAACCCAGTCAAAATTATTCCTTCATTAGATTTAAGATGAGACAACCAAAACCCTTAGGCTGTACGTTTTCTCCATCAATTCATCCCTTCACTGTGTTAGCACCGAGATTTCCATACACCGATACCTCCCTTGCTTGCACTAAACCTCATCCTTCTTCTTCCTAACATAGCCCTGAGATCCATCTTCACTTTAATCACCATTGTAGTAGCTCACGAATTGAGATAACATCGAGGCATCATGACCAAACCTTTAGAACGGAACTTGAATATCAAAATAGAGGCAACATCATCATAACACCGATAATAGTATCCTAGCACTGAGAATAGTATCATAGGACCAAGAATAGAGACAACATCATGTTATAGATTGGCATTGAGAGTAGAGAATAACATCATGTTACAAAAAAACATCACATCACCAAGTTAATTTACAACTATCACATCATCGAGCATAGAGATATATCATAGAGCTTGTCATCATCGAGCCACTACACTTACTGCAATTTCACCGATCCTTGTAATAAAATCCGAACCTGATTGTAGAGAGGAAACCAAAATTCTGAGTGTGGAAATGAAAAATCAAATTGGGGTATTTATAGTGGTTTCTCCATATAATGAGTTGACATGACCTTATGAACCATTGTGTCTATTTAAGGTGAGCCGACATGACTGTATATCTTGTTTTTTGGCCGACTTGAACATGTTGACTTGTTTATAATTTGAGGCCAACTTGAGAGTGCTACTTTGAAGAATGTTTGCCAAGGATGATGACCTTTGAAGGAGATGACTTGATGGAGGATCCTTTTGACCAAAAAACCTAATATTACACGATTTAAAAACCCAAATATGATCAATTTAAATATGTATTGACTAAAATAGAAGTTCACAATTGGGACCTTAAACTAAATATGACCCAAGCATGAAACCCGTGCTTTAATAAGTCATTTAATAATAATAATAAATTCTTTTGACAAATACATTAATAATGAAGACCGAACCTAGTTACATTCTTAAACAATCCCGCTTAACTAGGGAGGTATTCACATATAAAATAAGCACATGGAATATCTCACAGTATCTATGAATAAGTTTAGGCACCGCAATGCCATGGACTATATTCCTGACCAGGGAAAAATATCCATTTGGTCTCTCTACAATTTAGGCACCGTAATGCCATGAACTAGATTCCTGACGAGGGAAATCTATCTGAGTGGGAATAAGATGGAATAAAGCTTTCAGCCACTCTAGGTACCATCATGATTACTTGCTAACCATCAAATCTGTTGAAATTGAAATTCAAATTTTAATCTAGTTTGACCAATGAAAATCCAAACTAGATTTTCTTGCTACATTTTCAACACTCCCTTTTAGTAAGAAAGGGATTATCTGCCATCCGAATCCTTCCTTTATGGAACTCGAATTTACCTCTTGACAAATATTTTGTCAAAATATCTGCATCCTATTCCTTCGTCAGAATGTACTTCAACAACATGATTTGCATTTGCACACAATCTCGTAGATGGTAGTACTTAATATATATATCTGCTTGGATCAATCGTGAAAAACTGGATTCTCGGAGAGTTTGATACAACTTGGATTGTCACAGTAAATCACAATAGGATCCATCATCTAACCAAATAACCCAACAAGAATATTTCTCATCCACATTGCCTCAAATGTTTCTTCACTAGAAACCATGTACTCTACTTCTGCCGAGCCGAGTGCCACAAATCTATGCTTCCTGTTGTACAAATAAATTGTTGCGGATCCAACATTGAAAATTCCTCCTGATGTGATCTTCTGTTCTGATGGAATCCTAGCCCAATCTGTATCTGTGAAGCCACATAGATTCACTCGCTTTGTCTATCCGTACCAAAGTCCAAATTGAGTGGTGCCTCTGAGGTATCGTAGAACATGTTTAACAACCCTCCAAAATAATTTGGTCAACTGAACCATGGCTTGGCTCAACTAGTGGAATGCATAACACATATCTGACAATGTGTTCACAAGGTATATGTGCGAAGCCACCAACTACTTGTACATGGTCGCATCCACTTCCTTACTTGAAGTGCCATCCTCATTCCTCCAGTTGGTCGCTAGACACTAGTACATTTGGGGAAAATTCCGACACTTGGTTCCGACGCTTTTGACCAAATGTCAGAAATTTCCCCAAAATTTTTCAATACCACCCGAAACCGTCGCTATACTGATGTTTAGAGAAAAGTGTCGCAATACTGACACTTAGACAAAGTGTCGCAATTGTGACGTTTGGAGGAATACGTCGTAATTGCGACACTATGCCCCAAAGCGTCACTATTGCGATGGCTGCCTCCAAACGTCGCAAGTGCGACACAATGTCTAAGTGTCGCAATTACGACGTTTGGAGGGATCCGTCGCAATAGAGATGCTTTGTCCGCCGTCGGTATAATGACACTTATATGCACGCTACATAAAAATGATTTTATTAAAAACCACATTAACTTCTGATATCACGCGCGCATTCGCCCTCCGCCACTACTACATTTGGCGGAAATTCCGACACTTGGTTCCAACGCTTTTGACCAAATGTCGGAAATTTCCCCAAATGTTTTCCATCCTGCCCGAAACCGTCGCTATACCAACGTTTATAGAAAAGTGTCGCAATACCGACACTTAGACAAAGTGTCGCAGTTGCGACGTTTGGAGGAAGACGTTGCAATTGCGACACTATGGCCCAAAGCGTCGCTATTGCGACGACTGCCTCCAAACATCCAAAGTGCGACACATGTCTAAGTGTCGCAATTGCGATGTTTGGAGGCACGTGTCGTAATAGAGGCGCTTTGTCCGCCATCGGTATAACGACACTTATATGCGCGCTACATGAAAATACAAAACTTATATGCGCGCTACATAAAAATGATTTTATTGTTTCATATCCGTCGCAATAGCTACATTAACGTTTGATATCACGTGCGCATTCGCCCTCCGCTCTTGCAGAACAAAATTCGCCCTCAGCTCTTGCAGAACAACATTTTCCCTCAGCATTCACCCTCAGTGTTCACCCTCAACTCTTGCAGAACAACATTCGCCCTTAGCTCTTGCAAAATGGTAAGTTCTTACTGCAAGCCCTTCCTCCTATAGTAGGGTTGACTCTATTTGGGTTTTTTTGGTCAATTCCATTGGATTGTGTTAGGATGTAGGGTTCTCTCTAGATGTCAAGAATCAAGATTCAATACCCTATATTATCTTCATCACCCAATACAAGATTTAAATTTTTCCCAAAGAAACGCTTATTAATTTGGCAGCCATTATTTCTCCCTGCTTTAAAAACCCTACATTTCAATGAAAACAAGCATTGCATTTCAACTACAAAAATATATTAGTGTTCAAATGTACATGTGTGCTACATTAACGTCTGATATCACGTGCGCATTCGCCCTCCGCTCTTGCAGAACAGCATTCGCCCTCAGCATTCGCCCTCAGCTCTTGTAGAACATCATTCGCTCTCAGCATTCGCCCTGAGCTCTTGCAGAACAACATTAGCCCTCAGCATTCGCCCTGAGCTCTTGCAGAACAGCATTCGCCCTGCGTTCGCCCTCAGCTCTTGCATAACAACATTCGCCCTGCATTTGCCCTCAGCTCTTGCAGAATAGCATTCGCCCTCAGCTCTTGCAGAATAGCATTCGCCCTCAGCTCTTGCAGAATAGCATTCGCCCTCAGCTCTTGCAGAACAACATTCACCCTCATCTCTTGCAAAATGGTAAGTTCTTACTGCAAGCCCTTCCTCCTATAGTAGGGTTGACTCTATTTGGGTTTTTTTGGTCAATTCCATTGGATTTTGTTAGGCTGTAGGGTTCTCTCTAGATGTCAAGACTCAAGATTCAATACCCTCTATTATCTTCATAACCCAATACAAGATTTAAATTTTTCCCAAAGAAACGCTTATTAATTTGGCAGCCATTATTTCTCCCTGCTTTAAAAACCCTACATTTAAATGAAAACAAGCATTGCATTTCAACTACAAAAATCTATTAGTGTTCAAATGTACATGTGTGCATCACTTGTGTAGGGTATTCCTTTTCCACTTTCACATTATCCAAGAATGTGTACAGTATAGTTCATATTTTTTGTGATTTAGATTATCTTGAAAAAGGAAAGGTAAATTATTTCCCATGGAAAAAGAAGGTTTTCCCTTTTTACTACTGGAAATGGTACAACAAAGTTCCATTTCTACCTGAAACTCCTATGAAAAAGGAACCAAATAAAGGCCATGTCCTCAATGGACATAATTTGGCTTTGAAAATGGCCATTGCACCGTGTTGTTTCTTATATTACATCACGATAGTTTCTTAGGTCATTTCTTGTTTCTTGAGATGAAAAACAACCAAAGAAATCGTGAAGATCCTTTCAAGAAATAAATGACCATTTCTCAATCATATCTCAACTATTTTTTATTTTATTCGGTGGTTGCTTACTTTGAGAGAAATTTGACACTTTTATAAGGAATATAACATAAAAACACAAAATGGGAAGGAATTGATGAGGTAGATGACCTTTAGTTGTTGTAAATTAAGAATTGATAATACACGATGCATGTTTTGTACTACAAACTAGATTCCTTCCTGGAGTTAGGACACAGAGTATTGAATCAAAGTTGTAGTTTCTAACTTCTTATATTGGTTCATCAATCTTGAAATTCAGACATTGCATGTCTTCATTGCTTCATGTTTGAATAATTTGCATTATATCATACAATAGG
The DNA here is from genome assembly GCA_034641835.2 of Pinus albicaulis. Classification (NCBI taxonomy): domain Eukaryota; kingdom Viridiplantae; phylum Streptophyta; class Pinopsida; order Pinales; family Pinaceae; genus Pinus; species Pinus albicaulis. The sequence continues at coordinate 469,982,670 of CM076584.1, read as the reverse complement.
AAATTAGGAATTATGATTATTATTACTTTATGGATCTGTTAAGTTACTTTTAAGTTTGCATGGTTTAGTGTTAAATTATTCTTGTGTGCCCCTAGGCCCAGGTGAAGGAATGCCAAGGACTGAGAACCCTAGTTTTTAAATGGTATTTTTTCTTATACCCAAAAACCCCTCAACATCACTTCTTATTAGTTCTTAACAATAGTGTTGTAAACAATTTGAGAATTGATATAGAAAAATCTCGCACTTCTCAAGATAAATTCCTAAAGCTTAAGTGTGATACCATGTGTAATTCAATAGCCCCATTGTCACCTCACCAACCTCTTTTCACTTCGAGCTAGCTCTCCTCCAACTCAAGGGGGGTTCTCCCTAGTAGATGTTAGGGATCTAATGGCCCAACAAAACCAAGTCAAGAGCCCCCTAACTCTCTATGTTTACTACTATCAATCAAAATATTTAACAATAGGGTCAGACATGCATCCTGAAGATAAAATTTCCAGGGTATTTTTGGGTAATTTCAAAGGGAAAGTCCCCAAACACATATAATCAAGGAATTATAACGTGACTTCAAACATTAAATATCAAAAAAATCGTTTAAAGGATATTGAAAGGAAAAATGTGATGGAAGATAGAAAGTGCCTTACTTAAATTCTCTAAGGATTTTTCAATAGTTGCTCCAAAAGCTTCACTTCAAGGCCCTTCAAGATCGTTTCCAACAATGCTATACCATCATCTTCAACAATGTTGCTCCAAAAATGTCCTCAAGGTCTTCACAACAAGTTTACTAGAAGTTGCTCCAACAATATATTCAATAAGGTCTTCATTGTCAACTCGTCTCTTGTTTGGGTGCCTTAATGTGCAATGACATGTTTCTAGGACTGAATTCAATGCAAGGCATATTTGAAACTCTAACTCTGTCGTCCGGTGTCTTATTAGAAATTATTTCAGTTTTCATTTTGTGTTTTCAAGTTTTTACATTTATAATTTTATTGCAATGTGGCAGACTGATGAGAGCAGTGCAGGAACAACCTAGAGACGGGATGATCGCGGAAAGAGGCCAGCGGAAGAACATGTAAAGTGCCAGCATTGCTCTATCTTCAGGTATTTTAGTTATTTACATAATTGAAATAATATTAATTTTGTTCAAATATGCAGACACCTAGCCATGGTATGCCTGATTATTCCCTCTTTGAGGAAGAGCTTTCTTCATCCCTATCTCCAGTGTTCTTGTTGCGAAAAAAGGCACGAGATGCAAGGTCGGAATTTAATACTTTGATAGACGCACCTCAAACACTTGAAACAGAAGAGAGGATAAAACAACTTATGAGCCAACTAGAAACATATCAGGTAATAATAAAAATTCAAAAGGATATTTTTTTGTTCTGCATGAGATGAATTGTGATAGTTTGATTTTTAATTTTTACATTGACTAAACTAACAAAAATTTCTTTTGTATGTAGCATTTTCTGGCACTTGCTAATCCTGGTGTTGGTGGTAGTGGGATACAAGGGCAAGATATTGCCCAACAACCCTCTCGTACACCTTCTACTCATTTAGGTGCCAGCCAAGAAACACACCTTGCCCAAGCAGACACCCAGCCAACCGCTGAACGTGTTGGCAATGATGAGGCTGATATGGCCAACTACATTATTGCGTTTTCTGGAGCTACACGTGTCAGCTCCACAGGGACCATTAATGGTACGTTGTTGGTGAACGATGAAGGTGTCCCTATAAAGCATGTACAACTCCCAAGTAGATTTTAATATTTTAACTATTTCATGTACTTTATCTAAAACATATTTATCATGATTTTTATTTTTAAATTAATGATAATATCTTCTTCTTCTTCTTTTTCTATTTTTTTTTTTTTCTTTTCTGTGTAGGAAACAATGAGTTCTACAGGTTTCTAGAGAGCCATGTGTTGGTAATTTTTGGCCCAACCATATGTACAGGGTGGAATTCCCAGAATTCCAACCTGAAAAAGAACTTCTAGATTATCTAGAAGCCCTTTTTGGGGTCGGCACATTTGACAGAACAACGGTGGCTCGGGTAGCCGGCAAATATTTGAAATATACCAGGGACACCTATAGGACACAATTGCAATTTAACCCTAGATATGAGCGTCCTCTCGCAGTTTCAGAGAGTGAGTGGAGAGCACTTATCCATGACGGAAAAGAGAAAAGGGCAAAGAAAGAAGGAAAAATGCCAACTGGACCCGCAAGGTAAATTACAACTTTAATTCAATAGCTTTAATTTTCTCTATGTCTAAAATAAAAGTGTACTACGTCATATCTGACTTCAATCTTTTGATGCTACGTTGCCTGACACCTCAAGGGCAACCAAAGCTAGGATTGAAAAAAAGGGCCATCACAAGCTAGGCCAGGGCGGCTACTTGAAATTAGCCGCAAGAATTGTAATTAAGTAGCTAAACATCTTATAATTAATTGTATCGCCTTCCAACATTTTTGTAATCCTATCAAATATGATTAAAAATACACAATCATATGTAATTTAGGGTGATGACTTTGGAACAGAAACTACAGAGGAAGATAAAAATATCGCTTTCCATTTCGGCTATCAAGCCGTAGTTGAACGTCGCATAAGCTTGGGGCAGGTCCCAAGATCCAGAATGCCTGATAAGGTAAAACATTAACCTTTCAATATGTTTGTTTTCATTCATAAATTTAATGTCTAACAACTTTGTTTAAATCAGGGGAGCAACACTACAGACGACGCAAATAACCCAGTTTTAGAGCCAAATGTAGATGATCCTCACGTGCAACCTGATCATTGTAGTAGGGACCAGGCCGACAATGCTACTATCAATGAGGGCCATGACGGTAATTAATTTCCACTTATAATTTTTTCTAATTATACCTTGATGGTTGTCCTTATAATGTTTTTTGTTTAAATGACAGAGAATGTTTCCCTTGAGGATCTTACCACCAGAGAGGAAGACAGGGCAACAGTCCCAACGGCGACAACTGGTGCACCAGGTAAATAATCTCATTGCAATTTTTTTTATTAATATTACCGAACTAGTTCAATGATATTTAAAAATTGAAAATTAAAATTTAATATTATCTATTTTTGTAGGCGATGCCCCGTCACTGGATGAGACCAGACATTGTGACAACGCAACTAGGTCAGCGGCAACAACTGGTGCACCAAGTAAATAATCTCATTGCAATTTTTTTTATTAATATTACCGAACTAGTTCAATGATATTTAAAAACTGACAATTAAAATTTAATATTATCTGTTTTTGTAGGCAATGCCCCGTCACTGGATGAGACCAAACATCGTGACTACGCAACTAGGTTAGCAGCGACAACTGGTGCACCAGGTAAATAATCTCATTGCAATTTTTTTTTATTAATATTACCGAACTAGTTCAATGATATTTAAAAACTGACAATTAAAATTTAATATTATCTGTTTTTGTAGGCGATGCCCCGTCACTGGATGAGACCAGACATCGTGACTACACAACTAGGTCAGCAGTGCGGGTCGAAAGGCACGAAACAAGAGCAGAGCATGATGATATTGATGATGTAATTAGGAGCTTTAAAAATAGGAAGAAGAAAAAGAAAATTCGATAATGTAAAATATTGTATTATTATAAGACAAACGTTATCATACTTGGAACGTTTTTTGCGTTATATAAAAAACTCATTTATCATACTATTTTTATGTCAAGCATTAATTGCAATGTTTCCTTGCGTACTTTTTGTTGAATTGTTTTTTCATTAGTTATTGAATATTTTTTTTTATGCTCATGAAAGTAAAAAATGAAATATAGATTGGGTATTGGGGAATTGGGAGTGATGTGAGGGGGGGAGGGGGGGAGGGGCCATAAGAGTTTACACCTTCACATGGTTGGCCCTGTTTAGTAGAGAATAATTCATTGGAGCGATTTAATCTTGGAGAAAACCTCCCTCGATCCAGCGTAGCAACAAAAAAGTCACTGTTGACTTATTTGCTACTCTTTTAGATCATGGGAGGCTTGTTCCAAGTTCATGCGACTCCAATAAATTGTTCTTGAAACGAAGATGAGCTTATTTAGGTATGTTTTGACATTTTCAACATATGTTCTAACATTATCATAAGAATGCATCTTAGAGTAAAAAATACTACATCAATTACTTGTATTTATTGTATAGATAATGATGGATTTTAATTGACTTGGCAGTGCATGTACAAATCCTCTTGCATCATGAGCAATACAACTTGTCAACCAGGGTCATTTCCAGGATATTTTTGCTTGTGCGCTTGACCAGGTTCGTAATGTCACATTTTTTAAGTTCCTTTACAGTTCATAATTCAATATTAAGCTTGTTCATGATTATTATCTAGGTTTTTTGTATGTGTTTTTTCATCTATTCGATTGTAAGCAACTCTGCATGTTTCCTGTTGTTCACTATGATTTCTCCCATTACCACTCCCAGGATGAATCCGACTTTATTTTTACATAGGTTACTTTATTGTTACTATGATTTCTCCATTTACGATTTCATAGGTTACATCATGTAAAGTTTTCAATCTCAGGTTGGTGATGAGCTTTAGTTCTCCAAATTTGGGGCTTTTCTGATATTTTCTCCCTCATGTCATTCCTGCATCACCTTGTTGTTTGAGCATGCCAATTGTCTACCACTTGTACCAATTGGCACATGTCAATCTCTGAGTGGTGCCACATTTCACCTATTTTCAGTGAGAGTTTAGGTTTTCTCTAACATAGCTTCAGAAATCCGATTCAGTGCCTGCTTGAATATTGTCACATAATACTCATGGTTTGGATTGATGAGCATGTTCTGAATGGTTGGTTGATTCATAAGAACCACCAATATAGTCATCTTGAGATATTTCAGAAGTTTTCTCGGGTTTCCTTTTTCACCGTTTCTAGTGGGTGGGATGGTGTGGGGTGATCCATCAATACTGGTTCTCTTGTAGTAGGGAATTTGTTTTTGGGGATATAAAGGAGCATTTGATGTAGATATCCCATTGGATGCATTCATATATGGGAACAAGAGGTCAAGAATTTAAATTAAAAATATGCAACCTCTAGCATGGCAACTTGAAGGCCGCGAGAGACATTGGTTAAAGATTGTTTTTTGCTGGCCTTAATATAGTCGTGATTTATTTCTATTATCTTAATGCAAATATATAGTCCGGTCTCATTAAAATGAGGATTGTGGTTGTATTTCTCTTTGGTTATTTCTCTCTTAATGCTCCAGAAGTTGCCAAAAGTTGCGATAGTTGTTTAGTTTTCCTATTACAACTTAAAAGTGGTTTTTAGCAATGGGAGTCATGTTTTTTAAGGTTCATACTAATATGAAAATCTTGTAATTCTATATTCATGATAAGAGAAGATGGCCTCTGCTTTGGGTAGTATGACAACAATTTCCACATCTACCTCATTGGGTAACAATGGAAACAGGAAGAAGTTGGGTGCAATGTTTGATAATTATGGCAGACAATTGTCTTCTCTTTCAGTTTTTTCACCCATTTCCTTTAATCGCTCAAGAAAAAGAGGGACTCTGAGATTACGCGACAGAGAGAAGGTAGTTAATAAAAGAGATATGGAAAAGGAGTTGTACTTCAACAAGGATGCCTCAGTGACAAAAAATTTGCAGGTCAGAGAAAAAAATATGTTTAAAGGAAGGTCACCTGCACGTGAAACTTCACTGCGGTGGATCTTTCCTTGTCCACTTATATTCGATTTTAATGTGTTATTTTAATTTTTCATGGAGGGTTGTTTTGGCATATAGTCTGGCATTCAATTGCACACTTACTGAAATCATTGTCAATTTGTCTTGCAGGCGGTGTGAACAAACTTGTTGATCTTGTTGGAGTCACCCTTGGGGCGAAGGGCAAAATGTTGTCTTGGAGAGCAAGCATGGTTCTCCGAAAATAGTTAATGATGATGTGACAGTAGCTAAGGAGGTAATTTGTAGATGTGTGCTCTGGTTTTCTTTTTAACGTTGTATTAGTTCCCCCTCTTAAATGTCTTATATTTGGTAGGCATAATTTGAAAAGTCAAAGGTGAAAGGAAGCATATTTGTTACCCAGTGGTCTACTGGGCCTATGGACTAGCCACATTAGAGTAATGCATAAATCTTTTCACAACAATAAAAGGAAAGGGTTATGGCTGAGTCAAATTTTATTTTTATTGACAATGTAATGAAATGTATCTCAATGCTATGGTTTTGGCATTTTTATTGGTTGAATTAGAGGACCCAGTTGAAAATATTAGGGCCAAGTTGGTAAGGCAAGCTACGGCAAGGACAAATGATTTAGCTGGGGATGAAACCACAACATCTGTTGTTCTTGCACATGTTGGAATATTGAAAAATTCCAGAACAATGAATGGAGAATAAATCTCCCTTCCTCTAACACAGAGAAAATAAAAATTTCTTTGATAGGAGACATAGTTTCAATACTTTGAAAACAAACTTCTATTCCCTTCAATAACTCAAAAAAAAACTATTACACTTCTTCCTCACTGAGAGGGATTACAAAATTATGACTGCTACAAAACGCAGTGCATAAAACCAACTCACTGTCTGTTCAAAACAAACATACTTTGTCTCTAAAACACTCTGCTATGTTTTTCACTTTCGCACTGTTGTGCATACACACTTAAAAAGTTACACTCAGTCTTTCACTTTTTACACACTGCTGTGTAATAAAAAATTTACGTACTGTCTATAAAAAAAACTACCAAGCTTTTTCGTCCTTTTTATTTTATATGCCGTAACATATAAAACATATTATAATAAACCCTCTTTTTAAAAAAATAAAATTAAAACTAAATTCTATGGCTCACCTTTCATTTTGCATATGATATATATATAACATATGTTTAAAACATATGTATATATTAAACTATCAAACATTAAAGAACCCTTTCCGTCGAACTTCAAAAGTCTGAATAGATTGAATTTAAAACCAAATTCGTGTTTCAAAATGGGATGCTGACGTCTGCCTAATTTTAACTCGAATTCTCAATCCAATGTGCCCTATAAAAAATTCGGGTCCGGTTTTCAGGTTTTCAGATTCCCTTCAATTTCATGCGATCCAATATTAATGCTCCACGTGTCCTCCTTTTGAATTTACAAAACCGTCGGGTAAATTTCTGTTTGTTTAATTTCTGGTTGGTGAATTGCGTTAATGCTGGCTGTTGTGTTTAAATACAATCCTGTACAGAAATATGGCTGTGGCCGTCTACAAAAAAAACTTGCAGGAATTTTAAATGCTGAATTAAATTTCTGGATGGCATACAAGCAACCTCCAAAAAAAAATGTTGCTGCTGCATCCGTCCTTCTGCTGCAGCAGTTGAAGTTAAAATTCAACAACACAGGGTTTAATAAGTGAGGGTGTAAAGGTAACTTTTTGTCGATAGTACTGGATTAAGATCATCTATTCATTTTTGTAGGGTCTTGTGGTGTTTGGTTTTTTAGTTTTGGGTTGGGCTTATTGAGTCTAAGATAGTTTTTGAGTGAAAAAATTGCTATCAGGTATTAAAAAAATTTGGTTCTTTTGTCAAAATTTATGATCTTGTTAGGAAATACAAAACTGACAATGGTTGTATCTTAAATTTGTGGAAAATAATTTGAAATGAAACCTTTTTTTTTAGGTTGTTGCAGCAAGTGCAAACCCCATTCAAATTACTAGGGGCATTGACAAGACAATAAAGGCCCTTGTTTCGGAACTCAAAATTTTGTCAAAGGAGGTAAACGCTTGCCTTTTGAGTAGGCCGGTTTTCCTTTTTGCTGATGGTTTGGTGTATCTAATTGAATTAGTTGCCTAAGGTATTTTTGGTTGCAAAATCCTTTTCATTTTTCATACAGTATTGGCCTTGTGGAATACATTTGATTGTGTGGTCTTGTTAGATCTACAACATTTGTAGTTGTTTAGTCTTATGGCCGAGGTGCACCTTTATTATGGAAATAGTTGATGCAATATTGTCATTTAATCCTTACTGCAGGGTAGCATGTTGAGAAGTTTCTTGTGAAACATTTGGTATTCAAAATGACACTTGATCCTATACAGCATCATGCACTTGACTTCAAAATTCATATTCAAATTTTGCGAGACAATTCTTGCAAAATTTCAAATATTTATGTTGTTTTAAACCATTATCTTTTTCATGTATTGGATGCTGAAAATGAGAAAAATACTTTGGTATGAAACCAACTGGTGAATAATTTCCAGCAAAACAACCACTTCCAAGACATGATTTAGAATTAGAACATATGTACTTATGAAGCATAGAAAGATATCCTTGATGCATTTTCAATGTTTGGCTAGGGTTATTTTTGGAGAAAATAACTCCTTATTCTTAGAATAGTGATCTTCAATACAAGTAAATGCCAGAGAAGAGAGATCATCATGTGACATAAACCTATTAACAAAAGTGAACAGGGAATGATTATTAATTATGGCATACTAAGTTTTCAGTGATTTTTACTACTTGTCTTTAACATGTAAAAATGTTAAATTCCAAACTTACATCATCATGGTTTGGCATCATGAGCTTGAATAATTGTCCACCATGCTCATAATTTCATTGTTGTCTTCATATCTATAAACAACGTTTCAAATAATAATAATAAAGTTCTATAAGAAAAATCCAGACCTCCATGTTGCTGCTCCTTGTGAGACAAAGTCAAAATTGTATTACACAATCTGACACATAAGAATCTCCTATATCCCGGTGGTATGTATCCAAATTCTTATAATAGTGTCTTCAAGACTTATGTTGACATTGCCAATGAGATATTTAAGAAAAGAAAGATGGAGCCTTCTTCATTGTTGTATATGTAACAATCTTTTATTAATATAAAGATTGATGGTTTTGTCTTTCTGAAAATGAAATGTAAAAATAATTTATTGTGGTCAATTGAAAAGTTATTTTTTTAAAGCTTTTCATTATGGAAGGGCAACATAGATATATGCCCTTCTAATTGAAATTCGGACTTGCCTTTCAAATTTGATCACTGTGTGGGACCTTAACAAACAATAAAACTATTCCGCCGCACATTATATAAAACATATAACAAAACCTTTGTCAAAACTTCAAACGAACCCTTTAGCCGTGGGTATTTCATCACGAATTGATCATTTTACCATGTACCTTCTTCTAGAGGAATATTCTTCCACTTGATTAGATACTTCATAATGGTTATATGTCAAAGAGATACATAATGTTTATCTATAACTTTTTGTGGTTCAAGAATCAACTTTCATTCTTCATCTAATTTTGGAAGTTCTATTTACATTGGCATATTTTTTCCCAAAACCTCTTTTAGGCAAGATACATGAAAAACCTTATGAATGCAAGAAGAAGGAAAATATAACTTCTATACCACTTGTGCAATCCTATGAATAATTATTTAGGGCCATAACATTTTTGAGCTAATTCTTTATTCTTCTTTTTCTTGAATGAAGATTGCTTATAATGCTATAATCTAAAAATACCCAATTACCCTCCTCAAATTATATTTCACTTCAATGTTGTTCCCCTTGTTGTTTTATCATGTTTCATGTCATTTGAAGGTTTTCCATAATAATTTTCAAAGTTTCTTTAGTATTTTCCATATGTGACTCTGTTTCCTATACTTTGGACTTATCTTTCAAAAAGTATGAGATACTAGGAGTTGGATATCCATAAAGGGCCTTAAATCGGGAAATTTTAGTAGATGTGTGATAGGTAATATCATATTACCATTCTTCCTTGACGAACCCACTTCATCCATTAAGATTGCTTTTCTAAAGAGTAACATTGTAGATAACCTTAAAAACATTTGTTAACTATTTTTGTTTGACCATTTGATTGTGTTTGATATGTAGAACTCATGGAAGCTAGTGTTTCTCCACTCATATTAAATAATTATTTCCAAAATTTTCTTGTTACTATTACTTTAGGAAAACCATGAAGACTATGAATTTCTTTCACAGACACTTCTGCCACTTGGCTTGTTGTTTATGTACTTTGAGCTCTACAATAAAAATCTACAAAATTTGTCTATATAAATGACCACAAAAATGTAATACTTACCTTTATATTTCAGTAACCCTGTAATAAAGTCTATTGATATACCTTCTAGTCTTTGAATATGTATGTGAAATGGTTAAGTAACCCTAGAGATTTTACTATCTCTCTTTTATTTATTATGCAAACCTGACCTTCTCTTACAAAATTTTGAATATCTTTCTTCATTCCTTCCAAAAATATATTTTTTGATCCTTTGAGATTTTTTAAGGAACCCTGCGTCCTACCATCAGAGAGACATGGGACTCCCTCAATATTTGTTTATTCAAATACGCTTGCGTGCATAAAAATATTCTACATTTGCACCAAAGTATATCTCTCTTTCACTCCCAATGCTCCATAGAGTTCATCCCATCCTTTATAAATTTTAGTTTTTGTTTAGTACTATTGTCATTTTTCCATTATCGCAAGCTTCTTCTAGCCACCTAGGAATAGAAAATGTAATTGGATATAAATTTGAGGCCTCTTCTATTTAAGAAAGAGCATCATGTACTAAATTTTCCTTACCCTTTTTGCAGATTATCTCAAAATTAAAACTTTGCATTTTTTCTCCTCATTTTTGTTAATCTTCCGATGAAATCCATAGCTTCAAAAAATACTTTATGCTATCATGGTATATCTTGACTTTAAAGTACCTCCCAATGATATACTATCCCCATTTTTTATTGCATGTAATATTTCTTCCATTTATTTTTCATACGTAGATTTCACCAAATATTTTCTTTGAATTCCTTGCTTTTAAAAGCCAATGATATCCCTTATTGTGTTAATGTTATGTAAATTCCTTGTCCTAGTGCCTCATACTCTACTATGAATGTTTTACCAAAATTAGGTGCAACCGATGTTGGTGTAGAAGACATGGCATCCATTAAAAGAGAGAATGCCAAAGTAGCCTCATCATTCCATATAAATGATATTTTCTTCAAGAGATATGTGAGTGGACTTGAAATGCACGCATAATTCTTAACAAATGATCAATAATATCATGTAAGTCTAAAAAATCTTCTAAGAACCTTGATTTTCTTAGGAATAGGTCATTTTGTAATAGCTTGCATCTTTTGAGGCTCCAACTTCACTCCTTCTTTTAAAACAATATGAACCAAATACTCGAATTCTTATTTCCCAAAAGCACATTTGGATATTTTTACATAAAAATGATTGTTCTCAATAATTTATATAACTTTTCCACATGTTTAGTGTGGTATTCCCATGATTTATTATAAATATGTGTATTATCAAAGAAAACCAACACAAATTTTATAATATGGGATCAAACAAAATTGTTCTTAAGTCGAGCCCACCTCAAACGGCGATAAACCATAATTCAAACCAAATTCGCGTTCCAAAATAGCTTGCTGACGTCGGCCAATTTTGTGACGCGAAAACCAAATGAATTCCGCCCTAATATTTTTCGGGTCCGAATTTGGGCTGGCGTACGGAGGGAGAGTTGTGACGCGAATTTCTTATCAAATTCGCCCTAATATTTTTCGGGTCCGAATTTCCACTGCGCGAGCGGCCTAAACAAAGATCCGCTCCAATCAATTTCTACCACGTGTCCTCAATAAAAACTTGCCCTGCTCCCGGCTGCGGGTGCATTCGATGGTGTTTAAGGCGATGGGACATGGATGTGGCGATTTCATATCAATCACATTAAGTTTTAACGCTGTTCAATTAAGTTCCAAGGTTTTCACATCAAATCCGCATTAATTAAGTTTTAACATTGTTCAAGATCGGACCTCCACTCCTGTTAGTGATTCCGCATGCTCTAATATGATCCGGCCTTCGGCTCTCATTAATGATCAGAGATTAATTATGACGGGCGTCCTTCGGTTGCATTGCAGTCAGGTCGATAAAATGGCGTTTCGCTATGGTTTTTCAGACAAGCCGGTTGCTGGGTTACACTGCCTGCTCACTGTGACGAGAAGGAGAAGTGGCCAGCTGAACTGCTGCTTAGAACTTGCTGCATATCTGCATTTCTCTCGGTCTCATATGTGTCTGTCTTCCTCTGTTTCTTAGAATTCTGCTTCTCCGTCTCCTCTTGTGCCCACTGCTAGTGAGACTGCAACCATGCCTCGCCTACGTCAAAGGATGCATTGCCACAAGGGGAGCACTAGAGGTCAACACCTGCGCGCTCCCTCCATCCCCTCAATCGAGTCGTCTTCCAGCCAGTCCAGTGATTATTACGCAGGTCGATATCCAAATACTAGGAGTGGGTGGGGTCGGGTTGTAGGATCTGGCCACCGTATGGATTCCCCTGCTCCTCGTTTCCCCACAGCTAGTTCACCTTCTCCCTCAATGCGCACTGCACAATTTTCCTTTAATTTCTCTCTCAACCACCCACGAATCACAGCGTCAGTCACTGTGGTTTTCCGCGAGGAGGCCCAAACGGAGGAAGAATGCACCCGTCCGATGGGTCTGAGCTTGGAAAAAGCCGGCCAACATTCGGGCCTTTAGGAGGGGAGCCATGGCATGAATGTGGAGGTAGCACCTAGCGATCCTGGACCTTCTGAAGGATGGTGCCGAATCGTCGAGGAGCTAGAGGAGTAGTTTGGTTAATTTGTTTTTCTTGCTTCGCGGCCCACTTAATTGGGCTGATTTTAGATTATTTTATTGTGCTGGACCTTTGTAATATTTTTGAATTCTGTAAATTAAATGTTCAAGATTGGTTCCCCGTATGAGGGCAGTCTTCTTATTTTTTTGATTTTTTGATGACAAATTTTCCATGAGTCTGGGAAATGATTTTGACTTTGGTGTAATTTTATTCCCACTGTTAATAGATTAATTTTACTTAGAAAAAAAAATGTTGCCCTGTTTCTATTTTAAACCTGTTTTTTGAAATACAGAGCCATGTTTATATGGTCTACGTATTATACTCTTTCTCTGTATATCTACAAGAACCTTTTTTCTATGAACAGGGTGGATGCTGTAGCGGGCTACTAATGGAAACAAGCGAGCCTGAACCTTACATCTTGGATGCAACAGATGGTTACCAATTTTGGAATCAAGCAAGCCTAATATTACAAGCGAGCCTGGGTTTCTGCAGATGGTTTTTATTTCCAGGAACAAGCGAGCCAGAACATACAATCGACCCTGGGTTTATACATATTTTTGCTCTATCATGGATGCTTTTTGTGTGAGGTGTATATCAACAGTACATGTCTCTACACATTTCCTGTATCCGCTTTATGATACTATTTTATGTGTTGACAGGTTATCACTCTGCCTTCAAAACTAGCGATGCTGGTTTATTGATATGGTCTGATGGTATTTTTATATTTTGGACATATCACACTCCTCACATGATTAGCGTTTTCTCTGTTCAAGGATTTTGGGTACTTTAATTTGTATTTGGAACAATGGACGTCGGTACTCTATCTGTTGCTTTACTATTCTACATACTGCTATTTCACTTTCTTATAGATGCCTCGGGCATATTTCGATGCTTTCTCAGATTGTCGATAATCTCCATGTGGACCGTTACTGGGTTTTATATCAAGTCCCTGTATGTGACATGGGGTATTTTTCTATCACCGTCTAGGGTGGGACTTCCACTTTTCTGGATGGATATTTGGGTTCCAATCTTCAGATGTGAAAATGTAATGACTTCATGGACTGTTTTACTTCATATAATATATTCAAAACAACGTTTTTTCTCTTGTGAAAAAAAAATAATTAATGTTTATCACTCTGCCTTCAAAACTAGCGATGCTGGTCTATGTTGCTGGTTTATTGATATGGTCTGATGGTCTTTTTATATTTTGGACATATCACACTCCTCACATGATTAGCGTTTTTCTCTGCTCAAGGATTTTGGGTACTTTAATTTGTATTTGGAACAATGGACGTCGGTACTATATCTGTTGTTTTACTATTCTACATACTTCTATTTCACTTTCTTATAGATGCCTCGGGCATATTTGGATGCTTTCTCAGATTTGTCGATAATCTCCATGTGGACCGTTACTGGGTTTTATATCAAGTCCCTGTATGTGACATGGGGTATTTTTCTATCACTGTCTGGGGTGGGACTTCCACTTTTATGGATGGATATTTGGGTTCCAATCTTCAGATGTGAAAATGTAATAACTTCATGGATTGTTTTACTTCATATAATATATTCAAAACAAAGTTTTTTCTCTTGTGAAAAAAAAAATGATTAATGTTTATCACTTTGCCTTCAAAACTAGCGATGCTGGTCTATGTTGCTGGTTTATTGATATGGTCTGATGGTCTTTTTATATTTTGGACATATCACACTCCTCACATGATTAGCGTTTTTCTATGTTCAAGGATTTTGGGTACTTTAATTTGTATTTGGAACAATGGACGTCGGTACTCTATCTGTTGTTTTACTATTCTACATACTGCTATTTCACTTTCTTATAGACGCCTCAGGCATATTTGGATGCTTTCTAAGATTTGTCGATAATCTCCATGTGGACCGTTACTGGGTTTTATATCAAGTCCCTGTATGTGACATGGGGTATTTTTCTATCATTGTCTGGGGTGGGAATTCCACTTTTCTGGATGGGTATTTGGGTTCCAATCTTCAGATGTGAAAATGTAATGACTTCATGGACTGTTTTACTTCATATAATATATTCAAAACAACGTTTTTCCTCTTTTAAAGTTTCATTTTTTTTTTTAAAATTTGAACCCGCTGTTGGTATACCGACGCCTTGTAAGCGTCAGAATTGCAACAGCTTAAAAACGTCGGAAGAGCGACAGTATAAAAACGTTGGATGAGCGACGTTCAAAACGTCGGACCACATTTCGTCAGAATTGCGACAGTTTACAAATGTCGAAAGAGCGACGTTCAAAACGTCGGACCACATTTCGTCGGAATTGCGATAGTTTACAAACGTCGGAAGAGCGACGTCCAAAACGTCGGACCACATTGCGTTGGAATTGCGACCATTTACAAACGTCGGAAGAGCGACGTTCAAAACGTCGGACCACATTTCGTCGGAAGTGCGACAATTTACAAACGTCGGAAGCGCGACGGTTTGGGAAACGTCGGAAGAGCGACGCTTGTTTGGAAGCGACGGAAAAAGTGTCGATAGTGCGACACTTTTTAAGTGCATCGGAACTACGACGGTATGGCAAACCACGTTTTTCCCGCCCTCGAACTGTCGCTCTTGCGACGAAGTTGTGTCGGAATAGCGACGAATTGGCCGTCGGAAATTCCGCTAAATTTTCTAGTGTGCTCTTGTAGAACAACATTCGCCCTGAGCTCTTGCAGAACAACATTCGCCCTCAGCTCTTGCAGAACAGCATTCGCCCTCAGCATTTTCCCTCAGCTCTTGTAGAACAGAATTCATCTTCAGCATTCTCCCTCAGCTCTTGCAGAACAACATTCGCCCTCAGCTCTTGCGGAACAACATTTGCCCTCAGCTCTTGCAGAACAGCATTCGCCCTCAGCATTCGCCCTGAGCTCTTGCAGAATAGCATTTGCCCTGAGCTCTTGCAGAACAGCATTCGCCCTCAGCGTTCGCCCTCAGCTCTTGCAGAACAACATTCGCCCTCAGCATTCGCCCTCAGCTCTTGCAGAACAGCATTCGCCCTCAACTCTTGCAAAATGGTAAGTTCTTACTGCAGGCCCTTCCTCCTATAGTAGGGTTGACTCTATTTGGGTTTTTTTGGTCAATTCCATTGGATTGTGTTAGGCTATAGGGTTCTCTCTAGATTTCTTCCAATGTTCTTTTGGATGAGT